>BSCZ01001905.1:89222-155379 GCA_027924225.1 Bjerkandera adusta | reverse complement strand
ACAGGTCAAACGACAAGATTCTGCACCGGCAGGGATCAACGGTGTGGATCTCAACGGTGCGCCAATGTCGTCTAGCGCTGCTCTCGCGCGAGCAGCAGAGCTCGTCAATGGATCACATGCCCAGTACGCCAACTCGATATCCGCGGCATCGCAAAACGGTCAAATGCGTCCCGGCATCGGTGGTCTACCTTCAGGATCGTTGCAGGCCTCCCGCCCTGCGCCTCCCCGACCTCTCCTCACGGCTAACCGCCCCCCACCGTCAGCACCATCTGGCATAGGCAAACCACCACTACCCGACCACACCCCGACGTCAGCTGATTTGCGAGCGCGCGCGAGGGCACACGGGCCGCCAACGGAGACTCAGACTGCAAAGCCTCCGGGCCTTGGTGGAGATGCCCCTGCGCGGAAGGACTCCCTAGCCACGGAGAAGCGACCGAACATGGGGCCGTCGAAGTCGTCGCCCGCAAACACTTTGCCGGGCTCTCAACCTGCGTCGGGGCCAGCTGGATCTACGGTCGGGCCCCCTCCCGTGAAGCCGCTACAGCCCAAGAAGCCTCTTCCGTCTGCTGTACCTCCACCGGCACCGGCCGTCAATATCATAGCCGACAAGGAAGACGGTGGCGTTGCTGCGGCGGCGGCGGCCCTCGAGAAGCCTAAGACCCAGGAGAAGCGGATCAGCACTATGAACGAGGTACAGATCATGGAGAAGCTCCGCAGCGTTGTAAGCGACGACGACCCGAAGCAGATCTACAGCAAGATCCGGAAGGTCGGACAAGGGTGAGGCATGCATGAACTACAATTGCAGCCGTACGCTGACCATTTCGAAGTGCCTCTGGACACGTGTACGTTGCGAAGATCTTGGCGAATGGCAAGAAGGTCGCCATCAAGGAAATGGACCTCTCCAACCAGCCAAGGAAGGAGCTTATCGTCAACGAGATTCTCGTAATGAAAGAGTCACAACATCCAAACATCGTCAACTTCTTGGAGTCGTACCTCATTAGGAACAATGAGTTATGGGTCGTGATGGAGTACATGGAGGGTGGTGCCCTTACCGACGTTATCGAGAACAACACGCTCGAGGAGGATCAAATCTCCAGCATCTCTTTGGAGGCGAGTCGTCTTCGGCGCATACCTTTGACAGCGTCCAGCTAACATCCACATGAACAGACGTGCAAAGGTCTTGGACATTTGCACAGTCAACACATCATTCATCGAGACATCAAGTCCGACAACGTGCTCCTGGACGCGCAAGGGCATGTCAAAATCAGTGCGTCTCATACTCTTTGCTTCATCGTCGCTGCTGACACTTGCCGTGTATAGCGGATTTCGGTTTCTGTGCCAAACTGACAGATCAGAAGTCAAAGCGCGCGACCATGGTCGGTACTCCGTACTGGATGGCACCCGAAGTCGTGAAGCAGAAAGAATACGGTGCCAAAGTCGACATCTGGTCGCTTGGTATCATGGCCATTGAGATGATCGAGAACGAGCCGCCATATCTTGACGAAGAACCATTGAAGGCGCTGTATCTCATTGCGACGAACGGAACTCCGACGCTGAAGAAGCCCGAAACGTTGAGCAGAGAGCTCAAGAGCTTCCTGAGCGTCTGCCTGTGCGTGGACGTGAAGAGCCGCGCCACCGCTGCCGAGCTTCTTGAGGTACGTGCCCTTCCTACTGCATTGAGCCGCGTGATTGACATTTTGTGTCATAGCACGAGTTCCTGAAGAAGGCGTGTGCGCTGTCCGGTCTCGCGCCGCTCCTGCGGTTCCGGAACAAGCAGGCGTCATGAGCTGCGTCTGCTACGCAACTCGCTTCCGTCATGCCGCCGTCATGTCCTATATTTGATTACCCGCGTACTACCACTACTTCTCGGTGCCATATGCTCACTACAATGACCTTACGTTTCTCGTTCGCTGTACTGTCCCTCGATACTTCACTGTCCATGTTCTCCTTTTTCGTCTTCTTTTACGTCGCCCATTACTAGCTATATATATCCCCTCGTCCAGCGGTCTCGCCCCTTGTTCTCGCCGCCGTATCTTGTTGTTTGCCTTAGGGGGGTCCGAATTGGAAATTTTAATGTACTTGTTGTGGTTGCTAGACGCATAGCCTGGCGGGCGTGGACCGCACAGTATCGTGCATGAACTCTCGTAGGAGGAGCCTGTATTAAAACGCGGTCAGGCATTCTGACCACCAAGCCATCCCGTGGCATGTAGAGCTAATATCTCTCGCATCGAATTTAGTGCCCTGGATACTTGGTGAACTTGAACCATACGTGCCACGGTGATTGTTTGTCTATATTTACGCTTCATCAACGTACGTTTGGCGCCGCTTTCAGGACTTGACACTTTCCTGTCTTCAAGAAACATAATGCAGTGCGTCTTTCCCCCTATACTATCTGTAACTACGCACAATCGATGCTCACGCGTCGATACTCACAGATCTTCAAACCTGGAATTCTTGAATCTCCCCTAGGAGACCAAGGATCACATAGTCGGATTGAGTCGCGTGGACACGATAGTCGAGTCTCTCGCACACCGCTCCCTCACGTGGGCCGCCCAGCGCGAGCTGCATAGCGCCATTAGATTCGATTGGACTGGCGGGATGTTCAGACATATCATCGAGGACGAGACGGTGTACTCCTCCTTCAAGTCGATATGTACGAGTGACGTTTCAAGAACTGCATCCCTCGATTGAGCACGTCTCGTCTCATTGTGGCTTTCTAAGCCGTGGATCTCGTGTTACTGCTACTTATTCTTCCGCGATGGTTGTTTGCGTATATTTGTACCCCATCAAGCCTCCGTGCGTCGCCATTTCAAGATCTCCTTGTATTGTTCTCCTTACACCACCACTTGCCACTGAGAGGCAGACACGATGCGGTATTTCTCTCCCCGCTGGATTCGTTGCTACTCACGACTAATGCCTGCGTACCACTGTCTACAGTCTCTCGAAGCCGCGGTTCTTGGATCTCCCTCAGGAAATCAAGGATCGTATAATCGCGCAGAGCACCATAGACGTGATGATCGAACGGAACAAGCACTTTAAAGCATGTTCTCTCGCCCACCGATCGCTGACGTGGGCATCCCAGCGCGAGTTGCATCGCGTCGTTCGATTCGACTGGATGAGCGGGCCTATGAAGCATATAATCAAGGACGAGACGGTGTATTCGGATCCTCAAATTGCGACCTTCGTGCGTAAGCTGTTGCTCAGCGGTCTCCCATCGCCTCGAGCGGACCCGGTGGCGTGGACCGTTTTGGCGCGCCTCACGCGCGTTACGGATCTCACTATCTGCGATCTGGAAACAAGCCCGGAGTGGCCGTGCATCACACTCGAGGACCGCGACGCGTTTCGCAGGACATTTCCAAACATCGATACTCTCTACATACACAACGACTCCTTCCTCCGCATGGAAGACTTTCTGTTCTTCCTCACGGCATTCCCGAACGTGACGAGTCTCAAGCTGTATGACCTGTCTTTCGACATGTCCACAGACATATCCACAGACGTATCCGTTTTTCCGATACAGCCCCTCGAGCATATTCCGTGCCCTTTGCTACGCCTCTTGGACATAACGTATGATATCGATCTACCCGAAGGCACCGATGTTCCACGACTCCTCGCCCAATGGATCACCCCGTTATCACAGATAGCCAAACCAAGTTTCAAGCTGGTATGGTTCCAAGATAACGACGATGATTCTGCCGCGTTCTCGCAGTTTGTCAAGGCTCTGGCTCCCGTGCTGAGCACATTGGAGGTTACGTTACCCGGAGGCATTTCTAACATGGGTACGTTCTTGCCTTGTTCTTCTACACTGATGGGACTGAGACCCACGGCTATCTTCGCAGTCGACCTTGGCGTTTGGCATTGCGGCAAAGTGGAGTCGGTCACACTATCCATTTTATGCGCAACCAACTACGGCTTCGACGAGGACGAGGAAGAGGAAGGAACGCAGGATAACAATACATGGGTGTACAACATCCTCTATCAACTTCCAACTACCCACCTCAAGATAATCACGCTCGACCTTTCCGAGAAGTCCGTAACGGATCTCCACCGTGACGGGCCGAACCTTGCGCAAATTGACGATCTTCTGGCACAACAGCATTTCGACCACGCCCAGGTCGTGATAGTGCTCCCCAGCACAGTGGACATGCCGAAGGAGGAGAGGGCGCGGGCCATCTTACAGATGGTTTTGAGGTTTCTTCCTAACTTGTGTTCAAAGCAGGAAGCCAAGTTCGCATGGCAGAGCGGATGGTCAACGTTCCCGTTGAGGACATTTCCAGGTCTTCAGACAAGCCTGCGAGGTTTAGGAGATCTGGATTAACGTGTAGGATAAGCGTCTTTTGTATTTTTGCAGAACAACAACTCCTCTATATCAGTAACGCCGTGCGAGCACGGCAAAGCCCGCTAACAAAGCCACGACAAAACCCACTGAGTTCGGAAGGAATGACAGCAGTCATTTGAGTCGATAGTAAATGTGCTGAACCCTCAGGGTCGATGGAATGTGGCACCGCGAGTGAGGATTAGCGGGGCTTTGCCCCAACCTGTCCGTCACTTGTCACTCACCTGTCACACGAGCGTGATGAAAAAGCCCATGCAATGCATGGGCCTTGCCAGCGCTTCCCAGATCTACCCTGCCCCGTCCAACGTGCCTGCCCTCGCTCTGTGGCTGCGCCCGCATAGCGTATCTGCGACACTACCGGGCCCGGGAGATACTTTTCTTTCTGTCTGCGCGTTCAAGTTGGACACCCCCATATAAGTCAGTTATCAAGGTCAGACGGACACGCATACGCTCAGGATAACAAGCGACTGTTACTGCAAAAAACGCCGGTATACAAAGCGACACTACAAAACACGTACATGAGATCTGTTCCTCCGATGACCTCCAAGACCCGCTTTGTTAGCGGGAATATATCACGCGAGCTTATGAGCCCATGTGCGACTGTGCTATAGGATACGCGTTTCGCTCATAGTAGCAACTTACCGCCACCTTCCACCTTAGACAATGCTGCTCCGTGTGCTGGGAAGTAGGTGCCCCCTTTTGTAATTTTCCGAGCTTGGCATATTATCGCTGCTTGGCGATAATGAAGATCAAGACGGTCGTTGCTGGCGCGGGTTAGTACACCATGCGTGTATGGCACGTCGGTTCTGGATGGGCGCCGTATTTTGCTATAATGCACATCTTATTACATCGTGTGAAGTATCAGTTCTTCTCGTGACTCGGATTGTCTACTGTAGGTACCTCAGCGAGCACCTCGTCAACCTGCACTTCGTCTTTATCATCCCGAGGAGCACTCTCACTGTCCACGGATTTCACCTTCTCCTCCAGCCCCCAGCTTTTGTCTGTCGTCTTGTTGAGCGGGAACTCCTTGATAAAGAGCACCGTGAGCATGCCTGCGCCGCACAGGGCCACCATGACGATCCACACAAGACGCAGGCTGTCGACGAACGCCTGTTGGGTGGCGTGCTGAAGATCGGCAGGGAGGGAGGCGATCTTTGGGATGATGCTGTAGGTGAGCTCCGCGTGCGACGTGCTGGGTAGGTCGCCGAGTACTTCGGCCGGGATCTTCTGGAGCAGCTGGTTCTGAAGGATGGTCGCAGAGATCGCGACTCCCCAGGCCTGTCGACGGGATCAGTCAATTTGGACACTGCGAGCGTTCAGGGCAAGCGTACCATGGAGAAAGCCCGCACAAATGTGACTAGCGCAACGGCGGCAGCGTTCTGCTCAATTGGAAGCGGTGCCATCACGGGGAACTGTCAAGAGGGGTTTGGTTAGAGTCTAGGAAATAGCCCGAGTGAAATGGGCGTACGTATGTGGAATACAGAAGCCCCATTCCCACGCCTTGGACGATCTGGTACACGGCAAGGACACCAATGGGCGTGCTGATGCGCATCACGCTGAAGAGGGCCATGCCGACGATCATTAATGCCCATCCTGCGGCGTTCTGAGGGATTCGGCGCACATTGTCAGTTACGTAGTGCAGAGTGTTAGACACGCTTACCAGCAACCTGTAGTGTCCGAGCTTTGCGACAATAACTCCTTGGATGATGGCGGACGGAGATATCGCCACAGAGATTGGAAGGAAGTCTACTCCAGATGTGATCGGAGAGGCTAGTCGAACTGCTTGGAACCATGTTGGGCTACATCGAGGTAAAATAAAGCACTTGAGATCTCGTGTAGACAGAACTCACAGGTAGACTGGAACGATATCAATTAGTTGTTACAATGCGGTGAGGCAGACGAGACTCACACCCAGCCGTGATGGCGACAATGCCATGCAAGAAGGTCGCGACGTATCTGAGTGTGACTTAGCTTACACGAAAGCGAAAAGGTGTTAGGTACTCACCCAAAGATGCTCGTGCGGTTAGATAGGATAACTAGAGGAATCTAGAATGATGCGTCAGTTATAGTCTGGAGTCGAATGACGTTCGTGGGGTCCTACAGTAGGGTCTCTTGCGCATTTGGCCTCGTACACGAGCGTCAGAGCAAGGCCGACGATACCAAGTACGAGAGGACATATGACGCGGACCGACGACCATGGATAGCGTATGCCTCCCCAGGTCAAAGCCAGGATACACGAAGTCGTTGAAGCAATCAACAAGATGTTGCCGCTGTAACTTCGATGAGCGAGATCTACATTACAGGAGGAGTGACGCACATCCAATCAAGCTTGGCCAATTTCGATTTCAATTCTCCTCGTGGACTCTTCAGCCGAAGGAAAAGGAGGACCACTACGAATGCAACAGCGCAGAGAGGAAGGTTCATATCTGGAAAAGGCGATAAGAAATATTACGGCGCAATCCATGCGAAGTGGAATATGACTCACAAAATAGCCAACGCCACGATGAGCGTTGGGCTAAGCCGCCCGCAATAAACGGTCCTGTAACAGAGCCCAGTGTCCAGATTCTGTAACAAACGTAAGGTGTAGAAAACCAACGTCTCGGTCCGCAACATACATGCCAGTGATACCAGTGAAGAGGCCCCTCTCCTTGAGTGGCACGAGGTCCGCCGTCACGATGCTCGTCAACGACTGGATACCTCCGCCTCCGACGCCTTGAATGGCTGCATACACCGAATAAGTACTGATATTTTGAGGCAAACAACGAGGACCGAGGCTTGCCTCGCCCTACGATGAGGGCGTTCATGGTCGTTGCGCTTCCAGCTACCGCCGAACCGGCCGCAAAGATGACGAGCGAGCCGAGCATGGTGGGACGACGCCCAAAGATATTGGCCAACTTCCCGGAGAATGGAAGGCAAGCGGCGGATGCGAGGTTGTAGGCCGATGCCACCCAGGAAAAATCAGTTCCATTCAAATCGCTCACGATGGTGGGCGCTGCGGTAGCAACGGACGCCTGCAGACAGGTGAAAATGATATTCATGTGCCCAATCATGAAGACTCACAAGATCGAGAGCGGCGAGGAGCAGAGAGAGACAGAGGGCAACGTACACGAGCCAGAAGTGGATACCGCGGTTGGAGTTTTCGTTGACCTCTGCCAGTGAAGATCCGACCATGGGTTCGGCGGTAGTGGCATCGGTCGCTTTGGTCCCTGACTCAACGCAATCCTCCAGTAATGCAGGAGTGTCTCTGGCCATGGCAAAAGTAGAACCTCTCTGAGCGATAATGAAGGGTGAGGGTCAAGAGCGGCACGACCGACACATCTAACAGACTGCCCATGCGAGCTTGAATATGAACGTCTGTTAGCGATAACGAATACGGTCCAGAATAAGACGAGGGGCATACCTTGCCGCGATGCCGCTGAAATCTGGCACGGCGCAGCTAACAGCAGTAGACGAAAGCCTCCGCAAACCCGAATGGATCGTCATAAGGAGCGGAACGCGATCGCGCCCAACACCGTCGGGATAAATTCGGGAGTTTCACCTATATGTCGTGTATATGCAAAGCCCAGAGCTCGTAAAGCTGCTCCTATTGTCTTGAATATTTCTTTGCCACGAAATAATACGGGGAAGAGAGTTGGTCAACCGAGGAGGTGGAAAGATTCTGTTGGATGATGGCGAAGGCCGGGTAACTCCGGGTTTGCTTTCGGTTAGCGCCCTTCCTTGGCCGAGACTCCCGTCACGGTCTTCATTCTCTTCACGCAGCTTCACGTACACGGTCGCACCGCAAAAACCGCCAGAAAGGATATGCACTGCGTTACATGTATCCAATGGATTGCGGCTCCGATACAACACCACAAACACTCGAAACTAGAGGCTTCGCGCGGACCTTCGAGTATTTTTTGCTTCAACGTATACCAACTCACTTGGCGTACTTGTATCTCAGAGCGCAAGATTCGCCAATACGAAATCAGTGCCGACGGGCAATTCGGACATGTCATCTTGGTTTCATAAATTCACGGCTGAAGTGATTCCTATCCACGAGATCTCGCCGATGTTTCTATCGGACCCCCATCCGGGGCCTCGCAAACACGCATGGCGGGATCCCACTATTTAATCGCTCTAGCAGAAATAGGAGCTCTGGTACCTTCACACGACCATAGACAAGTCCTTCGACATCATGGCGCATTTCATGCACACGGTCATGGACGGCCTCGCCCAGCGACCTGACGCGACATTCATGCAATCATTTACTGGAAAAGGTGACGTGTATTCTTGGGATACAGTCACCTGCAGGCAGTATCAAAGCGATCTCGAGAAAGTTGCGGGGCACTACCACCAGCAATTGTCCTCTGTGGGGGCAAAGCCGGGGAGCGTCATTGGCCTATGGTGAGCATCTCTGCTATAAATTAGCTGTTTATCTTCTCATACGTGTTCTAAGGGTGACAGGCCAACGTACGACAGACTACGTTCATATCTACGGACTCTGCAGGGCAGGCTTCGTACCAGAGCTTTTCAGCATCCATTACCTCCGTCCTGGACAAGCAGTAATAGGGGAACTCCTGGAGATCTGTAATGGCAAGGCACTCATCTACGACCCGACATTCGCGACAGCCGTCGGCGACATCGCTCTCCCGGCGTTCCCGCTAGTGGACATATCTACGCTGCAACCCCCCTCCAACCTTGCGCCCATACCAGAGGCCGCCGACGAAGACCCTGCTATCATATTCCACACGAGCGGCACCACGGGCGGCCGCCCCAAACCCATAACGCAGACCCACAGGTGGTGCAAGGCGCACGCCTCCATCTGTTGGCCGGGCATCTGGCAAGGTTCCTTCGATGGGCCCGATGTCGTGAACAATATCGGAAACTTCGCCCACACCGGCGCGGCATCATGTGAGCCTTTCTAATTCCTCACCGAAATACCCGTCCTGACGCAAGACGTCCATCATACAGATGTCTACAAATCCGCCTTCACCGGCGGCTCCTTTGTGCAGACATCGCGCCCTGACATCAGCGCGGAAGAATTCCTGGCGTTGGTCCGCCAGTGTGGGCTCAACCGCCTGTTGCAGTATTCGGAATGGCTCTCGGCCCTGCTCAAGATTGCACGCAAGAACGATGAGGTCTTGTCGGCTCTTCAAAGCCTTCGCCAGGTCGTATACACTGGTTCATCCATGAATCCTGAAGACGAGACGTGGGCGTTGGAGAAAGGCATTCCCATCACGGCGAGTCCTTCCAGACGGACGCCATCGAATCATTAGAACTAACTGTCGAATTTTGTCGTGGCCAGTGCTTGTACGCGAGCACGGAAGCAGGTACGCACGAACTAAAACATTTGATTCAGTCGTTCGCCAACCCATCTATAGCGCAATGCTTGGTATCAGACCTTGGATCGAAGGACCTCAGCATGCGTCGCATCACTGGGCTAGAACTTGAGTTCACCCCTTCCAACATCAGCGACGACCACATAGAACTATTCGACTTGTTCATTCCACAGACAGGGCCGAATTGCCCCCACGTCTCGGTGAGAAACCGACCAGACGGTCACGTTACCGGCGATCTTTTCGAGGAAGTCAAGCCTGGGTACTATCTGTTCCGTAAGTCTGCCTCGCCTAGGTTGGGAACGTCGCTCAAACCTATGTCTTAGGCGGAAGGGACGATGACTGGATCAAGACCGGGAATGCGTGCTTTTGTGATAGCAAGTACGATATCCGATTGTGTACAACACCCCGCCGCTCACGCATACCTAGAGCAATTGAGGACAATGTTCTCAAATCATGTGCCGACATCGTGCGGAACTGCGTAGTCGTTGGACATCTCAAGCCCCACGTCATTCTCCTCGTCGAGGCCTTTTCCGATGCCAAGTTGGGCGAAGATGAGGTCCATGCCCTCAAAGAAGAAATCATGAAGCGCATCGCCCAGTTCAACGACCGCTTAATGGCCCACGAACGCGTTAGAGGCCCGGAAGCCATAATAATCACGGCGCCTGGCGCGCTTCCTCGGACCTCTGTGAGTCTTTCTTTCCGGAACGCGATCCATTACTGATGTACGTGTTGGTGGCTGCAGGAGAAGGGGAACATCAGGTACGCTCCTCTGCTTTTTCAAGAAATGATCATGCACATATTCATCATTGTAGGCGCAAAGTGGTCTACGACCAGTTTTCAACCGACCTCACCGCTATATGGGGCAATGTATAAGTTTCATAGTCAGTCTCCAGGGCGTAGAAATCACGCAGAGAGCGGGAGGGAGGAGACGCATTCCGTTATGACCCGTGGCAGGTTCTCACTTACGTGGTTATTCAGATGGCTGAATCTATAGCTTTGCAAGAATTAAGCCTACCATAATATTTCATCGATATCGCGCCATGATTCCGACAGTGGAGAGTAAACGATGCGCCGTTGTTATATCTCGTTTTGTCTGGCGACACAGGGATTCGAACTCGCCGAGCTCAGATTAAGATGATTGAGCAATACCTCTCCGCTCGTTTTCCTGCTGAGGCTCGAAGATGTTGTCTGGTGCGCTCATCCACTCCTACAGCGTATGTACAGGCGCATCCTGACAGAATTTTCTCTAGATAACATCCGACAGGAACCACTCGTCCTAATGTGCCAGAAGAAGAGCGTCTGGGGCAATGGCGTCGTGGGAGACTTCGAAAAACCTCTGCATTGTTCAACCTCGTGGCGACCCTTGCATTGTCTATCTGAAAAGGTAGTGGAATTTTGACTCTTCCCCCACACCGTCTCTTTGGAGCACGACGTGGTACGCCACTCACATTGACTTCGTCGCAAACCGCACCTACTCACCCGCGCGTCGTTTCAGCCTATTCGAGCAGTAGTTATGGAACTCCCACAAGAAATCAAGAATCATATCGTCGAACAGGTGGAAGACGCTGACGATATGGAGGCTTGCTCTATCGCACATCGCTCCCTGACGTGGGCGGCCCAGCGAGAGTTGCACCGCCACGTCAAGTACAGATGGATCATACACGTCCACTGGCCTGTCATCACCGACAGAGACACCTACTCGAACCCCGACGTTGCGGCCTTTGTGAAAGAGCTGTCGCTCACGACCCTCCCACTTCCCGAGCGAGATGAACTCGCATGGACAGTTCTATCCCGCCTCACAAACGTCACGGTGCTCAATCTCTCGATATGCTTCGACGACATGAACTGGTTGTGGATCACGCCCGCTAATCGCACGGCCATTCTCCAGACGTTCCCAAACGTCGAGACCCTTCGGATCGACAACTCCAATTTTTGCCACACCGACGATCTACTGTTCCTCCTCACGGCATTCCCCAAGTTGACCACTCTCGCACTTCGGGATGTTCTTTTCGCTCTCATCGATGGAGGTGAAGAGGAAGAGGGCATGCGCATGGACCACGAAGACCTCCGGCAGGAAGCTATCAGGAGTATCCCCTGCTCCCGTCTTCGCCGATTGGAATTCACATGGACCGACCCGGGTCTTGGCACTCGCCCCAGCGATGACCGATTCGAGCCGCTCCTGGAGAAGTGGATTGTACCTTTGTCTAAACTCGTGGAGCCCGGCTTTTCCCTGAAGTGGTGTGAGCGTGAGCAAGAGGTCGATCCCGACGTGTTCTCGCAGATCGCCGAGACATTCGGTCCTGTTCTGAGCTCGTTGGACCTGGAGCTTACCAAATGGGAGGAATATGACGACTGTGGTATGTCTCTAACTTTGCTAAGCTACGATCCTTCACTTCTGACAATGTACTCGCCTCGACAGTGGACTACGGCATCCAGCATTGCGACAAATTGGAATCTATCGCGCTCCATTATTTGTGTCCTTCCTACCACGGGGACGATCCGCCCTCAAACGGCGATGGATGGGCACTCGATGTGCTCTCTCAGATCACATCTACTCGCTTACAGAGTATCACGCTCGATTTCGAAGCGAAGGATGTCGATGACTTTCGGGCTTTCGACCTTCCTCACCTCGACTTTCTTCTCAGTCAGCCGCTCTTGGCCGACGCCTCGGTGTCGCTAGAGTTTCCTCGCGAGATCCTGGACGCGAAGGCGAAACTCGGATGGGATTTTCATTCAACGTTCTCCAAAGAGCTTTCAGGGTTATGGGCGAGGCAGGGAGCCTTTTTCGTTCGCTTGAAAGACACGTCTGAGTCGGAAATTCCGTTGATACACAAGCCTTCTGGCCGTCCTTGAAAATCTGTACACAGACGAATTTCAAAAGCTGTAAGGATCAGCCCCAAAATACACTAGCATCATTTACGATTGCTTGCAACAACGACGTAGTCATTGTCTGAGCCCGAATATCGCAACATTGTCCGTCGGGGTTGGGCCAGGCGTCTAAACTGGTGGCGTCGGCCAGGTCGGCCAGGCGCTTCTTTGACAACGACTTGAACAAAACCCCGTGGCCGGCCACAGGTACGTCCCACCCTCTTGCCCACTGACCACTTCCATCTACTTCCTCCCTTTCACAATGTGGCTTATGTTACCGCGACCGACAATTGATCTTGAACCGGGGGACCAGGATATAGTGTACGTCCTTCACCAATACTCCAACTGTCATGCCCAATTTGACATATTGGCGACGGACCATCTAGTTTCTACTACCGCGCCCAATTTTGGGACTTGCCGCAGGAGACTATAAACCAGATTGTGGACTCGCTGGAAGACGATACCGACGCCTTGCGTGCCTGTGCGTCCGCACATCGTTGTATGACGTGGGCTGCACAACGGATCCTCCACCGCGCTCTCGACTGGAAGTTCGGCAAAGGCAGGCGCAGAAGTGAAAATATGTACTTGCGCCCCGCTCTCGCGGCCTGCGTGCGCGAGCTGAGGCTGCGCAGCGTACCGGACTTCAAGGACAGCGCGTGGCAGGTCATGACGCGCTTCACGCGACTCGAGGTGCTAACGCTCTCATTGTTGACGAACAAATGCCACTGGGATATGGTGCAGCTCACGACCGTCGGACGCGACTTCTTCCGCAAGATGTTCCCAAATGTCACGTCTCTCACCATCGCTGAAGGCCTCTTCTCGCGCGTCCAGGACTTCTTGTTTTTCCTCTCGGCATTTCCGAACGTTACTACGCTCAAGATTTCGAACGTCAGGTTCAATGACTTTGGTCATGAATCTTCGGACACAGATGAGCTACAGCCCTCTCCACCGTTAGCCATATTTCCAGAACAGGTCCTCGCGGAGGTTCTGTGTCCCAATCTGCGAAATCTGGATCTATCGTTCAGGTGCCTCCCGACGGATCACTGTTTCAGGACCCTACTCCGGGATTGGCTCGTGCCCTTGGCACAAGTGGCACAACCGGGCTTCAAGTTGAAGTGGTACAACCCGGACTCAGACGATACATACATGTTCCCGAGGCTCGTGCGCACTTTTGCCCCCGTGCTGGGTTCACTGGAGGTTACTTTACCGGACAGCGCGATGTCTATAGGTACGTCCTTAAGCCATTGCATCAATCCTCATTCGCTGACGCTCTACCGCGTCGCTCGCTAGCTGACTTCGGCGTCGAGAACTGCACCAGACTCGAAACGATTTCATTCGTCGATCTTTGTCGCCACGGGTATTACTTCCAGCAACGTGCTCCGAACGGCGATGGATGGGCCCTCAAACTCTTGGCTCAGATCAAATCTCAGCATCTCAAGACCGTCATGCTCGGCTTCACTCAGGACCCACGCCGTGGATGCACCGATATGTTCAACTTCAGACGTCTCAAGCGGACTCTTCTTCGGCCCGAGTTCGCTCACACTCAGGTCTTGATAGGTCCCTGTTGCGATGTGATTTGGGATATGTTGGATAGGAATCTCGGTACGGTACGTGCTGCAGGGAGGGTTACTAGGGTGCCTCAGTGGTGGGAATGAGGAAGAAATGCATGTGCTTAATGAAGGACTAACATTAGAATTACCATAGTATGATCACGGCTCTTGCGTAATTTTAGAAGATGTTGTATATATGGCTCAACAGTCTGGCTCGATGAGGATCGCGATCTAAGGGGACAAGAGGGATTAGACGCAACGGACAAAGATCGCATATGCGGCAAACTTGAGCTTGATTAGGGGCGTAATGTACAGGGTCGTGCGCATGGGTCAGATCGAATCGTGTCGGGGTCAGGCGAATGATAAATGAAACATAAACATGTGGAGGTGGGTGAGCGAACAAAAATCGACAGCGCATGATGAGCAAAACAATCAGACATATCGCTACAGTCTACAGGGTCAGAGTCCTTGGTTCCTTCATTGTTGTGAGTTTCATCTTCTGTCATGAGTAGCTCGCTGCCGCGAGGAGCCGGTACAACGCGTTCGCCTCTTCAACACGGGCGTTGCGTAGCGTAAAGTGCTTGATCTCCGCTGTGTCCGCGTCCGAGTGCGGATCGACGAACTTAAGTTGCACCAGATAGTTGAAGAAGCGGCAGAGCTAATAGGATCGTCAGTCATGCAGATCACGATCCCGAAGGAAGACCTCACGTTCTGCACGCCCTTCGTGAAGCGGTCGTCACTGATAACGCCTTCTCGCTCGTCCATCTCCGCGCGTTCCAGCCATTGTACGCATTCATGGATAAACCAGCCGAGTACGTCAGTGCGAACGAGGTCGGCGACGGTCGTACGTCCGCCTGTCATTTGGTCGCGGATGACGGACTTGTCGTGTAACAGGCGACCGAACAGATCGAAGATAGACAACGAGGGCGGCAGACGCCGCAGGACATCGATGTAAGTGTCGACCTCCGGTTGCGCAATGAGCGAGACAATGATCGGATGCGCGAGAGTGGGATTGTGCGCGATGATCGACGGCAAGTCAGTCGACGTGAGAATCGGTGTCGAGGTCAATAATGGTATGAGGGGCCCAAGGATCTGTGAATGTAATCGGTATGGGATTGCTTCGCACAGTGGGGGTGTGACTTACGCGTTGTTCGGAAAGAGTAAGAACGCGGTCACGGGCTGCGAGCAGGAGCGACATGCCCCGAGACAGCCTCTCCAGCTCCCTGTCTCTCTCAGTTCCGTCCACCGGGGACTGTTGAGGCATAGGCCTTTCGAACTGGTGAGCCCTGGGCTCGCCATTGGGAGACGATTCGTCTTCAAAGCTGCGGAACGTATAAGATTCGCGACAACGCGTCGAGGGTGACAGGCGTACGGATCAAATGTCGCTGATGCAGTCCCGGAGGACGCCTTGTCGTCTCGTAGCGAAAGCTGAGACGGCCTCAGGCTTGGAGGTACTGGCGAGCTCGCAAGATTGGTGGGGCTAAACGGACCGACCTAGGGGGATGTAATCTCAGCATACGGCGATCCGACAGGCCATCGAAAGACGAACATCACTACCGTCCCCCCTGAGGATCTTCCACAACACCCAGATGAGTTGCTCGTTCGGACTGACGCCGCCTTCCGTAGAGATGATCCTAGCATGCTCCTTTTCGTGGACGAATGTCTCGACGAGCACGCAATGGAACGGATTCATGGTTATGGGGTGGGCTGCATAGAGTGAGTATAGCATATAGGACACGAGAATGCGTTGCGAAAGCTGCGTTGAGCAGGCCAGAAATGAGTGACTGCGACGGTGTGGAACGGCGCACTGACTTCTGCAGATGAATCCAGAAGCGGGAAGAGCACGTCGAGCGCAACGGTGAAGCGCGACGTCGGGGGCACGAGCTGCATGTACGACTGCGCGACGGCCGAGCAAGGCAGGCTGCCCGCTCTTGAGAGCAGGTGGGCGACCGACGCGCGGAGAGGGTCGACAGAGGTCGGTTTCATCGCCAGCGGCTGGGGGTAGGCAGTGAAGGTGTGCATGTCATTCAGAGCATCGAGGCGCATCAGACGTCGGCGAGCATGATCTCCGTCGGGAGCTGGGGGCGGGAGGTCGTGCAGGTCGTCGACGAGGAACGAGGAACGCTTCACAGTTAAGACTCTCGATGACATCTTGATCCAATGTGATAACCTACTTATCATCAGATAATATTACACGTAAGTAATGATACATGACACAAAATCCGTAGCATACAACATAGTCCATAACATGCATACATGGTACAACAGCAGCAGAAACACGTACATCGAAGATTAAACCGTTATTGGGGACGTCGCAGTCGGAGAGTCAGGGCTCTTTTGCGTCTCCAGAATGTCAGCCCACGAAGGCAGGCCGAGGTACGTCGGCAACTCCTCCCAAATCTCCTTCGTTGCGTTCTTGTACTGCTCCTCCCATAAAGCACCGCAGACCTTGCAGCAGGTACTACGGATGGCGTTCCAGTTGACCGGAAATAGGGGATTCATCCAAGGGTCCTCTTTATCGTCGAACACGGATGAATAGATCTTGCAGAAGTCCTCGCAGCGTGACGCGCCCTGGCATTTCGGCCGGTCCTTCTCCTGCGGATAGAAGAAGCAGCGCTGCGATTTTGTGCGTGCGAGATGCGAGAGTTTGGGACGACCGATGAACAGTGCGCGCCTGTTGATCTCGACGAGACGGTGAAGCACGCCATCGGCCTCGATGCCATCGTACAATGTCCGCACGTTGGACGTTGTGCAGCACAGAAGCAAGGCCGATGGCAGTAGGGACAATGCGTCGGTCTCGCGTGCGATGTTCGCCACAAGGACGTGCCGTCGGAATAGCTCGCGTGCTCGAGTGTTGCGTGCCAGAGTGTTGTAGCCCTCTAATGTCGTTGGGTACCAACTTTGGAGGGCGTCGATAGCTCGTCTCCGAAGTGAAGGGACTTCGTATTTGTGGCTCATGCGTAGGATCGACATGATCATGGGTAGGTCCTCGACTCGTAGGTCGTAGGGTAGGAAATGGCTAACGGGGAGTAAGTTGTTGGCGTCTGATAATTGTTCACAGGGCGCACCTGCAGTCATGCATTGCCTTCAAGAACGCCCGTAGGTCGCCTGCGGAGTCCGGCATATGCACCAACGGACAACTCTCGTACGTCTCTGTTTCGTCCGTCGCCGGTTGTGGCATAGAAAACATGTCCTTGAATACCGGTGAAGCTTGCGCGAGGATGCCAGAGTAGACGCGAAAGAGGGTGTCGTCTGCCCTCAGCACTATACTCCCGTCCACAAACCACAAGTCGGGGTCGGGTGTGCATAGTGAGAGCAGCGTGGGGATGGCATCCATATGGTAGAATGTATCTGTGTGTCGGAAGAAATGCAGATGAGTTTAGAGGTGAACTGAGGGCGCAGAATGCTCGTCGCGGTGCTAGCAGAACACCAAGTGGCAGTATTGAGTCAAGTGTAATCAGACGCCCCTCCTCGCCATCAATTGACGGCATGCGGCCCGAAACAACGCTTCCGAGGTCGCGAGTTAGACCAGTAGTACAATATGCTTTATTGAAGATAGCACTGCATGACTTCCCTTTCTGAAGCTTCATTTTCGAAGACTAGTGCTGGCAGGTACTGTGTCTCCGCGAGTTTGGAGTCTGTCGTAAAGACATTCGAAATGGGACATCTACGGGAGAGTTTGGGTAACAGGAGGACTCGGATGCTCTGATTAACATGAAGTCACATCGTGGAAGTCATAGGATAGGACTCAATATCCGCGAGAACCATCGAAATGACGACTGCTACCTATATTCTAAATGTCATCGAAGTACCACTTACCCCATTGCTCCGTTGACCAGAGCTAGCATGGAACCTATTTCAAGTTTCTTTTCCGCGTACTTCCTACCAACTTCAAGTCTTCCCGACATGAACAGCTCCATGAAGGGGGCCATCAACGCCATGAAAATCGCTGGGCTGTTCGTCTTGTCCGCCATCTGCCATGTATCGGGAAGGATAATGACAACGCGTGCGTTGGCAAGATGGGGTTGGACAAGAGTGTCGTACACGCGACCGAGATCTAACGCGAGCAAGTCGTCGACGGAGTTTGAGGCGAAATCGAGTGTGATGGTCCGTATGCGCGTAGAGGTGATCTGAGAAAGAACGTCGAGCACCCATGTATCGCGGTCCGGTGTAGCATTGCTCTCGTCGCGATTGGGTCGGCATAGGGACATCAATGCCAGAGACTCTAGTTTGTCGGCATGCTGAATACCGGAGACAGCTGGAAATGTGATCATTGTGTCAGCGGTCGAATGGTTGTGCTCAAACACGGCTAAAACATACCAGCACTGGAAATCTCCGACTCGCTGTCCAAAGTTACCTCCAACGAGCCCAGCACGGGAGCAAAGGCCTGAAGGAACAGCGAGAATACGATGGAATCGTCTTCGGTAATGTCCTCAAACCACTTTAGCGTAAATCCGGGCTCGACTACTCGCGACAAGGGGAGGATCCACTGTTGCATGAATGGCTCGAATTTCGGGTCTTCGGGGCGATCGAAAGTAGTGCAAAAGTCCAGGTGACGCAACCGAGAGCAGGGAATGCCTTCGATGGTCTGTTTCGGAAAGACTTCCCCCGACAAACTCATGCACGCGCAGAAATTCACGTCGTGCAGAGAGAGAGTCGTCACGTTCGGGAACGCCGAGAGGAAGAAGAGGAAATCCTCGACGTGGCAGAAATAGTCGCAGTCGATCTTGAGGGTCTCGACGTTTGGGAACGTCTTGAGGAAGGTGTCGCGGTCTTCGGGCGTGATGCACGGCCAGTTGTCCACGTCGAAGTTCCGCATCGTCAGGATGAGCTCCTTGACGTTCGTCAGGCGTGCCAGCACTGTCCAAGTGACCCTGCTCTCCTTGGGAGCCGGAAGCCCGGAGAGCGACAACTTGTGCACGAAAGCCGCGATTTGTGGGTTGGCGTATACGTCGCGGCTCTTGATAACGGGCCCTTTGCTGCCCGGCGTCCAGTCGAACCGAACAGCGCGGTGCAGCATGCGTTGGGCCGACCACGTCAGGGAGCGATGCGCAAAACAGCATGCCACCAGGTCTCTGCGCCGGTCTAGCTGTTCAACTATATTGCTCTTGATCTCCTGAGGGAGGTCTAGGAAGCGAGGCTTGGAAAGACTGTGACCGACGTCTTGACGTATGAGCATAGAAGTGCGGTCAGGGAGGACAGACGCACCACATCGTGTACTACTAACCACCAGGGGTATATCTGGTGTTAGAGATGGTAATCCAATGCCGTGTAGTCGACGAAACTGGACAACGTGAGAGGTTGCTGGCAACCTGCTCCCGGGGCATTTTTAGGAAATGATCCCGAACATCCCGCTTACGGGAACGTGGCGTAGGGCGCGAAACTGGGATCCGATGTCCACGAAAATGCAATCTGTGGCTTGGCTTGAACGGCTAGGCTGGATGGCTAGATATAAGGCGGCAAAGAGAGACAAGAAAGTGTAGGGATGAAAATTGTCTAGTGTACAAATAGAAGCAAATGGTCATGATCAGTCCGAGGTAGGAACACTCACCACAGAAACTTTGATACATAGTAGAAATACACGATACGAGATACAATGGACAGAGGGTTGTGAATAAATATCCTATCGAGTGCAGAATGAATCAGTGAAAAACGGTCTTGAGCATACCCCTCCTGGCGGCATCATGGAAGTAGATCGACATCCGCACGGATGTGTAGAAATGAAATACAGAATCCTCGTGGAGGCTGTCGGGGAAGCTCAAAATCACCTCGGCGCCGGAAAGAGGCGGGCGGAGGAGTACTTGGGAGAGCTTGCCAAAATCGAGAGCTCTGAAGTCCGCCACCGTTTCATACGCAAACTTCAGCGTGATGGTCGCCAATTTTGTCGAGCGTATGTTGGAAAGAAGTTGGGGGACCCAGGCGTCCGCATCTTTCCTAGGGCTTTTGCTGCGAAATGGACGGCAGAGGGGTCCGAGCTCGATGGTCCGGAGCTCAGTGCATTGTCTGATTCCAAAGTCGCCTAGAAGAGAAATCGTTCGAAAGTACGCTGGAGATGACAGAGTGAGACATACCCATAGCTGTTGCACCTTCAGACAATGAGACTTCGAGAGAACCGAGCACAGGTGCGAGGGCCTGCATGAAGCGCGGGAACGTCTCCACATCGTCTGAACCGAGGTCGTCCCACTTGAATCGAAGCCCAGGCTCGACGACCTTCGCGAGAGGGATCAACCACGTCTGGACGAGTTCTGAGTACTGGTTCTGTGTGAGATGGTCGGTTCCTCGATTGGCGTGGACAATCTCCAGGCTGCGAAGGCGAGCACCGGGAAGAGGGTCTGGACAATGGGCTGCATCGCCGTCACTCTCGCCTTCGTCGTCTTCATCATCGTCATCGTCATCGTCGGCGTATAGAAGATTGACCAGCCTTAGTGTGGCCATGTTTTGGAATCCAGACAGTAACGACAGGAGATCTTTTAGGCGATTATGATACCCATTCTCGATCTCGACAGTCTTGACGCAGGAGAAGAGTTTCCTAAGCGTTTCTTTGTCGCTCTGTGTGCAGGATCGCCACTCGAAGGCGTCATGGTAGATGATTTGGACCTTTTCAAGCCGAGTGAGCCGGTGTAGCACCGTCCAAACGACTTCGTTTGTACTAGGGAGTGGTAGGTATCTGATCGATATCGAGCGCACATGACGTGCGACCTGGGGGTTCGAGTACTTGTCTTCGTTACCTCGTCTCCGATAGAAAAAGAGCCCTACGTTGAAGTTGATAGTGTGATGGAGCTCTTTTTGAGCTGCACGGGTCATAGAGGAGTGGGTGAGGGCGCATGCGCGTAACGCGTCCTTGCAGCCGCGCAGATGGCTGACTATACGATCTCTGATCTCCTGGGGTAGGTCGGCGAACTGGGGCCATGGTGGCCACACCATGTAAGAGCCATTTGTGGGAAATGATATGGGGGGAAAAGACGGCCACGAGTCGGATAGGATGCTGAACAAATGTTGTGAGGAACGTCCAGGGTTGACGATCTGAAGTATGTTACTCACAATCCCCCGATCTGCTTCCCGTAGGGGAAGTTCTGTGTAAACATCAGCATTGGGGTCGTCGTGGTCATATGCAAGATGATTCGGGAACGTGTCCATTGACGCGTAGAGAAGATGTTGGAACGTCGCAAACTTCCGTTCACCGCTGCGGCGGGAGGAGACTCCTAAGCATCACAAGTCAGCTTGTACCAGACCAGTGGTAGGCGTGACAAAAAATTGCCGGGTTTTATGACAACCAATCCTTGTCAGATTAAATATGCGAGTCACCTTGTTGTGCTTTGTACTCCTGTAGCCTGCCTTGCGCCCGCCGCCGGGGCGGCAACGAACAAGACACGGCGCTCCCGATTTATGTGAGGCACGTGATTGCAATGAAGCGGAGATCAAATCGGGCCAACCGGCGGCTGTCCTTGAATTGTTTCTCACCTTCGGACAACAAGTTCAACTTCCACCCCCTCTTGCTCCCGTTCTTGTCCCTCCCCCACCACTTCCCATTCAAACACTTCAGCCATGGTAAGCCATATGCGCGACTTTGACACGGTTGTATGCCAGCATCTCACCCCTGCCACCAGTCCGTCAACCCTCCAGTCATGCGCCGGCTTATGCGCGAGTTGGCTGAGCTCCAGACAAATCCGCCCGAGGGCATTCGCGTGACGACGAGCGAGGATAACATGCTTGACGTGTCGGGTATAATACAGGGTCCTGGTGCGTTTCGCCTCGGTCCTCCAGCTCCAGACTGCTCACCAGCTTGCGTATTCGGTTCTATGATTTCAGAGGGTACACCATACGCCAGTGGATACTTTACCGTCAAGTTCAAATTTACTGAGCAGTTCCCAGCTGCTCCTCCAAAATGTACGCACCTTCTGCCTGCGCATGGGAATGAGGCTGACAGCATGTTCGATAGGCTGGTTCGCGACCAAGATCTTCCACCCCAACGTCGGCCCAGGGGGAGAGATCTGTGTGAACACCCTCAAGAAGGACTGGAAGTCAGAATATGGCATTGGGCACATCCTGGTCACTGTTAAGTGCCTCCTCATCTACCCCAACCCTGAATCTGCGCTGGATGAAGAAGCCGGTAAGCTGCTGCTGGAGAACTACGACGATTATTGCGCGCGCGCAAAGTTGATAACAGCCGTGCATGCTACGCGGAGAGTACGTGCATTCGTGGTTTCGTCACGAAGCGCCGCTGACCTTGGTACAAACAGGTTCCCCCACCAGAGTTCAACACGCCGGACGCAGACTCTCCATCTGTATCACCTTCTCCCAAGCCATTGTCCAAAGCAGCTCCCGCCGCACTTTCTGCACCCCATCCTATCACTACATTTGTAGCAAATCCTCCGCCCGTCGTCTCAGGGAAGCCTGTCTCGTCTGGCCCCTTACAGATGTCACCTTCTAACAAGACACCGGGACTCGTCTCCGCGGAGAACGAGAAAATGACGGGGCAACCTGGCAAGGAGCGGTTGACCTCACCTGCACCTCTGGGCCCATCCGACTCAAATGTCGCACACCCTGCTACCCCCGTTATGGCTGGAGCCAGCAAAGAGGCACCTAAGGCAGTCAAGCGTTCGGCAACAGCCACTAGCGGCGTGGAGAAGAGGAAGAAGGCTCTGAAGCGCCTCTAATTCTTCTGTGCCGCGCAGAAGGCTGGCACGGCCTCTGGCTCTAGCAAATGTCTGCTTGGGAAGGCACGGTAGCGTTAGGGGTTGGACATTTTCATCGTACCTCATTTATTTGGATATTCTCGCATATGCTTTGCTCTGTACCATCGCTGTTGTACCCCTCATCTATTCCTACTGCATCGTTCTTGCTATGCTTTGTCGTAAGCGTGCGATAATGCTGTGACAATGATCACGACCACGAAGTGTCACAATCGACGCGGCGTGACGGCGCGTGACGCGAGAGTCACGCTCGACCCTGAATTGCCAGCGCACATGTTTTTAGGCCTCACCTCCTCTCCTCCGCTCCGTCGACCTCGCCGCCGCACGAGATGTCTGCCCTCGATATCCTTTCATATGTCGATTGGTCAAAACAGTCACTTTGGCTGAGCGTCGGGGCCATTGCCTTCAACCCGACCGCATGGAATATTGTAGCGCGGAATGGTGCGTATCGGGGCGCTATGTCGGCCTGAATCCGTCTGACTTTACTTCGTTCGTGCAGAGTACAGAAACAAGACGATTACACGCATATTCGGCGGAAATGCGCGTTATGGAACGTATTTCCTCGCCGTGATGATTTTCGTCTTCGGAATATTGAGAGACAAGCTGTGCGCACGCTATAGCCTCTTTTATCTCTTCCATCCTCTAACGCGGTCTTCCCCACGCAGGTATGAACGGGCCCTCTCAGAGCAGCCGCACCACGCCATTCTTCCCGCCCCACTGGACACATTTGTGCCCCTCGTCCTCTTCGCCGTTGGCCAGACCTTCGTCGTGACATCGACATACGCACTCGGCGTCACGGGCACGTTCCTCGGCGACTACTTCGGCATTCTCATGGACCACCGCGTCGAGGGCTTCCCATTCAACGTCCTCCGCGACCCCATGTACGTTGGCTCCACCATGTGCTTCGCGGCGGGCGCGCTGTGGAAGGAGCGCCCCGCAGGCCTGCTTATCACGCTTTACGTGTACATCGTGTACATCATCGCGCTGAAGTTCGAGGGGTGAGTCGATTTACTGTTTCTGAACGCTGACGTGTGTGCTGATGAGGGTGTAGACCGTTCACGGACATGATTTACTCCAACCGGGAGGCCCAAAGGAAGGCTGGGTCGAAGAAGGAGCTCTGAGGTCTTTTATGCTTACGACCTGACGAATTCACGACGCCTCACGAGACTCTCATCAGTCTAGACCAAACTTACTCCTAGTCTATTACCATCTAGAAGGCTTCAACGCCAACTGGACCCTGTCCTCTGTAGAGCTGATCACACTTGTAGTGTATTTCACGTGTATTCAGGCTGCAACTACCCGGACTGACATTAGGCGATTCCACTCAACGAGTGCTACCGTCTTGTCCCCCCTCAGGCTCCGACTTGCTCCCCTGTATGACTATATGTCCTCGATTCTGAACATCTTCCAAGAACTCGTCAAACAGCTTGACCACCGAGAGGGGTTCGTAATACCCCTCACAAACATCCTTGAGCATCCTAGCCACAGCCACAGCCGCAGTTAAAGCACGTTCCTGTTGCTGTGTCGCCTCTTCATCCTGTTGTGACACCTCCTCATTCTGCTGTGTAGGCTCTTCGTCCTTCCGCGGCGTCTTGCTCCCGAACAGCTTTTTCAGATCTTGCCCAATGTCAATGAGAGCTTTATGACCGACGAACGTCGGGACGCCCATGCCATTGGCCTCTGAATGAAACGCGAGTGCCTGGACATTCGGCGTAAATGCGTCCCAGAAATCGTCGTCGAAGCCGAGCAAGAATGTGCGTAGCTCGTCGCGGAAGCTGTTTGGCTGTACCTGTTCGTGCGAGGCGAGGGCGTGCAGCGCTGTGGCAGTGGAGGCGAGTATGCAGTCGATGGCGCACATGGAGCGGGTCGTGACGTAGCCCGAAGACGTCGCGAGTTCTACGGCACGTTCTCGTACGTCGTGGGCCCATGCGAAGAGCTGCGATATGTCTTTTTCGTAGACACCATCAGGATACAGGCAGAGCAACGAAAACGACGAGTTGAGCTTACCTTCGGTGTCGTACTGCCACCCTTCTTGACCGTACAAATAGAGGAAGATAGTTGGCCAACGCCAGTGCATATTCAACATCCCCTGCGCATCCTGCCGGCGGCGTACACCCATCAACAGTCGCTTGTAGGCTCGCTGAGCGTTCTCTCCCTCGTGGAATGCGCCGTGGAACAGCAACGCGAGCGCCGAGCCGCCGTGCGCGTCACCATTGTCATTCGTAGATCCAGGGGTGAGCATGACTGCGATATCAGATTCAGGCTTCACCCTCTTCTCGTCGTTGGTCCAGGTATACGCGTCCGAATCGGAGTCGGGCGAAGGCGCAAACGCCTTGGAGAGCACCTCGTGTGTCGCAGAACTCTGCTTCATCATGCGGTCGATACCGTTGTAGATGGGGTGTTGGAGACAGAACCATAGGTTGAAGTCGGAGAAGTTGCAGCCTATCTCCAGCGCAGCCCAGCGGAGACCGGCCTCGACGCGACGACGTACTGGGACGTCATAAAGGCAATCGATGACGCTATTAACACTGCGCGCAGGCACACCAACAGCGGCCCAGCAGAACGCGGAGATGTCGATGGTTGCGGTGTGCCGCCGTACAGCTCGCTTCTCGCGTACGGTCCAAAACCGGTCGGTTTCGTATGGGAGGCTCCTGGAGAAGAGCTTGCGAACGTAGTGGTAGAGCTCGCCAACGGTCTTGTCGAAGACGCTGGTGAACGCGCTATGGAAGCGTTGGGTGGACTTCTCTCCGCGCGAACCGAATATGCTGTACGAGATGATCGCGTTCCATACCGCCACGAAGAGGGTAAGGATGAGCATGGAGAGTATGCATATCGTCCCCGTCACGACCACGACGACAGGGAACGCACACCATTGGAGAACCGTCCATAAGGTCGGTATGAGCGGTGATTTGTAGGGGCATTGGGACCAGACAAGAGGACAGAGTGAGGCGATAGTGAATAAAGAAACGATGGTGCCAGTTATGATGGCAAAAATGGTAGCGACGGTGTCGTTGATTTCCTGTAGGAACAGGAGGAGGCCGACGAGGAACAAGATGACGGAGATCTGCACGACCACCGGCAGAAAGGCGATGACTGTAGGCACATGCCAGGCAACAAGCCCGTCGTGCCGGAACTGCCTGAGCCGCACGGCGTCGCGCACAGACATCTCGCGGGGCAAAGGGACGCGTCGAATCCACTGCTGAGCTGTGATGGTCATGAAGGCGGCGAGCAGACTTAGGGTGAGGCTGATGACCCAGAGCGTGTTGATGCGCACGTCGCGCACATCGGGTTGGAATGGGCTGTTCGAAGTGGGGGGTTGAAAGGTAGAGTTGACGAAGTTTGCCCCTGGAGAAAACGAAACTAGCTGTTGCGAGATCTGCGCTAGTAGCTCCACCGCTCTGTCGCCGGTGTCTTCTTGTAGCAAGGGTATTGAGACAACGATAAACCCTGTAACAACCGCGGAGTACAGACCGGTCTGTTGAACAGATTAGTGGGCGTGTATGAAAATGTATAGAAGTCACGCACGAAGGTGAGGAGATTCGCAAGTTCGTCCTTCCAATCGTTCAGCATCTTGCCGTCGTGCACGTCCATGAAATTGAGGAGCGTCTCCCACCCGTCCGTACGCTGCAAAACGTCAGGAGCAACTGGAAGAGACAACTATGGTTGGTCTCACGTCATTCGTGCTGTCAGAGCTACCAGCCCAAGTAGACTTCGCATTATTTTCATCTTCGAGGGAATATTCCTCAGCGCTGTTCTACGGGCTCCTCAGCTCACGACTCGAGATGTAACGGAGGCGCGGCGCGTACCGATATCGCTCACCTTAGCCTCCGATTCGGATTCGGGTGAGGCTGCACGGCCACCTGTTTGGTCCGTTTGAGCATACGACTCTGAGTCGCTGTCTTGCCGTGCTACTCTGCCCATTGCGCCCGAACGTGAGATGGGGGAGAGACGGTGAGAGGTGGCTTCGAATCTGGAAGTTCGCTGCGCTATACTGTGTGCCACGTGGCGCCGGGGTCCAGGCTAGTGGTACCGCGCCAGTCGGAACGCACTGTTCCTCTGTCCGCCTCTTTCTTGTCTCCTTTTGGCATCTCTCCATGTCCCTCGATGTGGCTGCGTGCAAATGCTATCCTTATTTGACAACAATCCGAGGTTCTTGGCTATGTCTGTGAGCTCTCTTTGACAACCAACTTCGCTCTAATCCTTTCAGAACGTCGTGCAACCTCCACCACTATCGTGCCACTGGTCGACATAGATTGTTTCTCCGAAACGTTGAGGGATTTCCCTGCTTCTCAATAGGTCAACCGCGATGCTAACATCAGCGTGGTGGTGAATTCTACCGATTTTCTTCTGCTCTGATGGCTTGGAGCTTGACTCAGAAATCTACAACATAATCAGTGGATTTCTCGGACAGGGTGTGTCGTGATAATCCTACCTTTTTGGAGAGAGTTGACTTGCTCTTCGTAGGAACTCTTTTTACTCTGCCCATGACGCGAGTTGATGAGGAATTACCTGGCCGCGTGAGTGCCAGGGAGTATTATACTCAGCAACCCCGCGAAGCGCTGGGCCAACATCAACTCGAAAAAGCGACTTCATGCCACTGAACATGTCGCCCGCCAACTACATGTAGCTCATGGTATAGGTGCGGGTGCCTGAGTCCAATATCTCCCTGCATCGTGAGCTAATGCGAATACAGGGTTCTTCTTTCACGACCTAGATGACCGAAAGAACCTGTCGCACCTTAAGCTTCTGTCAATCATGTTGCACATCGATGGCCGCTATCGAAGCCAAGCTAACACAGGGTGGCTCGGAAGAAAATATTGCACAGTTTGTTTTGTGCCCATTCCTAACGATGAACAGTCTATTGAAGCAGGTTGCAGGCCCTCCTGAATAGCGTCAAGAATAACGATCGGTGGATGCTGAAGTTTGTCGGGTGGTACAGATCAGCACTCACTCTCGCTCCCACGAAGCCTACCGTCACATGAACGGTTGTCATGCCGTACCCTGCATGGTATAGCCATCCTTTCAGCGTTTCAGACAAACTCGCCGACAAACTTCGTGAAGGCTTGTTCGTCATGCGGACTGGACGGCTCGCTCCTCTCGGTTTCCACCGAGCCATCTGGGGGGGCAAGTTGGTACGTAGCTATCGGATGCTGACGAAGACTACGCACATGTCGCTCTCCCAACAACCTGGCACTAGTAGGCACCCCCAAGATGACGAGGATGCCATCGCTAGAGCTGGTACGCCACCGTGCGCTTCTCCCTGGGACCCTGTTGGTTAATACGTCGAAGGGCCTCGCTCTCGAGTGCCTGAACGATACGATATTCTGCAAGTTCCTAGACCCATCTACTACTCGTAACAAACAGTCGTCACCCAAACGGACGCATGGCTTCTTCAAATCCCCTTGTTAGCGACCTTGTGATATATCTATCTTCAAGTCCTCCATACTCATTCCGTCCAGGCGTGATGAACATCTGTTCTCTTTCGCTATGTACTATTTATCTATCGTTTTCGCGATACACTGAACACGGCTTCACGCATGTCGGTTTCCCACTAACGTGGTACTTACGCCCAGGACGACGGGAACGTCTGCGCCAGGGCGGGCGCGCCACCACCCGCCCCTCCCTGAGCACCTGTGGGTTAGTACATCAATGGTCGACAGCCTGGTCCGCACGCCCATCCGCCGTCGGAGGTCATGACCCCTCGTCATTCGACTTCCGGAACGCAACGGCCAACTTACACATCCAGGGTCCTCGGGTCCAGGGGTCTTCGTCTCATCGCGCGCGCAGTGTCGGGGTGTCCTGGGGGAGCAAGGTTGTCAGAAGGGGGTGGCCCTGCGCCCGCGGGCGGCGCAGAGTATTATAGGTATAGGGCAGCGCCCAGGTATAGTCCAGTCCAGCCAATGTCCGAAACGACGTCCAAAGCGAAGTCCACAGCAAAGTCCAAAGCTCGAAACCAAAGGTCCGAAACACTGTTTTTGGGGTTTTATGTTTTCTGAAATGCCGGGCGTTTCTGATGAAGACAGCGGCGCGACTCGCTGCCTCCCCAGAGCCCAGCCGCCTGCGCCAGGGTCCGCGTCAGCAAACCTCCGCCTGACTGAACAGCCTGCGCGCTAGAACTGCCATACCAGACATCAGCGCATCCCCTCGCCCCAGCAGCAGGCGAAGCGAAATCGAGAAGGGGGCGTACTCAACAACAGTACGGCCCTCCAGAAACGTATCCCATGAGCTGGCAGTGCACGTACCGGCGGTTCGCCTCAGAGTCCTTGCGGTCCACGCGCATCTCGTACCCCTCCTTCCTGTACTTGATGTCGTCGCAGGACCGGGCCATGTCGAGGGGGATGAGGCGGATCTTCTGGGTGCCGGTGGCGGGAGCTGGGATCTCGCAGAGGGGAGGAGGGAGGGCGACGACCGGCATCGGGAGAGGGACATGGGCGACCGGCGCAGCCATGAAGATGTTGGTCCAAGTGAAAGGCATTGTGTGGGTGGGTAAATTAAGGGTTAGCGGTGTGCGGTGAATGTGGGTGTGCGGGTGAAAGCGGTGTTGGGGCTCGACGGGGCGGGGCCCAGGTTTATATTCGCGAGCAGAGGCTGGCATTATGATTCGGACTGGGGCTGACATGGGTGAATTGGGATGCGTGGGATACTCCCGTATATTTTTCGCATCACCTGAACGTTTAGTTCGATTGCCCTACCAGACGAAAAGTCGCCGTTGTGGCGCGTGAGGCGGGATCCCGACGGCGCATCAACGCCACAACCGCGCGCCCCACGTGGATAATGCCTGCCTAACTGAGCACTCGACTCCTTTTGCAACCCAACCACCATGCCAACGCCAACGCTCCCGTATGATGTCCTGCACAACATCTTCGACAATGTCTCCAGCGACAAGGGACTTCTCAAGGGCTGCTCCCTTGTCTGTCGTTCTTGGACGCTCCCCACCGGTCCTTATCTCTTTCGTGCTATCAAAATCGTGTTTGCTTCATCCCTCTCCCATCTGTCGCTGACGGAGCAATTCTCGGAGACTTTGAGCATGCTACGCTCTTCAGAGCGAGTCAGCTCGTCTGTACAGAAGTTGAAACTTGATGCCTATGCAGATCCATTCGGATCGTTTACTTGCCCCTTGACAATGCTTCAACAACTCATACACATCCTCACCCATCTCCGAATCCTCGAAATATTCGAAATCTACTTCTACCCAACTCCTGGGGTGCCGATTGACCCAACCCAGATGAGAAGCATAGACGGACTCGAGTTCTCGATTTTCAACGAATCAAACAAATATGTCGCGGATACCCTTCGTCTATTCGACACGATTGGCGAACTCCGTATCGGAACGTGCCGCAGAGATATCCTAGAGGCAGACCCTACTGAACGACGCTTGGCGCGAGTGGAGGGACTCGCCATCGCGCCATATTCTGTCAGGGAGGAGGACGGGCGCAGGAATCTCTTCGAAATGCTCAGCGCCGTCCTAGATTTCTCGGTCTTGACCCGGATATGTTTCAAAGACCTACTTGACCCCGTGACCGCTCAATTGTTCTCGAAGTGCCATTCGCTCAAGGAGCTAGACATGTCCGACGTGGCTGTGGCCGAATTGAGGCCAGGTTTATGGCAATCAAGTACGTATATCGTCATGCTCACGCCCGACCACCAGCTGACATATTCGATAGGATATCACGGCTTCCCTCTCGACCTCTCTGCGTGTACTCAGCTGCGTATTTTGCGCCTGCCGGTGTATCATCTGCGGTTCAGGGCTCGCACCTCAGATCCTCCGGCCGTGCCGCGCTTGGAGCTCATGCGCAACTACCTTGCTTCCATTCCAGCCAGTAATCACCTCGAGCTCGTCGAATTCAGCATCTGTTTCGAGTCCAGGCCGAAGCCGTCGGTGTTTGACCCCCTCTCCTGGCCGGAAGTAGGCACCGTAGAGCGGGATCTCGGGGCCGCTGATTGGGGCGCATTAGACCGGGAGCTCTGCCGTTTTGAACATCTACAGCGGATATCGTTCGTGTTGAAGGAGAAGTGCCCGCGAGGGGAGGAGCTCATCCGTGTGATGCAGCAGAGGCTGTCGGAGTGGGTACGGCGACGGACTTACGTCTACCGTTCCATTACTATTAAAAGATTCGGATCACTATCGCGGACCAAAGTGGTGAGCATCTCCGGTGATAACTTCCTATGTAGATTCTTACATCGCCTTCGTAGGCATGTCAAGACGAACTCGTTCGTACATTGGAGATAGTAGCCGAGGGTCCAGTTACAGTTTACGAAACGGATGAATGCGGCGGCCGTCAGGTCCTCCGACTGTCGAAGTAAAACAGAAATGTCACGCACATGAAGGCTAGGTTCGTTGGGCTGTTGATGAATGCAGTAACGTGTACTGAGGCATGGACATCGCGTCCTCACGTTATCAGAGCATAGCAAGCAACACCATACTTTTGGATGATGAAGATTGTTGGCTCGTTGAGTGTCATATGCGGGGCAAGGTTTGCACAGGAATTACGATATTGTTTGCGTAAGGAAAGCAACATTGGGTGCCTTTCCGGAGAATTTTATTGAGGCATCCAGAATAAATTTCGACTCTAAACTGTGTCGGGATGTCGGCGCCCGGGCGTTACCGCTTCGTCGAAAATCTAGGATGAACAGAGATTGGAAGGGAGGTGTCTACCCCCCTTCCGATTTTACTTCTGCGTTTCTTCTTCTCGAGCGACCTCCAGCGCGCGCCTCGACCTCTCTCGACTAGTCACAAGCCCTCTTCGGAGTCTTCGCATCAAGGACCTCAGCATCACCTGAAATTTGGGTTTTCGTGTCATATTTGCATGGTATGTCGTTTTCAAGGAACCACCGGGGCTCCTATACTCAAGAATCTGCCCAAAGGCCACGGAAAGGCACCCATTATATCGATACAAGTCAGTTCCAGATTACAGATGGACTATGATACAAGCTTCGTTTCGTTGGTGAGCGACGAGTCCTTAATCGTGCGGCGCGCGGGCTCGTCCAGCGGCAGCGTCTTTGCCACCAGCTTCGCGGAGTTCGCCTTTCTCATGCATCTCGGGTTTGTGAAGCATCTTTCCAGCAACCTGAAAGGAACGTCGTGTGTAAGTATACGTCGATGTGCTGAACACCTTGCTGTTCACCTTCTGGGTCTTGCCAATCAGTTTGTCAGTCATATTCGCATGCCCCTCGGGTAGATCATCTCTGCCATCGAGAGCAACACCACCTGCAATCCAGTCGGCAAAGGGAATATAAACGTAGGTCAAAGATAGTCTCACCTGCACTGGTGGGTTGGACATTCAACGGCCGTTCTTCGTGATGCGCGTCGTGGGCAAAGCTGTTGTCCTGCATTGAGGGAAGCGCAGAGTCTCCGCCCCGATGCTGGGCGCCGGCCATAACGGTGGTGGTGTCGGTGCCGGCGCCGAATCGACGCTCATTGTTCGTCTCCCAGACGCGCGCGTCCTCAGTCACGTCTGTCGAGTAGTTGGGTGCACTGTCGCCGCCACGAGCACCGGGCAGGACATCGGAGGAGTTATGCGTGTAGTGAGCGGGGGGTGGCTGAGTAGCAAAGACGTTGTCGAAGTTGTTCGAGGACGAAGTCATGGTGAATTGGTATGAATGTTTGTGTGGTGAGGATATCGATGTTGTGGTGTGGGTTCGAGGTGTGTTTGTGAGTTTGAGAGCATCCTGGCCAGTCTTATATACCGATCTACTGTGGCGACGTGAGCCACGCCACGACGACACCAGTGGAGGCGGCGGAGGAGCTCTGAGGAGCGTGACGTCAACACCCGGGCTGCAAAGCGCCAGACTCGGGCCCACGCGACGCGACGCGGGACGCGTCCCGCACGTGATGCGTGTAGTTGATCGCTCTTCGCACGGTCGGTCCGCCCCTAAACCGCTCGCGCTGCTTGTTCCTGAACGTCCACCTGCCTCCGCCGCCGCCCGCCCATCCGCCCGCCGCGTGCACCGCCCCTGCAGCGCACTCGCCCGTCTCAGCCGAAAACCCTGTCCTCGTACGCCGTTCTGCTTCGCTCTGCACGTCGGACACCGTATTGAAAAGCGTGCGCTTCACCGGGTTAACAGGTATCTGACGCCACGTCCGACGCGTAGTCTCCCGCCATGCCGTCCCCGTCGAAGTCTGGGAAATCAAAGGGCGCTGCTGCGGCAGCGCAAATCGCCGAGCAGTCCGCGCAGCGCACGCTTCAGACGAGAAGCCAAAGGGCGGGATTGCAGGTACGCTTTGTCGCTTTGCGGGGTTGTGCTTCCTCGGAACGACGACCCGGGGCTCGATTGTGCCGTGTACTGACGTATATGCTCCCGTAGTTTCCCGTAGGGCGTATCCATCGTTACCTGAAAAAGCGGACACAGCACAACATACGCATAGGCGCCAAGGCCGCGGTTTACACGTCTGCAATCCTGGAGTACTTGACTGCGGAGGTCCTGGAACTTGCAGGTGCGTCTGCGAGGCTTTTTCTGTCACGCGACTACCTCTAACGGCGCGTAGGCAATGCATCGAAGGACTTGCGAGTGAAGCGTATCACCCCTCGTCATCTTCAGCTTGCAATCCGTGGCGACGAAGAACTCGACACCCTTGTCAAGGCGACAATCGCTGGCGGAGGTACAGACCTACACCCTGGTAATTTTGCAGCGCTAACGATCATATTCTTAGGTGTGCTTCCTTTCATCCACAAGAGCCTCACTCAGGCGGGGAAGGGGAAGAAGCCGGAGGTGGCTGGCCAGTAAATCTATCGTCTGTGCTCGCTTCTTGGACGCCATGTCCGTCGTATGACTTATGGCTTTCTAGCTATGCTCTCGCGTCCTCTGAGACGTTGCTGATATTCATTGTATGTGTTAGTAATGTGATATTTTATTGAGTTTGAGACAGGTTCCGGTGGTTGTGGTGATCGGAACGGGGAACGTCGGTCAAGGTAAAAATTCGACTACGCCACTGTATAGATACCTAACTCAAGCGCATGACCTTCTACAAATCAAAGCTGCGGCGCGGCCCTGCATTCGATATTTCAATCCTCGGCGCTCAGTTCACCATGCTGTCATTAACGAAACCACCACTTCTAAGTGGTTAAAAAAATTAGTGGACGTTAGAGTTCTGCTAGAAAAAGTCCACGACATGCCGAGGCAGCCTCGATCTCGCTTTGCGGAATGGATCAATCATAAACACCGGTCCGTTCTCCAAGGTTTTGGCTAGAACCGCTCGTCTGGCCAATATTCTCACTCCATGGCCCATAACAAGCGAAGTTGAGGCCTAGTGCGCGGAGCAGCGAGCCATGGATGATGCGCATCCTGGCGTTTGATTTCGAGAATACAGTACGGGTACGGTTCGAACGGAGAAAGACTACACGCAGGACTAAAACAAGAAAACATCTCCTGGGCGGGCGTAGATATAGCAAAATATGGGTATCGTGACAGGTTCATCGAAGGTCAGTTCGTAGGGGGGAAAGGAATAGTCCCAGCATGCAGGAGTGCCGCTTGACATCTAGGAAAAGCACATTCAAACTCTCGATCGTTCTGCGTGCGAAGAGGCCAGTCTGGCTTTTCAGCGCCTGAAGCGGTCCCTCCACGAGGTCTTGTTGGAGGACATGGGGTAGCTGGTCGCACCCGCCATACGGTCGCGGCGACGACCGAAGCAGACGGTGCATCCTGCCAGACAAAGCAGGATGAAGGACACCAAGGTCATCCAGAACGCTGCGAATAGAACATATCAGTTAGGCTCATTGACAGTTCGCATCAGGAGGACGCACCTGGGCCAGTGTTCGTGTGTTGGATCACACCAGTGAGTTTGCCCATCTGATGCTTGACAAAGGCATAGAGCGCGATGTCGATGGCGAACGCGATGAGCGTGAGCAGCGCGGCGAGGAATGAGACGAGCGAGGCCAGTAGCGTGAAGGTGACATGCGTCGAGAGGGAGAGCAGGAACGCGATGCCCGTGAGGCCCGCAGCTAGACCGAATGTGAGTGGAGCGAAAGCAGCGAGGCGTCGGATGACGCACCGACGGGGTGCACGGCTAAACCCCTCGTCCAGGCCGGACCCACAGTTTGCCAACTGGTCTTGTCCGAGTTGTATACGACGGTGGCGTACCCGTGGCCCGCTAAGAAAACGTTAGGCGGGAAAATTTGCGGAAATGACGTCGGTAACTTACCTTTGGGACTGCAGGTACGTTCTCCGTTCGTCTCGTAGAAGCAGTACGACCTGCACGCATATTCAGGACGGCAACACGCTTTGCGGAGAGGGGAAACTCACCATATGCCATACTACGCGTGCCAATCAAGTCCAACACGCTCATTAGTGAGCGTCTCCAAGTGTGTGCCATGGCTACTTACCCGCAACTCGGTGAGCGATCCCTGGGTGTCTGTTGACGGGCCGCCCTCAAAGTGGACGCGCACGATGTCTAGCGCGGTGAGGTATGGGAGCGATATGGAGACCAGGAAAAGTAGGACGAGGGCGCATAGGAGAAACACGACGCCTGGAATATGGAAAGCACGGGGCATGTCTGGAAAAGCACTCGCAGGTGCGGCGGCTGCGCTTGATAGGCTGGTTTGTGAATTACAGGGCTGATAGGAGTAGAGGGGGGTCGTTGAACTGGTATCAAGAAGGTGGGAGGAGGAAAGGAGCGGGCTCGAGGGGGCGCACGAGGGAGAACGACAATGATGTCTTCCCTCATTTAAGGAATCGCGCATCGAGCGGAGACAACACGCCTCATCGTCTTTTAAAGTCCGCCGCGTAAGGGCCAATCAAAAGTGGAGCAAACTTCATCTCCGACTGCGGAAAAACGAATCATTCGTTCCGACTTTGTTTTATTTGTCTCGCACAAATACGTTTGTGATCCCGGGGATCTCGGTCATCGCATGTCTTCTCCACTTTAGTCTCGATGCTGCCCTCGATGCCACCACAAACTGTGGGCGAACTGAGCCTAGGCTCCGATGGACTTGCGGTCATTAGGACTGGGCATGGTCAGGTATCACCCAGTGTGACGGAGATGAGGTACTATCGTACTATGTAGTCTGTTTAGCCGAAGTTATGGAGGGCGAAGTACAGTCGGAGTAGAGTGTTTGAGGAGTCAATGTCTGAAATCTTGTTGAACGATCTTCGTAAACTGCAGGCACAACTGGAGCATACGGTCGATTTGAGTCTTTCGAGGAAGTCAGAGGTGGCGTGGCGTCTATCGCTTTACAATGAGGACCCCGGCCAAATTGGCCAAATTCATTCGAATAGGTGGTCATGTTAGTACCAATTGTACTTCCATGGTGCTCAATGATACATTATGCTTTACGAGGCATCCCTCCCAGCTCCCATTTGGTGGTGTTCCAAACGAAGCTGTTTTCCAACATATTGAAGGTATCCTGACAGCTCAAGATTGATGTCTGATCAACTTGATTCGAGCGTGGTGTACTTGCGCGTAATGCGTTTTTGAACATCATTCTCCATTTACTCAGCTCTTTGCGTCCGCCACAGACGGTGGTAAGGAGACCTCCGGGGTCCTATCCGAAATTGATAGGCGCTAAGGCGCCCAAAGACGGGCGCTCAGTCTATTGCCGGCTTTCCTTCGACGTTCATCCCAAAATCTCCCCACCTCTCACCGTCCGCCTCTTCACTGCTGGTGGTACCGGTTCTCCCTCCTTCAAAAGTACCAGACCTGTCTGCGGCACCCGCTCTTGCTCGCAACTCTTCGTTTCGAGCCGACGACACTCGACCGACTTTCCAGGACTTAATTGCTGTCTTGTTTTAGGGCTCTTTCTCTCGTAGACTTGGTGCTTTTCTGTACGTCTGCTACTGCATTTATGCTCTCTGGTACTAAGTTTGCACCTGTAGCCGGTTAATTTGCTTAGAACAACATGATTCCCATCGTCAGACGCAGCACCCGGAGGCTTGAGACGACTTTGGTGTCGTGCTCTCGCCAAAGCCTTCCGCGTCCCGCTCGTCTGTACTCAACACCGTCGAAAAAGAGCAATGCTCCGGGACCCGCACTTGGTACCGCCTCTGCTGCTCACACAGAGTTCCCTACTTTCATGGGCATGCAGAGCCAACCTTCCTCTTCGACAGGCACGTCCAGCCATTCTCTCCAAGATATGCAAGGCTTCCTGGATCGCACCCCGTCCTATACCATGCTGCCGACGCCCCTCCCCGAGGACAAGTCGTCCCTCACGAACTCCATGTACTTCCCAGACTCGCCGACGCAGGACCTAATTGCCATCATCGACGCTTGCATGCACAACTGTTACGACGTCCCGCGTGCGAAAATGGTGTTCGAGCGGCTGCGTAGCGAGCGGAGGGGCGACCCGATCCTGTCGGCGAAGCTCTACAACTCGGTGCTCGATTCGTACATCCGGATGGCGAAGGAGAAGGATATTGGGAGGAGGACGCACTGGATTGAGGATGCATGCGCGCTTTACGAGGCTATGGAGAGTGGTCGAGAGAAGGTCCTCCCCACGGCGAACACGTACGCTCAGATGCTGCTCGTCTGGCTGCGCTACAACCAGGAGGCGGAGGACCCCATCTCGCGCACCGTCGATTTGATCAGCCCTACTACTATTCTGCAGGCCATAGCCGACAGAAACATTCCGGCAACCATGGTGATCACAGACAAAGCCTTCACGTCAGACGCAGACGCGGCTGCTGCCATCAAGCTTCTCTCGAAAGCCGCAGTGGAAATGAACCTGTCGAAGGTGATCGTGGAGCTCGGTGCTGTAGAGGTCCTTGGCAGCCAGGTCCCCGACCCGCTGGACGACGTACCAGAGGCTATGCCCGTGAAGAAAGCGAAGGTACGCGCATCCACGCGTCATTCTGATTCTCTAACTCACCCCGTGCTAGAAACCCGTCATGCAAGTCACGCATAACGCGGAGGGCGAGATTGTCGACCTCAGCGTCGTTTCGCAGCCAGAGGAGGTTGAATACGAGGTTCCGTTCAATCTCACGAACCTGCGCAAGCATCTCTCGCAGGTTACGCTTGCTAGGCGAATTCTGCCAGAGGACGTCACTGCTCGCCAGAAGCTGTTGGAAGAGTCGGTCTACGACGTTGCGGTCGAGCGGTGGAAGCGTGATGCTCAGATCTTCGAAGAGCTAGGTCTCGGCCGGAACGGCCTGGACAACGTGGACATTCGTAACTGGATGTGGAATTGGCATGTCAAGCTGCAGGCACGGCTGAAGGCGGAAATTGCGAACTTGATCAAGGAGGAAGCGAAACTAAGTGAGTAGTAGTATCCGATCACTCTACACCAGGCTAATCTCGATAACAGCTGCGCCTACGAAGATCAATGCTCGCCTGGGACCCTTCCTGTCGCTCGTCAAACCCGAAAAGCTCTCACTCTTGACCATTCTCGAGATCATGCACTTGCAAGGGAAGGGCGGTGTTACCGATGGAATGAAGACAGCTCGGGCACTGATCGCTGTTGGAAAATCCGTCGAGATTGAGCATAAGGCCGAGATGTGCAAGAAGAACAACATCCACATCCCAGCATCAGGACGACCTCAAGACCAAAGCTTTTTCTCGAACCTGGGCTACCGCGCTCTGCATGAGCGTCGTGTCGCTGCAGCGAAGTACATGGAGGACTCGGAGGAATGGGCGGCTGAGTGGACCCAGATTGTCCGCGTGAGGGTCGGAAGCTTCCTCGTTGACGCATTAATGGATGTAGCGAATGTCACCCGCACAGCGATCGACAAAACCACCGGTGAAACTGTGTAAGTGTCACCTTCTCTCTCTGAATAAGAGTCTACTGACGTCGTGCTATCAGTCATGAGGAGCACCCTGCATTCTTCCACGCTTACGAGTATCTTCGGGGGCACAAACTGGGTGTTATTAAACTCAACCCTGTTGTATCCGATCGGATGGCCAAAGACCAGCTCCGCGAGACACTTCATCCTCGACACTTGCCCATGCTCGTCAAGCCCAAACCGTGGCTTGCACCCGATCAGGGCGGCTACTTGTATAACAAGAGTGCGTCCACATCGCGTTTGCACACAAACTCATGCTGACTCTGTTCTAGCTCCCGTCATGCGATACAAAGACTCACAGGAACAACAAAGCTACGTCCGTGAGGCGTCCACTCTTGGAAACTTGGAGCTCGTCTATGCTAGTCTGGATGTTCTCGGCAGCACTCCGTGGCAAATCAACCGCGCTATCTTCAACGTTGTCCTGAAGGTATGGAACTCCGGTGAGCGACTGGGCAAGATCCCTCCAGCGGTTTATGACCAACCGGAGCCGGAAAAGCCGGAGAACTACGACACAGACCCTAAGGCACGCGTCGCCTATCTCATGCGACACAAATCGTACGCCCAGAACAAGTCCAATAACCATTCAGAGCGGTGCAGCACGAACTACAAGATCGAAATCGCGCGAGCGGTACGTTACCTTCAAATTGTGCATAAGTCTAATCACTCATCAAATACCACAGTTCATTGGTGATACCCTGTATCTCCCTCACAACGTCGATTTCCGTGGACGTGCTTACCCCATCCCTCCCAATCTGAACCATATTGGCGATGATTTGAGTCGTGGGTTGCTGAAGTTTGCCGAGGCCAAGCCGCTGGGCGAGCGTGGTTTGCGCTGGCTCAAGATCCATTTGGCCAACTTGTACGGTTACGACAAGGCCAGTTTCGACGAGCGTGTCACCTGGGTGCACGACCATCTGAAGCAGATCTATGACAGCGCTGAGCACCCTCTAGATGTAAGTTTGACGACGTTGAATCTCCTAGCCTCGCTAATCAATTTCCGGAACAGGGCGAGTGCTGGTGGAAGAAGGCAGATGATCCTTGGCAATGCCTCGCTGCTTGCATAGAGATCAGGAACGCACTGGAGTCGGGTGACCCACTCGCGTACGAATGTTCGCTGCCCGTGCACCAAGACGGTACCTGTAACGGTCTCCAGCACTACGCCGCACTGGGTGGCGACGCCCGCGGCGCGCAACAAGTCAACCTCGGCATTACTGACCGGCCTTCCGATGTGTACACGCACGTCGCCGACATGGTCGAGGAGATGTTGAGGAAGGACGCCCTGGAAGGCAACAAGTACGGGCTCATGCTGTCCGGCAAGATCCAGCGCAAGGTCGTCAAGCAGACAGTACGTAATTCTTTATCGCTTCATGAGCAACCAGCTGACGGATGTGGATAGGTCATGACAACAGTCTACGGCGTCACTTTCATCGGTGCTCGCGAGCAAATCGAGAAGCAGCTTAAGGACCGTGTCGACATGCCTGCAGAAGAGACATGGATCGCTGCTGCGTACCTCGCTAAAGCGGTGAGTCTCACTAACAGTAACGAAGATTCGAACATGCCTCATTGCTCTCCCGCTAGGTTCTCTCATGCATTGGTGATCTGTTCAGTGGCGCCAAGCATATTCAGAACTGGCTCAACATGTCAGCGAAGCTTATCGCGAAGTCAATTCCACCAGACCGTCTCGACGAAGCGGTGAAGATTGAGCAGCCCGTGAAGCGTGGTCGGGCTACCCTGGGTGTCGCACAGAACCGGATGAAGAAGGAACAGATGACGTCCGTTATCTGGACGACACCGCTCGGCCTGCCCATCGTTCAGCCGTACAGGCAGACGAGGAGGAAGCAGATCATGACTTCGCTTCAAACGGTGTTCATTTCCGACCCCAACATGCCCGCTACCGGTGCGTATTCCTGAGTGCGATTGTGGGACGTCTACTAACCCTTGACACAGTCAACGGCCAAAAGCAAGCGTCGGCATTCCCACCAAATTTCATTCATAGTCTTGATGCTACGCACATGATGTTGACTGCTCTGGAGTGCAGGGTACGCGCTTCCGTCCTGTTTCCCTCGACGCTGTGATTAACAAGGGTTACAGAACCGTGATATCACCTTCGCCTCCGTGCACGACTCGTACTGGACGCACGCTTCAAGCGTTGATGAGATGTCGACGATCATCCGTGACACCTTCATTGCTCTTCACTCCTCGGACGTGCTTACTAAACTCCATCAAGAGGTAACTACACCCATCGATATATTTACCTCGCTTTCTAACATCTCCCCCCAGTTTACCGAGAGATACAAAGGCTACAAGATCCCTGTGAACTCGCTGCGCTCCCCGGGCTTCGTCAAGAAACTTGCTGTGTTGTTTGGTGACGAATCTGCGGCGTCAGAGTCAGGGAGCCTTTTGGAAGATGGCGCGGAGGAAGACGAGGAAGAGGCCTTGCCCGTGGCGGCTGCAAAATCGCGTGGACGTAAGGCCGTGCCCCTACCTAAGGTCCTACAAGACGTTCTCGGCGTGACCGAAGACGAGATGCCTAACCGCTTTGTGGACGTTACTGACTTGCTCCCACCATTGCCGCAGAAGGGCACGTTTGATGTCTCGACCATCAAAGGTTCGCTCTACTTCTTCTCATAGATTTGCTGGCAGCCCTTCGTCTCTGCCTGTTCGCTCTCGACTTATGCTTTCGATCTCACGCGTCACATATCTCACCTCCCATCATCGCCACCACTGCTCATATTCATGTCTGACGGATGCGTCCATCCAGCCACTGTACCTTAAACGTCGTATATTCAAACACAATCTATATGGAACCTTAGTAGACTTCTATGGTATATGTGTTTGTGCAAGTTGAAGCAAGGGCAATGCCGGGCTGCGACGCCACAAAGCCGTTGCTATATCCAGATTGACACGTGGCGCTAGTTACTCCTATTCTTTCCATTCGACTTCTTCTCCTACCACGGCGTTCGACTCCTACAGGATTCAACTCCTACATCGCATTGCACACACTACCATCCGCATACCTTCACGAACCGTTATTCTGGGCATCGCGTGCGCAATTTACTCAAGTCCAATTTAATCCGCCCCGCGAGCATTCCAACGACAAAGCGGCTTCCGGTTCCCGCCCGCTTCTCTGCTTAGAGGTCAGCAGGTCAGCACAAAGAATATCACGGAAATGGGCCTCGCTTCCAGCTCATTACGCGCAGGACCTGAAACCAGGTCGCTGGACCTCGGTGCGCGTCGTCGCACCACGCGAGCCTCTTTTCTCGGCATTTCTGTCTAACTGGGGGATAATGCGCCCGCTCCATTCAGGTACGAGCATCATCGAGCACTGCCGCTTGTGTTCGTCCGACTGACCATGCTTTCCAGGTGGCGTGGTCTGCTCAGCAGAGGTCATGCAGCCCCATCACGTTCAGCCCGGCCCGCCGACGGTGTCTTATGATCGTCTTCGCTGGCGTCGGCCTTCGCGCGTTCGTTTATAAAGTGCCGGGCGCACGCGGTGTGCAGACGTCGACGGAACGTCTTTCCTCGCCTCTGGACCCACCATGCTCGCCTGGCGGTGCTCGCTCGTGCTCCTGTTCGCTGCCTCCGGCTTGTGCTCTGCGCCCAGCGGACCCTGGGACAAGTTCAATTACGCGCCTGCAACTCGGGTCGTGCGGCCTACCGCTATTACGAAGACTGTGGGCGGTGTGAAGAACGCGAAGAACCTCTTCAAGGCTTCGGGGAGCGCGACGCTTTCGGGAAACCAGTCATGGGTGACTTTGGACTTTGGCATCGAGGCACGTACTCAGAGGCGTTTCGTAGGGGTTCCTTTCTGACGCGTCTAACATAGGTCGGCGGTCTCATATCCATGAACTTCAACAAAGTTGAAGCCGCGTCGGGGCTCGCGTTGTCGTTCACAGAGTCTCCAATGTTCATCAGCCCCTTGTTCTCGGACGATTCGTCATACCCCGCACCAAACATGACCTACGACGGCGTTCTGAACGTGGTGACGCCCCTTCAACAAGGGTTCTGGACCCAGCCTGCGTCGGCCCTTCGGGGTGGTTTTCGGTATCTCACTGTTGTGTCGACGGGAAGTGCGCCAGTGACAATCTCAAACGTCACTTGCGAAATATCCTTCTCTCCTCACATCGAGAACATGAGGGACTACAGCGGGTATTTCTACGCGTCGGACCCAGTCTTTCACGATAAGAACTTCCTGACCAAGGTGTGTATAACCTACCCCTTCTTTCCTCCCAGATTCTCAAAATTGTCACGTCATGACAGATCTGGTATGCTGGTGCCTACACCGTCCAAACCAACACAGTACCACTCCACACAGGCCGGCAAGTTCCCTTCGTGAAATCACCAGGCTGGCAGAACAACGCGACATTGGGCGTCGCAGGTCCTATCATCGTTGACGGTGCAAAGCGCGACAGGTTAGTCTACAAAACACCAAATCATTTGCGCTTACTAAAGCTTGGTTCTTCTCAGAGCTGTCTGGCCAGGCGATATGGGCGTAGCTGTTCCGACCCAATTCGTCTCCACGAACGACCTCATCCCGACGAGAAACGCTCTCGCAACCATGTTCGCCGCAATCAACCCGAAGACTGGCGCTCTGCCCGAGTCTGGTCCGCCTCTGTCCCAACTCGACAGCGACACCTACCATATGTGGACGCTCATCGGGACGCACAACTATGTCTTGTACACCGGCGACCTCGACTGGTTGCGTACTGTCTGGACGAACTACACGCGCGCCGTCGCATTCGTCGAGAGCAAGGTCGACAGCTCCGGACTCATGAACGTTACGGGCTTGCGCGACTGGGCACGCCTTGGCGGTGGTGGACATAATTCGGAAGGGAATGCCTTGCTGTACAAGGTCTGTGATGCTTCTCCATACGAATCTGCGAGGAAATACTGAGTGTAATACGATCAGGTACTTACAACTAGTACCGACTTGGCCAACTGGCTTAACGAATCCACGCTGGCGTCCGGATACCTCGCCAACGCGACAGCGCTGAAGAGTCGCTTCAACGAAGTCTTTTGGCTTCCTTCCGCCGGCTTGTATAAGGACAACGAAACGACGACCCTCTGTCCTCAGGACGCAAACTCCATGGCGATTTTGTATAATCTGACAACGTCTGCTGAACAAGCTAGCTCCGTCAGCGCCGGGTTGACCAAGAACTGGAATGAGCTTGGTGCCGTAGCTCCGGAGCTTCCAGATACAATTTCTCCCTTCATCGGCTCGCTAGAGGTGCGTCCGTGAATACTGTTCAATATTGACCGAGGCTGACCATCCGCGTGCAGCTTGCAGCACACTTTGAGTCGGGCAACGATGAGCGGGCCATGGACCTTCTCCGTCGGGAGTGGGGATACATGCTCTACACCAATCTCAGCGTCCAGTCGACCCTACTTGAGGGCTATACCGCCAACGGGTCAATCGGGTGAGGGCGTTCAACAATACTTCGACGATCATCCAGCTAATCTCGTCTCAATAGATACCGTTCTTACAGAGGATATAATTATGACGCCGCGTACACTAGTCACGCCCACGGATGGAGCTCTGGCCCAACTTCCTCGTTGACATACTACGTCCTCGGCCTCCAGGTAACGTCCATGCAGGGTCTTACATGGTCACTGGCGCCGCATACCTCTGGACTCTCCTCGGCTGAAGGCGGGTTCACGACCCCTCTTGGGTGGTACGGCGCGCAGTGGACCTTGTCGAAGAAGACATTCACGATCTCGGTGGAGGCTCCTGCCGGTACCACAGGTACTGTCCGTCTACCGTTTGCCGGAAAGACGACAGTCAATGGGAAGACAGCTACGGTCGCAGCCGGAGAAGTGATTGTGCTGCGGGGTGGGAAGCACAAAATCACGGTCAGACCGTGATGCGTTTTCGTACTAAAGTTATAATACAGCAACAAGTTGTCGCTAAGCTAGAGCTGCGAGACTGCCAGAGATTGGTCGAAATTCACATGAAAATTCAACACACATTGTTGCGTCCATCAACAACCAAACCAACCTAGCCCTCCGAAGGCGTAACCTTTCCGTAACCTTTCTTATTTTACTTCGACAGTCTGAGAATTTGGAAGCCGCGTTCATCCGTATCATAGACTGTGACTGGACCCTCGCCCGCGACTTGTAATGTGCGATCGACTTCATCATAAATCTCCTGCAAAGACAATATAAGAACTTATGTAGGATGGTACTATTAGTAAGGCTCACCTCTTTGACATGCTCTGGCGGTCGATAAGTGGAACGCTGTTTATGGAAAGTGATGCACCGATACACGTAGGTCCGTCGCCGCACCCATTCCGAGAGCATCTGTTGCATAACACGTATAAATTCCTCCCCTCGCGGGCACGCCTCCTGCAATACGAACGATATCTGCCGCAGACGTTTGAAGCGGCAGAGCTCCCGGTCAAATACGTCCCAGTCAGCGGCACTGAGATCCTCCTCCACGTCGCCTACTCCTGGCCAGGAGTCGGGATAGAACAGTGACATGGTCGTGTCGAATTCGAAAGATATTGTGAATTCCAAAATCTCGAGGTTGTTTTCATCCGGAACGGAAGAAAGGTAATTGCGTATGAGCTGCCAGCGTAGTGGATCTGGAGGGTCTGAGGAGTGGGGCGTCCTGAACAGAAGGCGGTACTCCGGCAGACGCAGGATGCGTAGTCGTGTACACGGCGAGAGATCGAGATGAAAGCAAGGAGTTTCTGCCGAAACGGTTAAGCGGTGGAGCATGCGGTGTGTGCACGAAGACGTACTCGAACGCCAACAATCTGGTCTCATCTCGGGGGCGGTTACTTCGGATAAATCGAGCACCTCGAGTGCATGACACTTCGTAAAGATTTGAGCGAATGTGGAACGAACTTGAATCTTGAAAACGATCTGAGTCAAGGAAGAGAAATCTAAAATGGCGGAGAGCAGCTCGAGGAGATTCCTGTGCTCGTCCTTGTCTTTGCGATAGGATTGCACGGTGATTCCTTTCACTCGCACAGGACGGCGATCGGTAAGATCGACCTCTAGGCTGTTGCTATGGCATGCCCCAATACGGAGCTCGCCAATCGTGTCGAACAGACGGAGTATGTGGGCGACGTGTTGGTTTGATTCGTTCAAAATCCAGAAACCGAGCCGGTCGATGCTTCTCAACTTGGTTGGGTCGTAATCGATTGATACCTCGGGCGTTGGGTAGAAATCGATGCTGAACAGTTCTAGAATCTGGAGATGGGGGAGAGTGCATATCAGCTCTTGAAGCATCGCCACGGGGCAAGCAAAGGATCCGTTTGGGTATCCGCCTGGATAGGCCTGAAGTTCCAATTCCTGCACGGCCGAGTTGATACGCCCCGAGCGGCGTAATTTCGTCACAAGATCCGAAAATTGCTCCACAGCCGAATTGCGGAAGGTGTACTTCATGTGCTCAGAAACAATGAGCCTGAGACGGCGGAAAAGGTAAGGGCTGGTAGCGAGCGTCCAAAGATGACAGACAAGTGAACAGTCTTTAAGTAGACTCTTGTCATTGGAGATGTCGTCGTCGCCAAAGATGTTGTGCAGGACATCATACGGGAGCGTTGGCGTTGGCATGGTGGTTGGGTTGCAAAAGGAGATGGGCGCTCAGTTAGGCATGCATTATCCACGTGGCGCGCACGGTTGTGGCGTTGATGCGCCGTCGGAATCCCGCCTCGCGCGCCACAACGGCGACTTTGAAGCGACGCTGCACCACTTTCGTCTGGTAGGGCAATCGAACTAAACGTTCAGGTGATGCAAAAAATATACGGGAGTATCCCACGCATCCAAATTCACCCATGTCAGCCTCAGTCCGAATCACAATGCCAGCCTCTGCTCGCGAATATAAACCTGGGCAAAGCTCCCGACGAGCCCCAACACCGCTTTCACCCGCACACACACATTCACCGCACACCCATAACCCTTACTTTACCCACCCACACAATGCCTTTCACCTGGACCAACATCTTCATGGCTGCGCCGGCCGCCCATGTCCCTCTCCCGATGCCGGTCGTCGCCCTCCCTCCTCCCCTCTGCGAGATCCCAGCCCCCGCCACCGGCACCCAGAAGATCCGCCTCATCTCCCTCGACATGGCCCGGTCCTGCGACGACATCAAGTACAGGAAGGAGGGGTACGAGATGCGCGTGGACCGCAAGGACTCCGAGGCGAACCGCCGGTACGTCCACTGCCAGCTCATGGGATACGTCTCTGGTGGGCCGTACTGTTGTTGAGTACACCCCCTTCTTGATTTCGCTTCGCCTGCTGCCGGGGCGAGGGGATGCGCTGATGTCTGGTATGGCGGTTCCGGCGCGCGGGCTGTTCAGTCAGGCGGAGGTTTGCTGACGCGGACCCTGGCGCAGGCGGCTGGGCTCTGGGGAGGCAGCGAGTCGCGCCGCTGTCTTCGTCAGAAATGCCCAGCATTTCAGAAAACATAAAACCACAAAAACAGTGTTTCGGACCCCGCGTTTCGAGCTTCGGACTTTGTTTCGGACTTCGCTTTGGACTTCGCTTTGGACATTGGCTGGACTGGACTATACCTGGGCGTTGCCCTATACCTATAATACTCTGCGCCGCCCGTGGGCGCAGGGCCACCCCCTTCTGACAACCTTGCTCCCCTAGGGTACCCCGACACTGCGCGCGCGATGAGACGAAGACCCCTGGACCCGAGGACCCTGGATGTGTAAGTTGGCCGTTGCGTTCCGGAAGTCGAATGACGAGGGGTCATGACCTCCGACGGCGGATGGGCGTGCGGACCAGGCTGTCGACCATTGATGTACTAACCCACAGGTGCTCAGGGAGGGGCGGGTGGTGGCGCGCCCGCCCTGGCGCAGACGTTCCCGTCGTCCTGGGCGTGAGTACCACATTGGTGGGAAACCGACATGCGCGAAGCCGTCTTCAATGTATGTTACAAACATAATGATAATGCTAGGACAAGTGATACATGATGAGCGTAAATAATGACAGAGTAAACGTGTCGTAGAATACAGGTCACCGAAAGATAATTTCGAGTAAGGAGCGTATTGCTTAGATGACAGCCTTCGTCGTTTCCATGTGGACGTGGACGTCAATATCCATGTCTGCGCTGGGCGGTCTCTTAAACTATTAGATCAGACATTAGCGACACAGAGGCTCGTTGAAAAAAAAGATAACGCTCACCGACGCCTGGCTGTCCGCCCGTTTGAGCGCCGCTGCAGCGCGTCCACTGACCTCCGAGTCATTGCTATCACCCATCGGTACGAGTGGAAGCGTAATCGGTTTCCCAGACTCGCTGTTGACCCAATCGCGAGCATTGAGCCTGTAACGGGTGGTCACCTAGAGCTCGGCTTCGAAGCTGAGAGCAGAACGTACGAAGCAAGGAGGGAGTTGACAAATACTAAGCTAGACAATTAGTATCCCGACACCCTCGGTAAGAAGTTAACGTACGCTTTTCTAATTGGTAGTAGACTGGCGGAAAGGTCAGAATGAGCGACTTGATAGGCTTCATATGACAGGCTTACTTCCGAGGAAATAGAAGGTATCCGGGAGTGTGATGTACTAAATAACCACGCGTCAGTTCACGTCATTATAACCTGCGACTTGACGTACTAAAACGAGGGTGATGGTGGCGACGGTACTAAAGGGTCCTTTAGTGCCATGATACACTCGTGGCCGGTTCACATACCTCGTCAACAATCCTGTGTTCACCGTATAGATGATCAGCAGATCAATGACCGACCGAGTCCTAGCATCCTTGTAAGTCTCTCGTAGCGCCACCGTGAAATCGGAATGCCCACTTTCGACTGAAGGTGGCTCGCCGTGATTGGTATAAGAAGTAACAGAGCGACCCCGCGGTGATGAAGTCCGACGCGATGATGAGGGCAATCGTTGTGAACAAGATTTGCTGAGTGTGTGCAGATTAGTCTATTTTCCGGGGTAGGTGTATGGCAACACGACGTACAGAAACGCGCGTGAATTCTTCGAAGGTATGGAGCCAGAAGCTAAAGCGATAGTTAGAAACATTCGAGCTCTAACGTTCGGGGTCACTGACCCCTGAATTCCCGAGACTGGAGAGAGGATTAGAAACGTATCACGTCTGGGGTTTATCAAAGACTTACCCGTGGCGAGAACTAGTGAGATATGAAAGAATAAAGGTTTGTACTCAATTCAACAACTTCAATGCGGGGTAAACGCACTCCAGAGGCTAACTTGCATGAAAAGCTGTAGTGTTTTCGTGCGTGAGCCATGGCGTCAGAAAATGACGTGAGCGGACCTACCACAGGGAATGTGAGCCACTTATTTCGCTTGCTCACTAATGCAGTTAGCAACGACACAAATCGATGCGAGGGAGGAACTAACATATCCACAGGCGGTACGAGAACCAACTGGTGACATAGTCAGCCTTTGGCTTCGCGAGTCCGTGCGGCAGAAAAGACTTACACTTGCACGATCGCGTCACTGAATGTCTATTAATAACAGTGAGCGCTGTTGTAGTGGCGCTATGGGAGATGATACGTACCGTAAGCATGATGCCGAGCTTTGGTAAACCTGTTAGCGAACACAATGCTATAGATTGCATGGCGTCAGACATACTGTAAGACTCCTGGGTGTTTGAAGGAGTGTCAGCATTTTCCTTATCAAAGTACCGACGGTACTCACCAAGGTATATTGCCCAAGGCCGGGGTGTTCCCCCAATTCTGAACCATGTACCTTGGGTTCCATACTATTCAACGTTGCGTTTAAGATACGGCGCGAAAACTCGCTTACCAGTACATGGTATGGCCGACAAGTATGGCAAGGTGGACCGTGTCGAAGACCCTATACGTCGTTCCTCAGAATGCTAAAGATACACCGATAGCTCCAGGAGGCTGACCAAATCGCCCACACCTACAGACAATCAGCATCGATCTGATGTAGTCTACGAACGGACGTACTGAGATATTGAGCAGTGGTAGCTGTTTCTTCGCCGGCCGTTGGAAGAAGATGAAGCATTGCATGCAGGTTATTCCGTACAGACTATCACACATCAGCATGGGCGGTCGGGCTATGTAAAGCTAAACGAGGGCGCACATAGACGCAACAACGCCGCCGATCAGTATGGCGCCGACGGTGCGATTCAAGGTCCTTCCATCCGGGAGAGGGATTTGAGGAGAGGAAACGATGGGAGACGTAGCTGTAGCATTCATCTCGAGAGCGACGGGGGCCAGCGTACGACCCTGCCAAGTGCATCGCTCCGGCTCATATACAGCGGGTGCACTCGATCACAAGGATAGTGTTTCCCAGCGTCTGTCAGCGGGAATGAACGACAGATCATCATTGAATGATACGTCGGGCGGGTAGCCACGGCTCCGATGCAGAAAGGCCTGCTCGGTCGACGAGACATCATTCGACATTGATTCGACGACGTGCTCAACCCAGAGATGTACGAGGATCGCATCTCCGAGGAACATGTCGGTCCGATCGTACCTAGGTAGTTATCAGTGCATCGTCGACCTTCGAGTGCTAAAATCACCATGGCGAGGATTGCGAACACCGAGACGCGAGGTATTCTTGGGAACGTATCAGTTTGATACAAATTTGCACGTGGACCATTGCACTCCACATCCGGTGCCTAGAGAGGACCAGAGGGGGGTCGTGGCAGTACTGGACATCATTCGAAGCGCACCTCCAGGCGCACGTATGATGGGCGGCAAACCCGGACGCGGATGTCCGACCAGTGTGCGGTGACATCTCACCACGACTTCATGAAAACCAACATAATATCATCTTCTATCTCGCATTTGCCGTGCAGTTAGCTTGAGAACACCCCCTTCTAAACCACAGCAGTCAGCCCTGGATAGGTGAACAGCGAATGGAACATGAAACATTGACCGCTCGCAACAACGCCCTGGTGGCGCGTGGTAGCTTATCTGACTTTCGTGAGGAGCCTGGACGTGAAGCTGTACAGGATCTGCTGGCGACCCTTGACGATTCGACAACCGAGCCTGCTCGCGGCGCACGCTTTCCCTTATGGTATCGCCACCAGTCTTCCAGCTGGGGTGCGTTCCGAGTTATCGTACGCATGTCGCACCTAGTAGTGGCACCGTGGTGTAGGAGTTGTACTATTTCTGGGCTGGGTTTGACACGAATGTATCAGTCGTGTGCCAGCTGCTGTCATCTGGATCCGTGAGAGCCTGAGAATATCGCAGATCCCGTCTTCGGCAGGGAGTGATCGGTGTCTTGAGTCAGGGGTGCCCTGGGAGGATCGTGCCTTGGCTAAGAATGACGTCTGAAAAGAGATTGACATTTTTTGGATGTTCCAACATAACATTAGCGAGTGAGACGAGCAACAGGGACAGAAACATGATACAATAGACAAACTCGACGCAACGACGGGTTCTGCAGGGACTTCAGATGACGGTCTTTGTTTTCTCCATATGAACGCGAACCCCCGATGCGATACTAGTCAAGGATGCTTCCTGTGGCAGAGTCGAGAAGCGTGAATATGAAAATCTTATGAACGGATATCTGCGGGCGTACCAGGTTCAACGCTTCTGTCTGGTGATTGACGTGACTAGGTTGGGTATCCGACGTGCCCAACAACGAGAGGGGAATGGAGACTACGCCAGAGTCTCCGTTCAACCAATCGCGAGCATTGAGTCTAAATAATAGCGGTGAGATATCATAGATGGTATGCTGTTAAAGCGCGTACGAGGCCAACAAGGAGTTGACATATACTGTATTGTGCGCACTGCGGCTTTAGTACGATGAACGAGGCAGAGACTCGGACTGCGTAGCGTACGTTTTTCGAGGATGAAGTACACTGTCCCCATGAAAATAATCAGAGGTGGCGTACTTTCGATCCCAGGAAAACACTTACTAGCGATGAACTCATAGTCGTGAGGATGCGAGACATACTGTAACATTCTGTATCAGTTTTATGCGACTCGCCAACTCCGAGCCTACCATTATCAGCGTGAGAAGAGAGACGATGCTATACGGAAGTTAGACATGTTTAAATGAGGGTATGTGATTACTTACCTCGTCAAGAGCCCGGTATTGATTGTGTAAATCATGAGAAGATTGAGCATAGATTCAGTCCTACACTCTGATGAGCACTAGAATGGAGAAATTCTTGAAAAGACTCACTTGTGACTAATGGTGTCTCGCCGCGATCTGTAGAAGAAAAAACAAAGAGAAATTGCAATGTAAAAGTCTGTCACAATGATCAGACCAAAGCCGTAGTACAACAGCCACTGCGAAGTATACGCGGCGAGACGTCAGATCAATATCATGGAAAGGGAATACGAAGACTGACGGATAGTTCTAGAAATTGTGCAAGCGTGTGTAGGTATAATCTGCGAAAATGAGGATGGTGCCACAAGAGGAGACTGAAAACAAGACGCGTACCCTTTGATGCCGGAGGCTGGCAAACTGATGTTTAGCACGAGATGAGCGAGTTAAATTTAGTAGCTTACCCAAGGCCACACCTGGAGGAGTCAAAGCATGAGCGTTCAAGTAAAGACCGATGATTCTGGAAGACGGACCCAAAAGATTGATGTTGAGGACCAGCTGAATTGTATCGATGAGCGTGGATAGTAGAGGGCGTAAATATTTGCACCAACCAAAGGGATAGTGAGCCACTTGTTGTTGTTGCTTACTTGACCCTAGTCAGAGCGGTCGGAGGTAGGACATAACACTGACTCACGGATCCACACGCGGTACGTAAACCAGCTATTCGAAATCGTCAGAGTGATCCAAGAGGTGATGAAGAACACCGCCTACAACCGTACTATGCCATCGCTGACAGTCTGCCGGCAGTAAGTGACATGAACGCTATGGGCGAAGCGAGACATACCGTGATGATCAGACCGCCCTGGAGGCAGGTCAGCGAGAGACGTCGGAAAGATGCAATACACGTACGGAGACGCTCCTATGCCGTGGCGTTTAATGCAGACTCCGAAGAAAGCGCTAGAATCGACGTACCAGGGTAATTCGAGAAGAGCCAGTACGTTGCTAAAATTCTTCACCATATACCTGAACAATAGACAGGTTCATTTTAGTGAACAGGCTTAGCATATAAGCTTACCAATATAGGGTGTAGGACACCAGTACGGCAAGATGGGCTGTGTCGAGCAGCCTACCGTCGCGCAATTGGCTCAGGCTTTTGGTTGAATACGGTGTTTACAATTGGACGTACCAGATAGACCAGATCTATTGATTGTCAGGATGAACTGGGGACAATGAGGCCGGAAATAACGCACTGAGTAGGTCAATATTCTGAATTTCTTTCGCGCCGAGTGTTGGAAGAAAATGAAGCACTGCAAACAAGATATCCCATATAGACTGGCGGCTGGTCAAGAACTGGGACGCTCGAAATGATTGAAATACGTACACTGAGGTGACAATACCGCTGATTAGGATGGCTCCGAGTGTGCTATTAAGCACGGACATGTCTGGTGGGGGCAAGGCAAAGAGGACGCCATGAGCGGGCTCTTTGGTGGGATACATGACGGGGGAACAAGAGATAGGGTGGGAGAGCCAGAGGCAATAGAGTATATATAGCGTAGCAACTGCATATACAGCGCTGCTTGAAGCTTCTCGAGCGGTTCGAACTGAACACAGTACGAACAGATGGAGGTGATTACATCTTGTGCGGGCGCAGAACCTGTGGAACGTGGGTTTAGTCCAGGTACCTGGCTGAGCGGCCGTGAGTGAGCCGCAGCTCGATAAGAAGAATCACACCTAGCACTATCCCCACAAGTTGGTGTCTGGAGAACTTGGACAATGAAGACTCTCCGGCCACTCGAGGCATGCACCAATAGGACGTGATGATAGCATACATCACAGCCACTATCTACCGTGCATCTACAACCCAGTGATATTGGGCCTCTGGCACAGTGGTAGTTGTAGTTAACGTTGTTCATCAAAACATCGAAGAGATGTGGCGAGTCGTCTGCCCAAGGCGGCGACGTTCCCTGCGGCGTGCGGGAGATGTTGAGAAAGTTCGCTTGAACTAGTAGTAGTACCTGGTGGCCGAGAGTTTTTGTCCATGACCGTGCATGTCGGGCCAGTCGGTGACACACGAGGTTTGTATACCAGAGATGAACGTCGAACAAAATATGGCACGGTCTTCATACTGAAGTTCAATGATTGCGTGCGCACATCGAAGCCTGCTGCCCATTCATGTGGAAAATATTAGGGATTGGGGGCCCACAGAGCGAGACATCTAGTTCGTTCGTGTCAGAATAACTACACGCTCAAGTCAAACGATCTTACCGCGAACAAAGGATGCTCGATCGACCGTTTCTGGAGGCAGAAGTGGTTGACCATTTCAGGTCTGCCCATCACACGACCCCGGATACTACCAATGGGAGTGCATTTGCTTCGGTCCGCTGCCATTCGACCTTTCGAGTAGCTGCATCCTTTCTGTCATTTATGCGAGGCAGGTTGAGCGAATGTGTCATAGCGACTCTGGTCGAAATCTTCGAAACGGCATGGGATTCCGCTCTATCAACTTCAACCGGGGTCTTGATGAACACGAGTCGGATTTGGCGGAGTGAGAGCGCTGGCCCGAGTCGACCGACCACTGCGGCAGCGACAGCGACATCGCCACTCTGCGCATCGACCTCGACGCCCACGACCTCGACGAGCTCCGAGTCCGCATCGGTGTTCCTGGCCTCGACTTTTTTCAGTGATCGGCGGGCAGCCCGAAAAGGCAGTGTCAGAAGTCCTCAAAATTCAACCGGGACCCCAGAGCAGACCCCAACTTTCAACCCCCACCTCGCCGCCGCCGCCGACGACGACGAGCAGCCCGACCGCGCACCGATGGCAAAGACATCGCGCAAGAGCGCAAAGGCAGCGCCGCAGCGTGAGTTGACCGTGACGGCGCGCCATCTGCCATCGCTGACAGCCGAGCCCAGTGCGCTCCCGCACGACGAGGAGTCGGGGAAAGGTGCGTCTCTTCGGATCCGTTGCCCGCCGCGCCCGCTCACCAACGTCTACAGGCTCTCGCCAACCCCGTCGAGAACACACAACTACTCACCGAGCAGTTGCGCGCACTGGGCCTCTACGCTGCATCGACCCTCGGTGACGGCAACTGCCTCTTTCGCGCCCTCTCTGATCAACTCTATGGGACCGAGTCCTACCACCTGAAACTGCGCCAGGAGGTATGTAATTGGATCGAAGCGCACAAGACACGCTACGAACCTTTTGTCGACGACGAGCGCGGGCTCGACGTCCACCTGCAATGTATGCGACAGCAAGGTACGTCTAAGCATCAGTCACAAGACTTCATGCCCAGGATTTACCTATCCTCTAGCTACGTACGGGGGTCACCTGGAGCTCTCCGCCTTTGCCCATATGATCAGGCGGAATGTCAAGGTTATTCAACCGGGCCTGGTATATGTCATCGAGTGGGAGGCTGGCTGGGATTTTGCCTCTGAGCGGTCACCCTCTCCAGAGCCGTCCAACGCCTCGCACACGCCACCGAGTTCGGCGATGGAAGCTAAACTTAAGCGGAAGGAGCGGAAGCGCCTGGAAAAGGCTGAGAAGACATTGCAACTCCCGACTCTGCCTGTCGATGAACACGGCAACTCAACGACCGTATATGTCGCGTACGTAGCGAGCTCAGCTCATTCGTTCACGTATTCACGTCCTGCAGTTATCACGATTGGGAACACTTTTCATCGATCCGCAATTTGAGGGGCCCTCACAGTGGTTTACCAAATGTGAAGGAAACCCCGATCCCCGGCGGAGAGTCTTCCGTCCCCACGTCACCTGTACGGAAGAAGCCCGCGTCCCGCGCTCTGTCGAGGCCGTCGACCAAGCCTACATCCAAGATCAAGGTCAAACCCTTACTGGCTGACACGTCACTGCCAGTGACACCGTCTCAAGTCCCTCTCCCTCTCTCCCGGTCGATCTCACCAACCCCCGAAGATCTATCATCCCAGTCAACCATGTCATCTCAACTAGTCATGCCGTACCCCCTTCCTTCCACCTCTCCGTCGCGGACATACCGGTCCCCGAAACGGACCTTCGACGAATCGTCTGCCTCCTCCGAGAGCTCACAATCGGCGGCGAAGCGGGTTAGAAGTGCAACTCGACCCCCGGATTCGAAGTTGGCGCTCGCGACGGAGTTCGATGAGGCGGATATGGATACCCCGCCGCTCACGCTGTCAGCACCCGGTTCTCCGTCCTCGATGAGTTCGCTGTCGTCTATTTCCTCTTCAGAAGATGAGGAGATAGAAGAAGAGCTGTTGTCCCCTCCGCCACCGCCGCCGCCGCGGGATGAACGCTCGCCAACACGCCGGCAGCGGAAGCGACTTGGGCTTCCTAAGACTCGCGCCGGTCGGATGGCTAAGAAGGACTGGGAGACGAAGGCGAGCGCCGGAAAGATCGTCATCCCCGGCGGCCGGTTCAAGAAAGACCACAAGCAGACAGAAGAAGAGTGGCAGAAGAACGGTACAGGAAGAGTCGACGTCAGGGGCTTCAGGGAGCTGAAGATATAGATCGCGCGACGCATCCTCCACATAACCCACTCCGCATCAGTGCAATCGCACCCATGGACCGGTCACACACATCCTTTCTCCTATCGCACACTCGCATCGTCTTGTCTTGGTCTACCCTGTAGCCTCTGACGTGGCACCTTCATACCCCCGCACGCACGCATCTATAATTTGCATCTGCACGCATCTGCTTTCTGAAACATCTATACCCTCTCTCGCGCATCCTCTACCACGGAACGTTCTTGGCCACTTGTATTCTCAACCCATTCACGACGCGCCCACGACCTTTTTCTTTTTGACTCCATCATAGGTGTATCATAATAGTTAGCTTCTGTTTTTGCACTCTTCTACCACGACGGACATCCCCCTCATTGCATCTCATTGTAGAGTTGTATGGCACGGTGCAGGACATCCGAGGCTCCTCAGACACAGGTTGTTCTAGATCCTCTTGAAAAATATAATAGCATGTACAGTCAAAGCTACCCAGACGCTGCATGCCCAGAAGTCGCTCGATCATCTATACCAGCAAACTATGTCCTCCACGACGTCTTGGCCATCGACGTCATGCGATGGAGGCCGTTTCTACAATGTTGAAAGAGCGTCGATGACCACGCAGTACGACCCTTTCCGACTACAGTACGTCTACTGCTAGAGGTATCGTAGATCCATTGTGCGACGAAGTTCCGGGGGTATCGATACATGAGATTATGCGAAATTACACTACGTGAATCCGAAGGCGTGCATGCTTCGTAGGCACAACGTAGATAAGCGATGGTGGTACAATTGACAGCAGCCCTCACGGGTTCGCTGCGATCCATTCCTGCAGCTCCCTGACGAGCTTCTTCGCGGCGACCTCGAGTCGCTCGTCCCGCGTACGGCTGACCTCGACGATCGTGCGCTTGCGCTCGCGGGTGTTGAGTATCACGCCGACGCAGCGTGAGGAGAACGATACCGCCATCGCGCCGAACGGGATCGGCTCGGGCGCGCGTGCTTTCCCCCGACGAGAGGCTGCCGCCGCTGACCGCGATATACTCACGACGCCTGCTCGCGCCCCGTATGCACGTAGGAGGTCTTCCATGCGTGCCCGTGGCTGCATCAGGTCAAACAGGTCCCGGAAGCTCTCGTCCCGCTCCAGGTGGAGCTCGGACTCGTCCGCCCATACGTCCTCGCGCACCTTGAGCACGATGAACAGGTCCAGCACTTTTGTCTCGCGTTGCAGCGACTGTACGGGAGACACTGCGGTTGGTGGTACTGTGGGTGAGGAGGGCGGCGGTGGAGCGCTGAGGGGGAATGGATCCGAAGTGTATGGCGGTCGCACGAGTGCACTGTACGCTGGGAGGTACGTCGAGCGCAGGACGTGCATGCATCCTGAGAGTGGTTCGTTAGCCGTGGTTCGCAGGGACCAGGAGTTCCGACTCAAGGCGGAGATCGCTCTGGTCGTCCCTGCACGCTTCCGATCAGGAGGGACTCACCGACGTAGAACGCCCGATTCACGAGTCTAAGGCCCACGGTGAGCCAATAGAGCACCTTGCGCTGCTTTTCTATGTTCGTCGTCTGTCCAAAGGTCGAATACACGATACGTAGCAGGATATGCGGGCCGAGCGTCATAAGTGTGGGCACATCGCGGTGGCTCAGGGCAAACGGAGGCGGGGATGTCGGCGTGTTAGGGGTGGGGAGCGTCGCCGGGCGCGGCGTGTACGGCGGCGGAGGGGGCATTTTCTCGTCGAGGATGATCATGGTCGACCAATCTGGGTTGCAAGGGATATATATAAGTGGACGCTTAGCTGTCCGCTGCGATAGATGGCAGCGTTTGCAGCTGACGGGCTAGGGCAGGAGGCAAGGGGTGCTTCTGCTGCGGAGTGGGTGCAATGTGCAGAGGGGCTGACGCCGACCGCAGCGCGATGCACTGTATGTATGTTTGCGGCCCCGAACTATCGCCTGGTTGCGGCGAATTGGGCGAGGAGATGGAGGGAGCGGACGAACCTGAGGTGACCGTCTGGGAATGGCCCTGAGCTTGTGGAAGAAACACGCTCAATTAGCTGGGCATACCATGGGAAAATGCGGAAGAAACTGCTATACAGGAGCTTGCGCCGGTCTCATGCGGGCGGTTGGTCTTGCGGGGCATTCCAGTCGTCGTGGTACGCGACAGAGCTGCGTATCGCGCGAGAGCACGCTGTTGCGAGCTGGTTGGGACGGTAAAGGGTTTCTCGGGTCCCGCCAGGAATTCCAGGAATAACTCACTTATCATAAATTTCCATACCCGGTAGTTGGCGCCTTGCCCTTCTTGAACCGAACGCTCTTGCCACCGACTCCGCCAGCGGGCTCTCAGTGTAAGACTGTCGCTCTGCTACCATGCCATGCTCGCCTCTCGCCACAGTCTACGTGCCGCGGTAGCCGTACGCTTTGCCACCAGAAGCATCACGAACACACAAACTGTTCGGGATGCCGACCTCGCGATCCCATCTCGGGCTTCTGCTCCCAAGCACGACCAACACAAGTTCGGGCACCGCGGAGAGCAGCAGTATACCCATGGAGATAGCTTAAAAGCAAAGCTCAGGCAAGAAGAGTTTGCGGTCTCGAATCGTAGGACCACATTGGCCCTCAAATCACTACCCTTGGACACCACAGAGGATGACATTCGCGAAGCTTTCATACCATATGGAGACATAAAGGCTATAAGACTCGGTGAGTAACATATTTTACTTTTCTATGTCGTATTGACCGTCGTTCATCACACCAGTCACGGAAAAGCGCGATAGTTCCGTGAAGCGGGCGTATGTCGGATTCCACCTTGTCGACCACGCGGCGCGTGCTGCTGCCGCCATTGAATCTGGAGAATGTATGATCAAAGACACGAAACCGGAGGCCTATTTTACGCGTTTTCGAGTGGTCTCTGAGGAGCGCACTGCGACACTCCATGTTTTGGGTTTCGGTCCTGGAACGTCTGTCAACGACGTAAGAAAATTCTTCACGAGTCACGGCAAAGTTGTGCATGCACATTTGGGTATGCCCTTTCTATCTATCAAGAAACCTCTGATAGCTCATTGCTTCAAAACAGGCCGCGGGCCGCATGAGGCGTTTGTGGATTTTGCTTCCCCGGAAGTGGCAGAAGCTGTTATGAACGCTCACAAGCGCACGGCTCTCAGGATGCTGGGTCGTCCGCTCTTCATGACCTATGCCACACCTACAGTCTGCGTTGGCCCCAACAATGCGAGGCCGGTCAAGGTGGCGAAGGTTGAAAACCCCCTTATCAGCCGCTTCAGACGCACGAATCCCCCCTGTCCAAGCATATTTCTCGGTAGGCTCAGCCGCAAATTCGTTACAGATGACCTTAAACGCATCTTTGGCGCGTTCGGTGAGGTCCAATCTGTGGAACTTGGTACGTACCGCAGCGTCATCCGGCAATCTTGACCTAATGTCTCGAATAGCATACCACGAGGATGCAAACTTACGCATGAGCGCCATCGTCAGATTCTCAGAGACGGAGGAAGCTACTGCTGCCATTGAAGCGTGGAGAAAGGGAGACCTGGCCCAGCTTGGAAGCGACCTTCGTATGGACTATGCCACCGGTTTGGCGGGTCAAAATAATCCTCCGTATCATACCTTGCGCATCGCAGGATTTTCTGGTGGCTGGAAAACGCTTTTGCGCCTCCTCAGGCCGTTCCGGTCACTAATCTGGCACTCGCATATCCGTGGGTATCTCTCACCATTTTTTGCTGACTTCGCTAACTGAAGACAATCAGTCGACGGCGACTTGAGGGGCCAGGGTCTGGAGGTCGCCTACGTCGAGTTTGACACCGCCGAAAGCGCCACGAAGGTCAAGGAGCTGCTCCACGGGAGGCATCTGAAGGGAAACGAAAAGCTAGTTGTCGCCTACGCCAAGATGGACAAAGACACAGTTCACAGGAGGCCCGGGGGTATTTGGGGACAGGATAGTGGTGGGGAGAAGTGGTCATACGGCCTGGCTGGGGGTGAAGAAGCGCGCCTGGCAAAGATCAAAGAGGAAAATCGTCTCGAAACGGTCAAGCAGCGCTTGAACCTCGCCCAGCTTGGGGCCATGGTCGAGTACATCAAGCCTCCGCCACCTCAGCCCAAGACGCAACGGCGGCACCGCGCCTCGTTCATGGACCGATTGATGTCGCGCCGTTGGAAAGCGGATAGTGGCGTAAAAGTTGGATAGTAGTCGCCGTAGTGACATATCACCGCCGCCAGCGTCACATATGTTTAACACGATGTATGTCCACCGTAGAAATCCTATACTAGCAGTAATACTAAGTGCTTTCCCCTATCTGTCCAGGCAGCAATATACTCTTCCAGGCGGGAATTTCTATCCGATACTCGCGTCGGGGCCTAATTGTGGAGCGTGCTTTGTCGCGCGCGACGATCACCGGATCTTTGACATCCTCGAGGGCTAGAAGGCAGGCACCTGGTCTTCTCGCTCCCGTTTGCACGTCCACTCAACACGGGTCTGTAGATTAATGAGTTATATAGCACGACGTACGACCACTTCCGGCGGCGGCGGAGAAGCATCGCAAGACGATTAAGTCACGGCGCAGTGCACTTTTCCGTGCTAACCGGGATGGGTGCCTTTGTGGCGCGCGGTTACAAACGAATGCGAACTTCGAGAAGCTATGGCAACACGGGTCCCTGGGGCGCGTCCGAATCCGTGGCGTGTAAATCGTGCGTCTTCTGCTTTAGATGACCGTAGGCCAGTGCCAGGGTCGAGGGATCCGGAGAGATCGAATCAAGCCACTTTTGTTGACCTAATATAGAGCGAAACGACACTCGGTCAAAGGGACGCGCTTGCGGGCTTGCGGCGTGCGGTACTTGTGCGAGAGACTAATCACCGTCGGTGGCTATGGCGAAGGTTACGCTCGAAGTGAGTTCACAATTAGACTGCTTGGGGCCCATCGCGCTCTGCCTAAACGCCGAGAGGCGCAACGGCATGATCGTGAGATGGGGACATACGGTATGTCTGAAGCACCGAACTTTCAAGGCGGCACCGAGCCCGAAGAGATGTGTTTGACCAAGGCCGTTGACGGGAAAGGCGAGCCCGCAAATTACAGGGAGACCGTACCTCAATGATGGCGGCACGACGCCTTTGTACCACTCGGGACGGCGGACTTTGTGGCGGGTACCTATCCCGCCATTGACGCAGCATTTGCATACGCATTCGTAAAAAATCACTCTACAGCATGCAGACGACAGGACGGTATCGATCACGTTGGCGCGGTAGAATGACGAGCATGACCGCTGAAAAGCTATCTGCGGCGCCAGGCCTGAATGCGGCTGCTGTTCTGTGTTCGGAGGAAACGTCAAGCTGCATTCCGGCGTAGCAATTTTGGTACACGCATCCTCCGGTCACACCGCCGCATCGACACCTATCACCCTCAGCCCGCAGATGCTGCCCACGGGACCCGCACCGGCCGCTGCCTTGACACCCTCGATGCTTAGACCCGCGGTGGGTACCGCCTCTTTGCAAGTCAACGTAGGAACATCAGTCGCAGGGGGCCGGCAACGACCAAACATCAGCCAAATAGTCTCCGACCCGGACGACGGACAGACTGTCGAACGCGAACGCGTCAACTGCGTCGGAGCGCCGCGCCGTGCTTCTTCATTGTCCATCTTTCCGTCCGCCATCGGCGTCCGCACGGAGGGGCCAATCGTGGCATGGCGCAAGGGACGGCCGGCCTGCACCGCCCCGCGCACAGCCCCCACTCGACGCAGGAGATTGTGGTGCTCTGTCGACGCCCGATGGATGGCGGCACGTCTGATCTGCCCTAGATCCGCGCAGCCCCCTCCCTTCGCGCGAAAATGACAGGGTTTAATAACCCACGCGTGGCGTTTTCGTTCGTCGTCGCTGATGGGCTGCGGGTCCCGCGGGAGGCAGTGTCCTCTGCGCGCCCGTCCAAAGGGGGCCCGCGCACCATCCGCACAGAGATAATCTCTGCTGCGTTGGCGCACTCGCAGTCCCATCATTGTGTGGTCTGGAGCGCACGAATTTGCAAAGCGGTCCGGCTGGACGTCCCCGGGGTTCCCTCCTGCGCCCAGCACGGGCAGGCGAACGGCCATCGCGACAGACAGCTGGACGCGTGTGTGGCGCACACCCCACCCGGGCGACGGTGGACGGTGGACGTGTTTGGACGTTGGACGGTGCGATTTCCCGACGTCGAAGATGCTGTTTTCTGTGCCCATTGCGCCGGCGGGCACGGTAATCATACGAGCAGACGTTTCAGTTCGTCGCCAACGGGCGTGGGCATGCCAGGGTGTGTTGACCATCCGCGTCTGCTGGGGGCGGTGCTTGGTGCCCCTGAAAGTCGTGCCCGGAGCAGAGCAAGGATCAATTTCCGGAGGGCGCTGTTCCGAGCGACGAAGGGTGGTGGCGGTTCTCGCCCACCGTTCCCCGCCTTCTAGACGCTCTCCCCGAGAGAGCGAGCCACGGTGCCATACACGCGATCTGTACGTGTACAGTTGGAATAGTATTCATTGAGTTCTCATCGCAACAAGGGGTGCGCACTACACGCATGTGTGTCGTCAAAGCGCACGATGCGGACGTGATGACACCGCGCCACAAGGGCAGTCTCGAAATGCGGTGCTGGCTCGGTTGAGTCTGCTTGAGTGCTCAGGTGCCTCGAGGCATGTGGGCAAAGAGAGTTGCTCGGCGTCGAGCGGACTCGACCCGTCGTCCGCATTTGGCATCCGTTGTCATTACCCAGGTTGACGGTCGTTGGTCGACCCCATTTTCCGTAAAGCGTTACCGCTCAGCAGACAGCCTCCAAGCTTGCCGTCACTACAGGCGGTTGTGCCCAGATGGAAGAGGACAGATGGCGCGTGAATCGAATGTAGAGACGCGCTTTTCTGTAGCCGGTGGTGCCCAGCACGCAGTGCCCGCAGTCTTTTACGACGACGTTGAACAATCCACAACTGTGGTTCTGCACATCGCACCACGGGGTTCGACGGGCTCGCCCCTAGCAGCGTTCCGGAGGTGGCCCGCAAAGCCTCGTGCTTTCTCCGAGAACCCTCCGCCACGCGGAGTGCAATCATTTCTGACGGCGGCGGCGGGGTGTGGCGGCATAGATTTCCAAATCGAAAGAGAGCTGGCTGAGGAAAGGAAGAAAGAAGATGAGGGACCTTGATCGCGACGAGCACGCAAAGGAACGTACGCAGAGGGCGATCGGAGATCGTGAGGAACACCCACCGTCCGGCGCCCCCCTCCCGATGGTGTTCGAGTCTGCGACGGCCGTGAAGCCCGACGGATTCATGGCGCTTGCATTATCGTTGTAGGCGTGCGCTGGATAAGGCGTGGCGTCGACCTGCACTCTAGCGTGGTGTATGGGCGGGCTTCCGAACCCATCGACCGCCCGGAAGCGCAGAGTGCGTCGGGGCGGATGCGGACGGGATACGGATGACGCATGATGCTCGGGCGGGGTGTGCACTGCAGCGGGGTCGCTCGGCGGGTGCAATGGTGTCGCTCCGCCGTGCCTGAGCAGACTCGGACGCGCCGTCCCGGATTTCGAGTGGGTATGCGCTCACCGCACAGGGCAGCGATGAGACCCTCGGAATGTTGGCGGCCAAGTTTTACGCGATGGATCAGCAATTGTACTAACGACGGGCTTGTGATGACATACGCTGGTCGATGATTTCTCGCCACACGGATTCGATCGTATCGAGTACGTTCCGTTCTGTCTCTTGGTCACTGCCAGGCACAGCTCGAATTCGAATAAAAAAAGATGGCGGTCGTGCTCATATGTGGTGTCTGCAACGGGGCCTAGACACGGCACTGTGGCATTCGAGTCGACTTGGGGGGTCACACTCGTGGTCGGACCGATCAAGAAATGAACCTCCTGACGAACGCTATTGGAAAGCTAAAATGATCGGTCAAAGGTGTACGACGGCGAACACGTACTGCCTGAGGCGTTGGCCGTCTCTGGTCAGGCTCCTGTTCAGATGACGTACAATCCAAATCCTCGAGCCGTGGAGACAGACAAGGAACTCTGAAAGTGCCGAGGAGACGGGATCCGCGTGTCCTCCATCCTACTAGCACGAGCTGTAAATCACTGATGTGGAAGCAGAAAAAAAATAGGGGTCAGATATGTGTCCGAAATCCGAGGCGATGGTATGGGTTCCGTGCAGCGGCGTCGGGCCCAGCGACGAGAGCCCTCATCTGCGCGCCGGATAGTGCGTGGTAATTATCGGCTGGCTGCAGTGGCGAGGGTTTAGTAGGTCGCTTATGTAAGCGGGAGTGGGTGGTTGTAGTACCAGTTGGTTGACAGGCGGCGAGCTTCCTCAAACGCGTCGCAGACGTTGGGCCTGCACGTTTGGGCATGACGTCGGTCCCGGGCGATGCCGCCCGCCATCTGCGCGCCGCATATATAAGGCTGGCCGTCGGGAGTCGTGCCCGCCTCTTTTCTACCCCCGCCCCCATCATCTATCCGTAGCTCCGACGCGGCGCGCCCTCGTTGGCAACGGCCCGTGAGTGATCTCTCTATTTTGGTGCGTCGGGGGTGCGTGCGCGGGCGCTGTGTGTCATGTGGATTTGTTCATCCGTCGGTCGACGTGCGCGCGCAGACTGAGTGCGTCGTCGTAGCCGAGCTGTTTATCTCAGCGCGTGGTCATAATGGAGGGTGCCGGCGACTATACAGCACGTGGCGCGAGATCTGATCAGACGCGGTTGGATGTTGGAGGGATGTCCATATCTGGGGGGACCCTTTGGGGCTGTGTGGTTGCGATCAGCACGACAAAGCGGTGCGTGCGCCGTGGCCAGCGACGTTCTCGAGAGGGCGGAAATGCGAGGAACACGTCCGGTCGCCGTGTCGGCGTCCCCATCGAACGTCGTGTGTGGGGATGGCGGAGGCAAATGGCCGCCCGATCGGCGATTGCAGCGGGGCGGCGTGCGCCTGGGCTGGGAGCTGTGGGCTGGTGCGCGGCGGGCGACGGGCGACGACGGCAGGGGAGCAGCGGGAATGGCTAGACTGCTCGCCGTCTCCTGGACGCTTGGTCGCTGATGCTGTGGGATCTGCGGTGGTGGGAAGGCGTTCGTCCGGTGCGGCGGGATCACACTGATGGAGAGCTGGGCGATGCCATCAGCGAGGGCGCTTGGCCGTGCATAATATCCTTTCGCTTTCCGCTTTCCACACTTCCTCACCTGCGTTCCCCCCGCCGCTTCTCTCGTCTCACCTACGGGCGCTCAGCCCGGTCCCATACCACATATACTTCATAATCCGCACGGCATCCTACGTTCGCGTTAATGGCTTCTCTCCCTACCGCCTCCTCGTCTCGTCTCTTTCCCATTTCCACCTCGACCCCGCCCCAGGACGTCGACCCGGACGAACAGACCGCACACCCGAGCCGCATGCAGCACCAGCACCAATCAGAACAGGACCCTGCGCCACCGCTTCCGCAACCGCCATCCTCCTCCTCCTTCAGCTTTGGAAACTTCGACGAGAGCCTCTCACGCCCGCTCACACACAAGGAGCGTGACCTCCTCGGCCATCTCGACCGTCTCAAGTTCTTCCTCGCCACTGCGCCCTCACGATGGGCTACCGACTCTCCTGAAGCCGCTGCATCCAACGGCGCGCCCCCTGTCGGCCACCCGAGCTCGGCCCACCCCGCCCTCAATCGTTTCCTCCTCCCCAACTCCGAATACGTCTCGTGCGTCCTATGGGGCGGCCTCTATCACATCACTGGTACGGATATTGTCCGTGCTCTCGTCTTCCGCTTCGAAGCGTTCGGTCGTCCGGTCAAGAACATGAAGAAATTCGAGGAAGGCGTGTTCTCAGACCTCCGGAACCTGAAGCCGGGCGTTGATGCTTGTCTGGAAGAACCCAAGGTATGCTTATTGTCAACTTACTGTCAGATTACGCTCAGCCTGTGATGCGTTCAATCAGTCACCCTTCCTCGATCTACTGTTCAAGTATCAGTGTATACGTACGCAAAAGAAGCAGAAAGTGTTCTATTGGTAAGTATCCGTTCATACCCGCGCATCAACGCCCCTTCGCGACCCCATCTCCAGCATACCCCTACACCGGACATCGCCATGCTGACGTGCCTGTCCGCAGGTTCTCCGTCCCTCACGATCGCCTCTTTCTGGATGCTCTTGAGCGTGACCTTAAGCGCGAGAAGATGGGCATGGAGCCAACCACCGTGATCGTCGGAGAGCCAGCTTTGTCGTTCACCTATGATCCAAAGCGCTCTCTGTACGAGCAATTCAGCAAGGCTACTGGTGTCGGCGAGGGTGAGGGT
>BSCZ01001905.1:0-80371 GCA_027924225.1 Bjerkandera adusta | reverse complement strand
CTTCACTGCGTACCGCACCGAGTCGCCAATGCCATATGGCGCGCCACCTGTGCCTGCTGTTGCCTACGAAGTGGACCACGACGTGCAGAACCCCGCCCTTTATCAACTTCAGGACCCGCACTACGCGCCGCCAGTGGTCAACCCCGCGTTTTATGGTGTCTCGCAGGCGGTGTCGCTCTGAGGTCTTGGATCGTAAAAGTCTGCGTATTCTAATGGAATCTGGTGATTAATTGTATTGTATATTTGCTAATATCCGGAAGTCTCGCTAGCTTGCTGTATCCATGTCCTTTGCATCGTCGTTTTGCCTTAGTTTAACAGGCGCGCCGCCCTCATCCCCATCCTAATCTATCTCCTGCATGTTCCGGATAGCTGTGTCATTTATTTTATATTTCGTTCTATGCACATATTGTCGTCTGTACACTTCACTACTCGAAGAACCCAGTGCCCTCGATTGACAATCTATGTGTGTTGCGGTCGCCAGCACCGTGGCGAGAATCCCATACCATCTGTCTGTGCGATCCTGGTCCGGCGGGTGCAACGAAGCGTCGTGCGATCTCGTCAGTCCGTTCATGACATCGCAAATCAGCGTACGCTCTCCCCTGTCGCCCGAACCCGACGCCATCCCTCGACCGGAAAGATTGCTAGCTGTCGTCCTGTCCGTCCCAGACGTACCCGCGGAAGACGTTGGGCCACCAGTGCACCTCCTGCCCGTGTCCGGCCCCGAACGCATCGATCTTTTCACCGCCTTCGTCGCGGCAGATCTCGCCAACCTCCTCGACTTCGCCCACCATGTCCGACGTCAACCCGATCGGCAGCTGTTCTTCGTGTGCGATGGCGATGGTCGTCTTTGGCCCGGCTGTAAGTGATCGCGTCAGACATGTCAGGCAGACAGGGAGGAGTGAACAAGTGAATGGAGATGCACGGGGCCGCGTCGTGGCGCGCACAGCCGCTCGTAGCAGGGAGAGCATACGGGTGGCATACGGGATTCGCCACACAGATGCCAAGCAACCATACGCCCACGACGTTGCCATGCTCTTCGACGCTCCAGACGCCGGTCTGGGCGCAACGGTGCAGCGTTGAGCAAGATGGAAAAACGCCACACCGCCATTCACCCCAATTCGACCGCCGCCTCCAGGAAGTAGGCTCTCTCATCAGTGGATCGTGGTGGCCGGCGTGCGCGGACTGCCATCCGCGGAAATAACGATCAAGTCGGGAAAGCGATCTATCCGTCATGAAAGCCGGCAATAATCATGGAGAACAACGACTGTGGCGCGCACCGGGTGCGGGCCCCATCGGAGAAGAGCTGGGCGCGCACGAGTCGGAGGGGTCGATGGATAGCCGAAACTTACCCAGAGAGAGCAGCCCAACGAGGCGCGCGGAGAAGGCCGCGCGTGAGTACGGCGGCGTGTGCAGCACCGAGAGCCCAGACGAAAACGTCCGTTTGCTGATGGGCGGCGACGTGTGCGCGGCCAAGTACGGCAGCACCGACAGGAACGTCGAGGGCGGTATCAGCGCTGGAGAGGAAGGCGTCAGAATTTCTGGTCGACAGGAACAAGGGGTGGGGTGGTGAGGGTCAACACTTACCTACCCCGCGGGCGCGGTTCCAGCCGCCCCAGACTTCATCGAGCCCGACCACCCCTCGCCGGCGCATAACGCCCTCTGCGGCGGCAGATCGGTCGGGCGCGCCTTGAAGGACGTCCGCCAGCTCACGGGCGAGCTCTTCGTGCCATTTACGTTCGTCGCGCACCATATCCGGCGTGACCGGTGCGCCCCGCATTTGCAGACCGAGTTGCGCCAGCGACGAGCGGATGAACGCTGCGCCCTCTGGCTCGACTGGGAGGGCGCCCTGGCCAGGTGGTTGCGCTTCGCCCGCAGCTTGCACGGCGGTGAGCCGCTCGTTCAGCTCCGATGCGTAACGCACCATGTCCCGGGCTTGCACCTTGAGGGCCTCGATATCTTGCAGCGCATCTTCTAGACTCGTCTGAGTGTTGCTAGCTGTGTTTTGCACGTCTCGAAGGATACCATCTAACATCGAGCGTTAGTTGCTGCAAACGTAGCGGCTGAAATTGCGTACGGAGGCCCGAGCGAGCAAGATTACTAGAGGGCGCGCTCTGCTGCGTACTTGGCAATCGAGCCCTTTGCTCCTTTGGGCCCTGCAACAGACAAATGAGACGGGACGTTAATCATAAAATATGCTTTCACACCTCCCAGGCCTTGCCGAGCAGACACCGACGGAGAACGGCGTAAAACGGCTTGTCCCCGCCTTTCCTGAAGCTAACCTTCAGCATTCTTGGTCTGTCTTGACCATCTTCATCGCTGTCGTCTTCGTCATCTGACGCAGGTCGTGACGCGGGAGCGCTCTTTGTCATTAGGCGGGGTGGCCGAGGCAAAGCCGTGCCACAGATTTCACAAACCGTCATCGACAGGTGGTTGTGGAATGTACACGCGGGGCATGCGATTTCCGTCGGCGCCGCTTGATCCTCCCTGGAAGATGGTCCAGAGGGAAAGTCGTGCAGATTATGGGTCGACGATGGCAGGGACGACGACAGATGCGCGTCTCGAGGCTTCGCGGATGCAGAGCTGGACCCGGATGCCGTTGGAACGGATTCGCGAGGGACGCCGCATAGACCGCACACCCTCGATGCGGATGGGCTGAGACCTGGTGGATTGCGGTAACTGCATACCGCACACTCCCATGTCCCAAAGGCTTCGTACCCGGATTTGGTGGCGTCAGGAGACAGCCCCGTGGAACGTGCCGGAAGCGCGTCCAGGTACAAAGTTACCTTTGACGAGCTGCGGAGGAAACCAGCCCAGTAGTCCGTGCGGCTGACGTGTGAAAGGTCCAAGGAAAACGAACGGGATCGCGGATGAGCGTCGTCGATGTAGAACAAGCGATGCGTGGATGTGTGTACTGTCCCTGATTGGTGCTGCGAGGACTTCTGTGTTCTGGGAGACGACGTTTGTCAGCATGCGCATGTTTTCCACAAGACATGAAGAAGCGTAACGCCTAGCGAGTGATTAGACCATCCGAGGCACGAGGATAACAATGCATCCCAAACGCTCACTACATCCGCATGATACTCGCAATACTGCGGCTCTCACGGATGTGAACAGATGGCAGAAATGAATGGCTTTCCACGCAGCGTCGAGCGTCGTCGACGCTGCTCCTACCAGATTCCATCCTGCCGTCTGTTCACCTGTCGAGCCAAGAATATTCTGCAGCGAACATGCCACGCGCAAAAAAAGAGAACTCACCCATCATAGATGCCAACACCGTCTTGAGACGCTATGACATCCTCATCTTGGTACAACAGGGCGGGAACTGGTATGCTGCCGTCCACTGATTTAGTGTACCGCTTCAGCACGCTCATTGTTTGGAGCAAAAGCAGTAGTTTGTATTGCCCGCGGTGTCTAGTTAGACAAAGCCTTAGTAATCGTAAACCAGATCCACGGCCTCGTTCAAGGGGTGGGAAGTGGTCAGGCACCGGTTCTAGGTCAGTGGGACTGCACTGCGGTATATGGGAATCTGCACCGTTCCATCAGCCAAGGCGCCGCCGGCTTCCCTCGTAAGGGTAGCCTTCCAATCCCGAGACGATGTAAGTAAGGCTCACCGTTGTGAACGTGCAAGGCTTGATGACGGTTCGTCTCCAACTTGTGAACGGAGATCAGTCTAATCGAACCGATCCGTCGCATTGGGTCAGTCTCGGCAAATCCCGCACGAGAATCCTGATTGGACAAGCACCACTTTGAAACGCTGGTCCTGACGCTCCTTGATTCTGCGGAAAAGAGGCACACAGAAATATCATAACATGTAGTGTTGGCACAGGAGCATGCTGATAGGCTATCCCTGGGTAGGCCCTCTTTTCTAGAATCGTACTCGCACATTTATTCCTTGTAAGTTGTAATACGTATCAAGGACCTCCTGCAGTTTTTGCAAAGCCTCTTAACATAGTTTCTGCGGATAAATCGAGTACTAGACCACGTCTCTTTAAATACTAGGTTTGTCTACCTTCACGGGCACCCGTCCGTATCGCACCACATTTCGCTCCGCGGCGCGCGCAGGGCTTGATTGATAAAAGTTGCCAAATCTGGATATGTAGACGCTCGCTTGATGACTCTCCCTGTCGCGGCCCAAATGCATTTCTAGCTCGTCAACGCTACTTTATCCCGACCTTCCAACATCTCAGTCGAACGGACGCGCGCACCAAGTATTGACACCTCTTCACGCCTCGTTTTGGTGCAGTTGTAACACCAGAACGTGGTGGCGGCGCCGATGTTGTCGCCTACAGGGACATACCGAGGCCCTATCACCTTTACCAAAGGTATGGGGCCCAGGACAAGGTACTGGGTCATCTCCAAACATATTGTGAAGAAGTGAGTGTTGATTCTCCACCCTAGTCTTGGCCAATGCCTGACGGTGCTGTCATCAGCGCAGCGACGCTGATAGTGCTGAATTACAACGGGCAAGTACCAATCGGATGGAAGCCAATGCATCTGTAAACGCCGCCGCGATGATAGAGTGCGACACCATACATCTTGGATGCGACTCCACTGAATGTGCGGCGCGCACACTCCATCCTCATACCGGCTGGGCCCTGAGAAAACCATGCCCGGCAAAGTCTTCGACAGGTTTAACCCTGGGAATGCACCTCATCTTGGAGACATGGCGCGCCAATTCTCTCAGCTGGTGCACCGCAACGTTCCCAGGCTTCCTCGGTGGTCCATGTACTCTCCCTGTGCTCGACTCCTGCAAGAAATACCTTGGTGTGTGTCCGTGTACTTCTATGAGCCTTCTAGACTGACTGCGGGGCAACCGATGCTCGCCTCATTTCAGTTCTGCGCAGACAGTCCTTTGATCGAGAGCGTGGATCTGCAGCTTAGACTTAGCCTCGCCTATCCTGGTTGGACCAGCCATTCGTCCCATCATCAGGTGTCTTCCAGTCCTCTGGGTCTGCCGTATGCCTGCATATTCCGCATAGGCGGGACGCCCCTTCTCCTCCCACCACAAAACGAGCTCGATCCCCGGTTGGTCTTCCGCGTTCTCATACGAAGTCCACCCTCACGCGTCATCCCCAGGCTCAAAAGGTATTTCTAGAGGCGCTCGACGTGCACGCTGTATAAACCAGTGACGACCCTAGTAACCACGCTCTGCGCAACGCAGCGCGCAGCGACACCCTCTTTCGCTGCCTTCGCTCGGTAATCTATGCAACTAGCGTCGCACCATCTCTAATTTCAACCGTGTCGACAATATGCTGTGCGTTCAACCTCTTGACTTTGCCTAACGTCTTGCCAATCCCTTTGTTTTGGGTCAGGTCGCGTTGCTACGCGTGGTCGTGGGGACTACTACTGCTATCGCTACTCGGACCCAGCCCGTCCGTACCACCGACTTTCTTCAGGCGCGGAGTCGGCCTGCTTCTCGCCTCGGGGGCTTTGGTCAACATCACCATCGATGACATTTCCTCGCTTATCAAGTATTCACCGCCCGCGTCCTGGCGTTCATCTTCGACCGGCTGTTCAACATGTCTCGCTCCGAGCAAAGAATTGGCATTCGCGGGAACCTGGCACGACGGCACTCACCTCCCAGTTGAAGCAGGCGACGATGCAGATGATCGGGGCTCGGGCGGGAAGGGATCTGGTGATGACGATGACGACGACGACGACGACGCGTCCTCTGAGACGTCGGGGAAAGGGGGAAGTAATGACAATGACGACGAACATCGTGACGGGTCCGATGGCCACGAAGATTATTACGACTTAACGCCGCGGCGCGACTATTACAGCCAACGAAAACGGGGTGTTCAGGGGAAGCTAGGAGCACAATGGTTGAGACGGCAAAGCGAGAGGGTGAATAGGCCGATTTTTACGCCGAGGGTGGACGCCGACGATGGGCCTTCGGCGGACAAGCCTGTCACAGCTGAGTTTAACTTTACCGGTGCGTCATGTTATGCATTTTGTCTGTACTATCCGATACAGTGGTTTCGCCGCATATGGACCCAATCCGCCGAAGAACTTGGTCAAAGACTCATGCTTGCTGATTGGTTGAATGGTGAACGAGAATACTAACCGGCCTTATGTCGCCAGGTTCTGCAATCTACGTGTTCGCTATCCTCCCCCAATTCTCCGCTCCAACGAACGGGACGCCCTCTCGCGTCAACCTTACATATACTCTCGATCAACAACCCGCAGGAGCCTTCACGTACGCCGTGGATTCACCCAATCCGTCTTACTCTCCCTCGTCTGTTGTATTCCAGCGCACCGGGCTACTCGATACTCCACATTCTCTCACGGTTAACGTCGGCCCGGATTCAGTGTTGTTGCTGGACTGCATCGTCTACAGCCAAGAGAATTCCGACGATTCGATTGGCGATAGTTCCTCCACCCTACCGACAGTGACCGGTACCGTGCAAATCTCGCCAAGCTCTGCTCCCAGCCAGTGCGTAAATACCGCTTGTTCCTCGGGTCCAGTATTCTATATACTAACCAGCCTTATCTCCCATTCGTTCGCATCTCACTTCTGGCGCCCGCCGTCTTCTGCGTGCGACGTCCACTTGATTGAATGCTGATTCGCTTCTTCATCTGGTCTGTCACTCGTGTGTGCATGTCCCCCCTTTCACTCCACCCTCCGTCAACATAACACCTCGTTTCAATCTGGCCTGGCCCTCCATCTTTCCACCACCTTCATCGGTCCCCCTCCTCCTCCCATGCCGTTCGTCGACACCACTCATGTCCCGCTGGTCCCTAGGTCGATGCCATCCTCTTCCTCGTCACCCTCGACGTCAAAACACAATGTTGCGACATTCGCGGGCGCAGTAGGCGGCTCCGTCGGGTTGCTCTCGATTCTCGCACTCTCACTGGCGTTGTCCATCTACCGGAGACGCAGCCGTGCCCGTCGACGAGACCGCGCCTACCGTGAGGCACAGCGTGATGCCGCGTCCATCAGCGAGTCCTACCACACCGACGCTTCAGAGGATGCCCCGCCAATGCAAGGCCCGGCACCGTTCGTCCCTCGTTACTTCCCCGGTACACTCGTCGTCGCGGCACCCCCGCCATACTCACCACCGACATCGCCCATGGGAGGAGTGACGACGGCATTGCTGGGCCCGCCCGAGGCACCAGTGCCCTCGATTGCATGGCCGTCGAGGCGGGCGGGAGGGTTCTCGTCAGACACAGATTCGTACGCGGAGCATCCACCACCAACTCCGCCACCTGGCGGGTCGGGAGTGGGTTATACGGGGCCGGACATCGAGGACAGCTATTTCTCACCACCGCCATCGTTTGCAATAGCCATCAGGACGCCCATCCCCGCCATCCTTGCTGGCTTGAGTGGGGTCTCCTCACCGGCGCCGGCAGCGTCACCGTCCCTCGACTCACGACCAACAACCCCCGCATCTCCCATCATCCCGCTGCTCGCTCCACCACCTTCCTCGAGACCGGTTTCCCTCTCACGACCAAGCGAGCAAGGGCCTGACGCGAGCTCATCGCGAACGCAACCGCTGTCGTCACCACGCGCACAGGCACCCCCGTCGTCGTCACAAGCGTCCGTGCGATCGCTGCAAATACACGTCGCCGACGAGCCGCGCGTTGCGGACGCGGACGCGAACTCAATACGGCATTCGCTACCCGATTCAAATCGGTTACGAATCTCTGCTCCCGCGCTGATCCCACCAATAACACCTGCGGCACAGTCAACGCACAGCCAGGCGCCCGATGGGAGGAGTGAGGGGGACAGGACTTCTACGCATCTGTAAAGGCGGTATAATTTAAATGTATTATAATGGTGAGTCGCTCATTCACGTCCATCTCTCTTCATCGGCGACGCTCTGTTCGTCGCACTGCGTTTCCTTCGCTGCCGGGAGATGTTTGGCGCAAGTTCCGCCCTGGGACGTTTGTACCCGGTCGAGCCGGCAAGTTGTGGGAGTTCGCTTCCCACATTATTTGCGTTCCTGAGCCTTGGATTGGGTGTGTGAAGATCCTCACGGTATTTCATCACACTCCAGCTGTGCACTGCGGGGCATGCCCCTGCGTGCCCCGCCTCCACATCCATCTCCTTCTGATGTGTATTTTGGCCTCTCTCCGTCAGACGGACCTCACTGACGACCTTGAATTTAGGTGTTTATGTTTATGCTCTGTAGTGATTTGTCGACGCCCACGAAAGGACGGAACACGCTGTATGACCTAGAGAAGTTCACAAGCTATCTAACGCGTCCGTTGCGCGCCTCCCGCTTGCACTGCCTATTCCTGCCCTGCCTGCCGCGCGCGTGTGAGCTCCGCGCACATTGACGTACTGCCGCTGGGAATCGGTGGGAGCGGCTGCATGCCGCCGGGTCGCGCGAGCCAGGTTGGCTTGGTGCGAAGCCGACAGAACTTGGAACAGCGTCAGGTGCGTGGCGGCCTCCCGCCTCGTAAGGAGATCCTGCTGCCACCCTGGCCGCCATACCGCGGAAGGGGCGTTGGAGCACTCCTCGCTGTCGCTCCCCTGTGGCTGCGCACCCGCTGGCTTGCGTTTGGACAAGTATAGAGGGCTTTACTCTGTGGCACCGGCTCCGTATACCGTCCGGTCAAGGTAGACCAGTCCTGCAGATTCGGGAGAAGGAAACGAGCCGGCGGCCTTCGCGATCGTTATTTCTGTAGAGTTTCTTTGGCAGACGCTGTATCTTTCGATCACGTCCTCGGTCTGCAATGCGTACAATCTGAGTGGCAGTCTTATTTACGATCGAGTCGGCCTGGTCGAGCCTTCGAGACGGAGATCTGGAGGTGTCGAGCGGGTTTCCCGCAGAAAACCTGATCGACTGAACAGTCCGGCGGGCCTGCCCACCAGGCTCAGCGTCTTTGGCCCGACCTCGGCAACTTCTGCCGAGCACTTTATGTTACAGTCGCGACTGCCCTTTCGTCTGCAGAAGATGCAAAACCTGGGGTATACGTCCAATTGATGCAATTTATGTGGTCTTGAATCATGCTAGCATATGGGGGGAGGATTTCAGGCGTAGGGCTCGTTGCGCAGTGCAAAATCCCATGCTGTTGGTGTCCAGAAATGGTGATTTCCTGACTCCAACGCAAAGCTGTTAACGAATGCTACTTCAAGCCACAAAAAATGCTCTAAGCCACAGTATGCCTTTGAAACCAATAATACACTCCTGTAGCTAGCCTAAACACCTTTTTACCAATAGATTTTACCGCAGTTGACTGATCAAATATCGCCGCCACTGTGGCGGACTATGACACTCAGATACTCGAGGTGGCGTCTGAGGCCCGCCGGATCAGGCGTCTTCGTTTCCTGAGGTTAGGGTCTATTCGGCATTTGCCGAAACGCGATCACGTGAGGGCGCTCTTGAATAATGGCGTTGGCACTTGGTTCAATTCCGACAACGTCCCCAGCACCAATTTCACGACTGTCCACCCTTGCAACGACGAGCCTGACATGGATGGAAGCGGCCCTGGTGAAGCAGGTGTAATAGCCTGGTGCAACACGATACGCTACACTCTGGCGAACGACTCAGGAAGACAGTTTCTCGACATGCAATTTCAGAAGCACGGTTTCGACTTTCTCGACAGTTATCTGGACAACGTGCTTTCGCGCGCGAAAGAAGAGTATGTTGATACGCTGGGTCTTTTCGACGATGCTCATCGCGTCTTACACGTAGCAAGCCGATGTATGAGCTACTGAAGACACCAGGGAAGAAGAAGGACGCCCCGAAACGGACGAGGGCTGCGACAGCTGCGGCGGCAAAGATTAAGGCATTGAACACCGCTGCTCTTGAGGTACGTACCATCTAGGCTTTGTACTCTTATGATTCGACCGAGCACGCTTCAATTAGGAGGAGTCCCCGCCCGAGCATTCGTCACAAGAAACCTCGTTACCGAGCAAGAAAGACGAAGGGTCGGCAAGGCCGCATCGTGCAGCTGACAAGGGTGCCAGCCATGTTAAGAGAAAGGCACAGAGGGTCGTCACCATAGTCGACACGCCAGAGCCACCGAAACCGGCGAAGATGGACTTGGACGAAGAAGACGCTCCTGACCCTGACGAGAATGCACCACCATCACCTACCCCTGCACCTACAACCAAGAAGCTACGCTCGCCACCTAATGTACCTGTCGAGGTCCCTGTTACTACCCCTGCTCCTCGAGAACAACGTCGGTCACCCGAACAGATTCCTCTAGCTCAGGTCCCATCCGAACCAGCGCACGCCCCGGAGCCTCATGTCTTGGAAAACACTGTAGCGGAGAGTGTAGATGATGTCGAGCCGGTCGACGACGGGGATGTGGGGCTCGGACAGGACGACATGTCGATCGTAGAGGAAGCAGAGGACGAGGACGTCCAAATGCACACCGCCAGCTCCAAGGAACTTTCGATGATAATGGAAGGCGACGAGAACGGCGAGAATAGTCGGCTTTCGGCCCTACCTCCAGTCGCTATACCTCCTCCGCACCCCAAACCCTTGGACGACCACGATGCAGTCCCTCTTTTCGATGTCCCCGTGGATCCACTCGACCAGGATATGACTGTCCCTCTTCGTGACGGACCAAGCAACCCTTCACTCAAACGGAAACCCAGTGTTACTGGGCTCAGCGGCCTGCCAGCACCATCACCCCTTCGGAAGTCGATGCGCATGTCGCGTGAGCCGTCGATGGGCGCGGGTCTACTCGGAGTGCCTCAGGCGCATACTCCTGGGGCTGGTCTTGCGGGGGGCAAGCGTACTTCCTGGCTTACAAAAGCCAAGGAGGTGAAGGCTTTGGAGCTGACAGGCCCCGGAAAGCGCGTTGCTGGACTGGGAGCAGGACGGTTGGGCTTTGTACCGCGCTCCGGTACACCGACAAATACTCAGGAAGGCGAAAAGTCAAAGAGCAACAGCGGCCTCTTTGGCTTAGGCATCACCGCCTCAGGGTCCACAGACACCGTCGACAACCAATCCCCTCTGGAGGAGAAGGGCCCGGAGTCCGAGGCCCTTGCATTTATTAAGAAACGCAAGGCCGCGTCTTCCGAAGATATCACTGGCAAGTTCAGCTTCGCGCAAGCCACCCGCGGGCAATCCTCTCTACCCGGCAATGATATCACGGTGCCCATTTCAGAGGGCGAGGGCGAGCAAGGTGAACTTCACAAACTGCGACAGACTGTGGATGATGCGCGGACCGGCAAGACATTAGGCAAGTCTCTGGGTGGTCATGCTGCCGCAGAGCTCGCGGCAGCGAGAGCAAGGGCGGAGGCAAAGGTAGCGCAGCGTAACAAGGAGGAGGGTGGTGGCGGCGGCCACGATGACGATGACGACGCTATGGATATCGACGACGATGGCGCAGTGGAAGCAATGGTGGCGAATGAACAAGTCAAGTCGGCTCTTAGGCAGGTCGATGAAACCAGACGACTCAGCGTATCGGACCTGGTCGGCGTATCCGAATCGAATGCCGCGAAAGATCCTTCACCAAAGGCTAGCAGCCGTCCCGACGTCGAAGACACCAGCACCTCCACCACACCACCCAACAGTCCGCCCCCCGCCATCAGCAAGCCAGTTGCTCCTGAGCCCACGCCCGTATTTTCCAAACCACCACCCGTTTTTGCACCTCCACCCAGATCTCCCGCTCGACCCCCGCCTCAGACGGCGGTCGCCCGCGCATCTCCTCCTTCCACTTTCGCCAACGACATGTTCAAGCTTCCTACCACGAACCCATTCTCGCTCCCTGCTACGACGCTGGGTGTCGGTGCATCCTTGTATTCACCAAAGTCTAAACAGTCGTCGGTACTCTCGGAACAATCCAGTAAAGCCAGCCTCTTCTCAGATGTCATCTTCGACGAGAAGGACACTATTCCACCATGGGTACCTCCAACGCAGGACACCGATTATTCCCTACACAATCCGCAAGGCTCTCAACCTATCGACGACCTCGATGACGATGATGACAGCTGGCACATGGACGATAAGTTCAAGTCGAACCAGGCGTGGACGCCGTTTGGTTTCGGTTCTGCTGAGCGTGATGACACGATGACGTGGAGCACGCTGCCAAGCCGCAGTACAAGCCAGAAAGGTGGCGACACAGGCCCGGTGTACGCCACCGCAACTCAGAACTTCGCCGGAGATGACATTCAGAAGGCTGCTAACGCCGCTCTGGCTCAACATGTAGCACCCGTGCAAGAGCCCCGAGAACACGAAACCATGCCGGATGTCGAAACCGTTGACCAGGACGCGCATAGACCACCACCGGAGACCGATGAGCAAGACTTTGGCCAAGACGACATGGACATTGACGATGATTATCCTGAGGTCGATACGGAACTGGAGGACATCGTCGCGGCTGGGAAGTCCACCATCAGTCTGGTCAAGGTAAGTGCAGCACGAAGTCTTCGTATACGCACTCTGACAGCGTTTCAGCAGCCTACTGCTCCGCGTGCGCCGAGCCAACAGTCTATGGCATCTACGTCCTCGTCTCAGTCGCAACTAGGCTTCCTTGGTCAAGCAGGTCGGCTGGTCACCAGCGTGTGGGGCGGAAACAAGGCCAAAGCAAAGACGAAGACAGAGCCAGTCAAGAGCATCGCTCGCGCCGCCGCGGCCGCGAAGAAGGTCAGCATTCGGCTTACTTGGGCAATTACAGGTTGACTAATACGTTCTACAGCAACAAGAAGAGGCTGACAAGAAGGCTGCACGGATGAAAGAGATGGAAACAAGACGGTTGCAGGCTCAGCAGCGAAAGATGGAAGAAGAGAAGGCGCGGGCGCAGGAAGAGGAGAGAAAACTCAGAGAAGAGGCGGAGCGGCGCAAACGCGAGCGGGAAGACCAAACCGATAAGCGTCCTATTCAGTCGACCTTGAAAAAGGTATGTTCCCTGGGTACGATTTTTTTGCATATGACTAACGATAAAATCAGCCCGAAGACGATACTACGAAGAAGCGGAAACTCAACCCCGATGCGGAGAAGAAAGCCGAACCAACCAAACCTCCTTCAAAAGATAGCCAGCCTACGCGTAGCATCAAACCCCCTTCAGCCTCTATGAATGCTTCTAGTACCGTTCCACGACCCGGAAGTACTCTCAAATCCGCCTTGTCGAAGCAACCCTCGTCGTCTTCCTTAGCCGCCTCCGCGGCTGCTGGACCATCTAAGGTCCCGGCGTCGGAGACGAAGGCGGGCAAGATTCCGACATCCAAACTCGGAGCCATGAAAGGCAAAAGCAAAACGCAGGACAAAGACGAGGCTCAGCCATCTCAGCTCCTACAAGGTCAGATGGCCAACCGGGCGAAGGCACAGATGCAGTCTCAATCCAAGGAACCTCCACCTGTGACGAGCGAAAGCATCGAGCTTCCGGACATCAACAGCGAGTACTCTGACTCGGATGACGAAGACCGCCCGCGATCGTTCAACCCCCCAGAGTGGGCACAGTCACCAGAGCTCCGCCAGCAGCTCGAGCAGCAGAGTCTGATGAACCCCGACGACGTCTTTGGTCCCATTGGCCCGTTGCGCATGGAGGAGATCTTTAGGACCCGCCAGAGTCGCTTCAGGGCACGGACGAGCTCGGCGAACTGGGCGGGCACTGACCAGCTCACGGCCGAGGAAGAACGCGAGTATGCACGTCGGATGGGGTTCAAGTAGAGTTCCCCGGCGTTGTATGCACTGATCTCGTTGTTTGTAGGATACAGAGCAGTACGTTACTTGCATGGATAATCAGCGTAAAACGTTTCGGGCCGCTGGCGTACTTCGACGCGCGAGCCATTCTAATCTCACACCAACGTGGTGTATATGGTGTTTGACAACAAGACGCAGAACAAGCATGCCACGGAACCAGCGTCGGTACCGTATATTGAAAAGCTGGCTCGCCGAAAGAGGTTGCCGAGGGCTCCTATACATCTCCAACGTCCGAAGTTCATCCTGCGACACCTAAATTTGCTATCGCGAACGACCATTGACAGAAAACTGCTGGGAACTGTAAGTACCTCATGCTCCCAACTGCTTCCTTCATCTATGCTGACTCCACTTCAAGTTGTGGGTGAAAGTTATTGGTGCAGTCAACCACGTTTCACACGCACACCAGACTTTGTGTGCGAAAACTGGCTTCAGCGAGAAAGCGGCACCGCGTCAAGTCGTCCAGGAGCGTGGAACGTCATCACCCAATCTTTGTTCAACTTGCACACGCGAGTTTGCCGCCCATAAAGGACGCGCCTGGTCTCTGCTCCAACAATGTCTAGGACAGCCACAACACTCCGCTGACCCTTGTCAGGCACTGTGTTGAAGCTGATGCTTAGTGGGTTGGTCGTTATCTGAGCCCACGCGCCCTCTCGAAACTGATCGTTCCCAAGTCCACCGCTCGCCGGTGTTCGCAAGCCTGCATGTTTCGCTGGCGGGGGTGATCTCCAAATTCATTCCTCGTATTTGAGGTACGCTGATCACCTTCTAGACCGTGCACCGCGAAGCGGTTTACCTCGAGCTAGCACCTCGTATGTCTCTGGATCGCATATCCCATTGGGATATGGTATTAGGTCACTCATTTTGTTGGGCTCGTCCGACCGAGCTAACATTCCACCTCGTAAAGATACGTAGGAATTCACGGAACCGTTTCGCCGATAACCCGCCCTGGTGCCACTCCACCTGCGTTCATATCATCTTTAGATGATCTGTCAGTCTCTTCTGCCAAACCACCAGAGAACTCTATTTGCTTTAAGTGCGGTCGCCGCATATAAACGACACTCTCCCCAGCATTGTATTTCAGCTTTCGTCTGCCCAAGATGAACTCCACGGCCGCAGCTACTTCCGACCCTCTCCAGATACCACTTCCAGATCAGGGAACTTTAAACGAGACCCTCGGTGCTATCCTCGTTGGCGGTGTTGTGGCGTCCGTGTATGCCCTCGTCCATCGACATTGATGTCTACCGTTTGAACTAACATGTCGTAGCCTGTACGGCATATCCTGCTTACAGTGCTTCATTTTCTTCCAACGCCAGACGAAGAAACAACTGCCTCTACTCAACACCTCGGTGCGCCTCTTGTGGCTGTCATATCAATCCTCATTTTAACATGCTGTAGGTGTGGTTGATCTGGTGCGTGTCCTCTCGGCGTTGTCAACGCCGTGCTATCCGCATGCTGAGGAACAACGTGTAGGGTTCTCGACACTGTTCATCTTGCCGTGTTCGTCGGCTACACTCTCTGGTGGTGAGCAAAGTCGTGTGCCGTACTTGTGACCCTCTCAGTGGCATGGGACGCTAGGTACATGGTCAAGAATTTTGGGAACACCGCCGCCCTAGGCGAGCTTCCCTGGTGCGCGTTCAATATCATCGGCTCAGACGATCATAATACTGACCACGCCCAAATTCAGGAGCCTTCCGGTGCGCATCGTATCGTGCTAAATCATCCCCTGATTAACGCTATTATTAAAGTGTGGCATTGTACTAACCGTGCGTACCATCTTTCATGAATTTGTACGTTGCTCATGGGTAATATCAGACAATCAGTGACGGGATTGTGCGATTGTAAGTATCATCCACGTTGAGAAAAAGGCGAAACAGCTGACCACCGTTGCTCTAGCTGGTTCACGTACCGCTTGTGGATATGTAAGTACAATGCCTACATCAACCGGCCACCCACGCTGACTCCACCAGTGAGCAAGAAGAAAAAGTGGCTCACATTCCCCGTCGTAAGTCTATACTCGATACTGCGTCATTGGAAATTCTCGAACTCACGCCGCGTTAGCTGGTCATGCAAATTAGTCTATGGAGTACGTCTAATCTGTTCGGACGTCCCTGAATCTTCACTTTAACTATCTTCTTCAGTCATTGCCTTAGGTAAGTCACCTCGTGGACATCAATGGCAGTATAATTCCAATCAGACCACCAGTGTCCGGCATCAGAGGGTATGCGAAGACGGCTCTTTCCAACTTTGAAAGGCACTAATCATAATGCTAGCTTCTGGCTACACACGTTCGAAAGGTTTGGGGAGATCTCGGTGCGCTGCATTACCATCATCACCACAAAGCGAGCTCATTCCCATCTCTTCAGGGACTTCTGTACTCTACGATCGGTCTCATCATCGCATCGGACTTCACCATCGCTGGTTCACTCTGCTACTTCTTGTACCAATCTCGACGGGGCACCTTCAGCCGAAAGTAAGTGCTTGAAATGCCATAGCCTCGTAGAGAGCTCACACAGAAATCTAGAACCAGATCCGTTATCGACGTTCTGATTATCTACACGATAAACACCGGATTATTGACGAGGTATGTAGATAGTCAAGAATCAGGACCTATTACTGAAACGCCTCGCTAGCATCGTTGCTACCATCACACTCGTTTTGGTAGGTTAACTGGTAGACTATACGATGGAGATTTGACCTAACAGAAACGCAGTACATCACACTCCCGGCTACCTACTGCTTCCTCGGAGGTAAGAGTCTTCGTTGAAAGTACCTGATGATTTCATTCTAACTGCCTCATTCACATCAGTCTACTACCTGCTGGAGAAACGTAGGTCAAATCTTCGTTGAGGCTGTGAAGCGACTGATACTACCCCATGCAGTGTTTGCTAACTCCTTCCTGGCTTCGTACGTTCTGTTCCATTTTGCGGAATAGAATTCTACTGATGGACTCTGCTAGGCTCAACGCTCGGGATTGGATCAATAGCGAGTCGGGCACACCGATCACACTCTCGCTGAGCCCAATGAGCAAGGGAAACAACTCGAGCGGACGTCCCGTTGGGGTGCATAAACAAACAGATAGCCAAATATCGGTACGCGTCATCCGCTCGAGGATGTTCAACACCACCTAAGTCATGATACCTTTTCTAGGACCCATCCACGGCGGACGTAGAGCTGGGCGTTCGCGTTCATATGGAGAAGACGGATGCCATTATTTGAACGAACACGGGTTTTACCTGAATTTGTATCGCGGAGCCTCTGTACGATGTTTATACCCCCATGCCTCACGTGCGCCATGTACTATTTATTGATTTGGACATGCACCGAAGATGGCTACGCGCATGTCGGTCTTCCACCAACGTGATGCTTGCGCTCAGGACGACGGGAACGTCTGCGCCAGGACGGGCGCGCTTCTCCACCTACCATGAGCACTGGCTTTCGGTGCCAGTGGCTCAACGTTTCGGTCACAGACACTTGTCGAGGATACAAATTATCGCTATTATTTTAATTGTATATCTGCGAAAGCATTGTAATTGCTGGTTACTATTCTAGTAGTCGTTTCGAAGGGCAGAATATAGCTCGGAGTCGTCGGTCACGGTGCAAAAACGCCACCAGTGTCAAAGCGCCCAGGCCCAAACGATATCGGCGCTCAGTGCCCCGTGGCATGCGCCAGCTTGACCATTGACCACCATGCCGGCACCGACGCTCCCATACGACGTCCTACGGGACATATTCGACAATATATCCGGAGACAAGAAGCTTCTCAAGCAATGCTCTCTTGTTTGTCGCTCCTGGACTCTCCCTACCGGCCACCACCTCTTCTACCGTCTTGCCGTCCTATGCGAGTCACAGTGGGAGGGGTGGCCTCCACGTATAGTAACGGATTCGGCACAGCACCTTCGTCTCTTGACTGAATCCGCTCGTCACTCGGAACGCATGCAGTCCTCCGTGCGAGTATGCGATCTCAAGGGCAAGCTCGAGATCCTTTTACAACGAGGAGATTCCATGGCACTCCGAGTCATGAATCCTGAATGCTCCCTAGAGCTGCTTCAAATGCTAATAGGTGTCCTCCCCCACCTCCAAAGTCTTAGCATAGACAGCGTCATGTTTTACGGCGACCCCGCGCCGTCCGATGGGCCACGCGTTCCTTTCAGAAGCATCGACCGGCTGTACCTCTCGAGCGCTCTTGGGGAGACCTCAAAACACGGTCGCGCGTCGAACATCTTCCCCTTATTCGCCAGGATTGGAGAGCTTCACATCACGTACCCAGAATACTGCAAGCTGGACCCTCTTCAAGGCCCTCTTGTCCAAGTCCAACGGCTTGTGATATCCAGCATTTTGACTGATTTTGAAAACTTTGTCGAGGATCTTTGCGTCTCGATAGACTTCGCTGCATTGACATCGATTCATCTGCAGTTGGGGGCCCCAAAATTTATAGCCGCACACTCCCAACTGCTCCTGAAGTGTCGCTCGCTCGAGGCCCTGTCACTTGGACTAGACTCTTCGTATTGGGACACCGAGTCAGGTGCGCCCTAATCAACGTCCAGCTGCGACTCCGGCACAGTCTGATACCACTCACTTCAGATATCGATGATTTCTGGTTTGATCTCTCAGCATGCACGAAACTGCGCGAGCTACGACTCTGGGAAATCGACCTCTGCCTTTCCTACTTAAGGACAGGCCCTGGCCTGACCTTTCCACTCAGTGTCGCATCTCAAGCACAATGGAATTTTGTGTGCAACGCTCTCGCCACCATCTCTTCTGACAACCGCCTCGCAACAGTCCGACTCGATGTCCGACTTGACTTTGCTGTTCGAGGATGGCGAGATTCGGGGAAGGATTGGCCGGAACCAGGAGTTGCGGAACGGCTTCTGGGGGAGGCGCATTGGAAACAGTTCGATTCCGACCTCAGTCGACTCGAGCATCTCCAGTCGGTTGTGTTTGATGTGAAGGAGTGCAGCCCTCGGGGAGAAGAATTTGTTCGGATGTTGCAGGACAGACTGTCGGAGAAGGTACGGCGACACACCCACGTGCACCGTCGTCTCGAGTACTGTAGCATCTTCAAAACGCGGTATGATGATCCTGCTGAGGTGTGTCTCGGTCTTGCTGTTGTTGTTTCAATACTACACTTTCACCGCAGAAGCTCCTCGAAGATGCTGATTACACTATCAAGACGGTGATAGATTCACCGGGGATTAAATCCTGTCGTCCATACCAGGACTCTAGTCACTGTTTGTGCCAATGGCTCGAGTTCTCAGCGTAAGCCTGGACGAGGGCGCGGGAGGACAATGCCGGGTTTTGGGGTGGCGAACGAGTTGAAAGGAACCAGTGCTCGAAGCGAGTATCTACCAGTGTAAGCTTCGAACGGCGAGTAGAAGCGCGAACATTAACATGTACTGGTCTGTGCATGTCCTATGATGAAAACCGTGCCCTTGTTCATTTCAGAACCCAGCTCATTGCACAGACTCACAGCTTCGACCTCGCGCACGTAGGACTAGCTATACCTCATGGTTTCCGCATACCCTGACCGATGCTACAAGAAGATTCCTACAACCAACTTCTCTTAATACGCCGTGGGTTGTATTCACCCTCCTTCTTTCATATCGTACCATGGCTATGAGTGCAGGCACTGCCGTCGTCCACGCCGACCGCGCACCCCTCCGCGACGCCGCAGTACCAACATCCTCTTAAAAGCACCCCACCACGCATGGAACAGGTCCCAACCTCCTACCGTCTACTACAATGGCCGGAATGCAGAAAATCGGATACCAGCCTCGAGTCAACGCCCCTGGTGGCGGCACAAGCCGAGTACGTACAATGCGCCGTATCCCCTCGTTTGATTGCTGAACTACCCGTCTAGGCCACAGGCGCAAACGCAAACGCAAGGCGACCGATACCAGTAGTACCACAGCGATCCAGCACAGCTGGTAGGCCTGTTTCTCGTCCTAGAGCGCATGCATGATGCTCAGACGCTTTGAAGGTCCGAAGCCGGCCCCAAAGAAACCCGGGGCAAACATCGGAGGCCCGTTGGGGGCTTTCCTCAAGAAGCTCTGAAGGGCCATCCCTCACATGCATACATAGTACAACGCCGTCTATACCACACCGTCCGCAGACACGTACGTCTAAATCATGATACATAGTATGTTCCGTCTCCGGGGATAGTAAGATGTGTCTAGATGTACGGTGGGCCGAGGACTGAAAGCAAAGCGAGAACGTCAACGTTGATGTGAGGTGAGAGAGGGAATGGGGTAGGACGTACGTTTGCGGAATGTGCCCAGTGTGAACTCGACGACGAGTAGGAGGACACCGCCACCCGGTGCGAGACGGAGGACCTTCGGCGTGAATCCCTTGTAGAGCGCCGCTGGGCCCTCTTCGCGCATGATGGTGAGGAGTCTGCGAGTGGAGATGCGTCAGTAAGACCGACGCGCTTGGGGATTGGTGTTACAGCGTACGCAGGGTATGTCCAGTTGTATTTGGGGACGACACCGGGCACCTTCGTGGCGCCTTGGATACGTGACTTCACGACCTGTTTATACCGAAAGTCAGCGAATGTCCGCCGCCAATGCGCCCATTACAGCGACGTACATCAAATCTACAAAATTAATGTAAGCGAGTGTGTAGCCGAAGCGAGGGAGAGCAACGCACGGAGTGTTGACTGCTGTTCCGACGAAGCCACCGACTGTGCCTGCAGCCAAGTCATTGAGAAGACGGGCCTTGTTCGACTGAGAAGACACGTTCAGATCCTATGTCGGGCCGAGGAACCGGCTATGACGTACTTCGGGCTTGGGCAGCAGAGCCCGTACTTTGAAGATACAACCGAAATAACCCGCGTTCCACCACAAGTGTCTAGCAGAGGGAGTGAGCGACATAGCTGTCTCATGCTAGGGAAAGGCGTACCGCCAGAATGTTGACTCCATGCCGACGTAGAGTCCCAGAAGACCGTCCTTCTTGACGATGGTCTTCAGTACGTCCATGGGTCCAGAGAACGTGCTGTTCTTGTCTTGTAGCCTAAGGACGATCTATTGGCGGGAAAAACATTGCACGGCAAGCATTTTGCTTACTTGATCTTGACGAGCTCGAACGGTACAACGACAAAGCTCTCCGTGGCTCCCGCACTTGAACCAGTGAGGATGGCGAGCTCCTGGTTCATCTTGCTCTGGCCGGTCAGTTTCATGAAGGTCTTGCCCCAGTAGTCATTTGCGGCAAATTTGGTGGCACGCTTCGGTGCCTCGAGCAGTAGTGGCGGTACGAGACCTGCAAAACCATATAAGCCCTGCAATGTTACTGGTAGAAAGAAGCCGTACCTCGGTAGAGACGTCCGGCACTGCAGCGTCCAATCACCCGTCAGCGGAGGTCGTCGCGTGACAACATGGCCCACGCACCCTTCCTCGCGCACAATGTTGCGGAGCGTTCCTACAAGCCCGGCCGACGACCTTCCAGTCTCGAGCTGCATGCGCGTTTTGACCTGCGCGACTGGCGTCGTGAACAAACCTCATGAGTCATAGGTGGAGAGTACCTACCACATCTGCACGCCTAGGGTCAGCTCGAGGGCCGCCAAGAGACACGAATGGCCGACTCACCGAGAGGATAGAAGGTGAGAATTTCCGAAACTCCTGCTATCGCACCGGCAGCGAAGTTGGCGACGAAGGGCAATGCTACAAGGGGGTAAAAGCGGGGGGCGAATCAGCGGGTTGCTTAGGCCAAGCCTTCGGGCTCGCTAGAGGCTCGCGCACGTTTTTTCTCTGTTGTCGCCATCTCGGGCTCGGTTTTGGGGAGTTGGTGGCGTCGGGTGGGGGCGGGGAGGGCGAGAGCGGGGGCGGGCAGCAAAAGCAACGACGCCCAAATTTATAATTTCGCTCGCTGTTGTCGCAAATCTGGCGTGCGGGGATATGCCTGGGGTGCACTGGGCCGGCTCGGCTCCTCGGCGATTGAAGGACTTAGATGCAAAAATCGCGCCCAAATTCGATATTAATTCTAAAATAACGGAGAAAGCGCTGTGCATTTCGAGGATGTCCCGTGTTATTTTATGGATGTCCTCCGCCGGCGAAATACACGCTCCTGGACGTGCAAAGTCGCGTCGAGGACGGGCGTGACGGGGCGCTCTAGACCGTGACTGCGCCGTGACCACGCGTCACGAGTCCCGACGCATCAGCCGGCGGCAAAGGGCCGGCCAGGATCTTGCAGGCGGCCTTGACCTTGCCATGGTCTACATCTCATCCTGGCAAGAGTTCCAAGAGGCCGCGGAGACTCTCTACGAAAAGTCTCCCACAAAGGCGCGTATAGCCTCTCATGCTCTCTTACACCGACTTACCCCGCGACAGACGCGATACTGCGTGAAATGGCGGGCGACCGAGGCTAAGCTAGTCCTCAAGATCACCGACGATACCACAGTACGTCGCACACGACAACACCCTCAGGTCTCCTCTGACGAGACGGAACGTAGTGCATTAAATTCAAGACGCATTCATCCGTCTTCCTCAACCGCTTCGAGGCCCTCAACCTCGCGCTGATGCAGAAGATGCAAAATCGGAGACCCACTCAACCACCGACATCGGCAAGCGGTGCTGCAGACGACGGTGCTAAACTTGCCGGTGCGTCTACACCAGCAATAGCAGCAGCTACCCTGGGGCCTGTCGCCGGAGGAGGGGTAAAGAAGAAGAAGCCGAAAAAGAAGAAGTAGAGGTTGGGGAGCATGGATCCAGGTCTTCATGCGGAACGTACGTCGCGCTTCTACTCTGGAGTTATACTTTGCTCATTCTGTGGTCAGATTTTGTATTCAGATGGTGTATCATACATTAATTCGTCTCACGAAGCACTTCCTGGTCTGTCAAGGTCATTCCACTGAGATCGGAGTGCTGCATATTGATCGCACAGTGAATGATATGCTATATGCTCTGAGTTTTCAACGAAAAGCGACTCATCGTCGAGTTCCTCATTCCTCTTCAGCGCAATGATTAGCACGGCCCGGCTCGCAGCGGCCTTTGACCCGGCCTGACGGTGAAGCAGCAGCCAGGGAGACCCCAGCTCTACTGGTAAACACAGAATGTGTTTGTAAGTGGTATCTCTGCCAATACTGCAATTGTGTACCTTACCATCCCATCTCAGTCGACGACTTTTTTGGTCTGGCCTGAGGTCGGCCTATACCAACCACTACTCCAGCGTTCGAAACGCAGGGATGCTACCATCCGCGTGTAGTCATACCTTCGGTGTTTACATTGAGCAGTGGTGGGATTCCCTCCATAGCATCGTAAGGGAACATGCCCACTGTCAATATCTCATCACAACCCCACAAGCTTCCGATCGGTTCTCGATGGACGACATCTGGTCAGTAGACACTGAAGAACAAGAACTTGGGTCCGTTGTGATCCCAAGACTGCGACGCCGCCCAAACTCGTATTCACCTCACACGATGTGTGCTGCGCAACCTGCCGCATGAGCCGAACCCTGGATGGAAAGCCTCTACTTGACAGGTTCCACTCGTCATCGTTCAGCTGTCATAGCAGAACTGATGTCTTGCATTATCCTTGTAGGTCTGTAATTGCTGTCGTTGGATGCTCGTGGCTCATGATAACAGGCATATCGCAGGTTTTGAGCTCAACCAGGATATACGCAAAACGTACTATCGACTCAAGCATAAATGCCCTGCTCGATTGCGCCCTCAGATTGCCAGAGCTCAGGCTTGAAAGACACTTCTGCGGTCATCATCCCCACGCCGTGATTCTGCGCTACCGCCTTGATAAACCTTGCTGGACGTGGTCATAGAACACCCAACGGTGAGAACAGCACCCTCTCTACGGGCGGAGGACCCAGCACCGGACTCACCTAGCGCACAATTACAGGGACCTGACCATATGCTTAAAGCCCCACTTCGCTGCGCCCTCTGCCTACACTCCCTTTCGCCAGGTCATCTTTTTCGCTGGCAGAGTGCCAGCTCGTCGCTGTCTTCATGACTTCCGTGGCGTACGGCATCTACCTGGTCACTTTGGGAATGTGTCTCCAGACGCTTTTCTGGCCACAGAGTGCGGATCGGAGGGTGAAGATGAATCGTCCGCTCGCCGTCGCGATGGTCCTCATGGCTATCTTTGCTACCCTCGAAGCAGCATTCACCCTTCGATTTGCCATGGACGGGTTCATCTACAAGAACGGGCCGGCGGGGTCTGAAGCGTCTTCAGGAATGTCTCAGCTTGGGTCAACGTCATGAAGGTATCGTCGATATTGTTATCCTTTGCAACTGTCGTAGCTAATGAGCTGCGTTTGAAGACGACGGACGTCCAGGTCATGACCTTCATCGGCGACGGCATACTGGTAAGTTGTATGTCGGAAAGCATTCAAGCGCGCACTTAGCACAAAAACCAGATATATCGCTGCTTCGTCATTTACGCACGGAGTCGACTGGTTATCATCTTTCCAATCATCCTCTGGATCGGCAATGGAGTGTGTGGCGGTTTGCAGATCTGGAGTACCATCGTCGCACCGGAAAATACAGGCCAAGCCGTACTGGGCGCGTACGTGACGGCGTTCTTCGTCATCACGGTCTCCACAAACATCCTCGTCACCGGTGCGTGCTATTCCTTCGACCGTCAGGGTCGTTTTCTTAACGAGTCACGTTACCAGGCCTAATCGTGTTGCGCATCTGGCGGGTCGGCAAAGCGAGCTCACGCTCGTTCGTCACTTACGGGCGCCCGACACTCCAGCACGTCGCGATCGTCCTCGTCGAGTCCGGGCTCTTGTACACCGCCACCGTAATCGTCGCACTTGCAGTCCACCTTTCCGGCAACAACGCCATCACGCCCATGGCAGATATCGTGCGTCTCCAAATTACCATATCCTTTCGACTCTAATAGGACGCGTTAGATGGTAGAGATCATCGGCATCTCGTTCAACTTGATCATCATCCGCGTCAACCGCGGCATCGCGGTGGGTGACGTTGACGACGCGCCACGCCTACAATCCTTTAGCATTCCGCTGCGTTCGATGCGGCGCCCCGCGTACGACGGCGGGGTGGAGATCGCGATATCGACGCGTGTGGACCGCAGCCCTGCCACGGACGACATCTCTATCACGTCCAAGCATGACGGCAGCACAAAGGGAGTGACGACGATCGCTTGACCCGCGAAGGGGTGGCGTGTGCGGCAAGAGCTTACGATCTCTGCGATTTCCGTATGCGTCGATTCAGGACCTAACTTAAGGTGTATGATCAAAGACTACATGTGTATTTGTATGCTGAATGTACGTTGTGGTGGAGCGTAGAGAGTCAAACAGTGCAGAGCCCATCTTTCGATGGTGATATAGATCTACATGTACGCCCTACACCGTATCATCGTGTACTTTTCAGCTCAACTCACTAGTTTTCCTACCACAGGTCTCAGTGTATCTGTTCTTGCCTGTACACGCAGAGGTGCGTTCACCTTCGCCGTGCTTGTTATGCTCCACTCAACCCATCCATCCAGTATGCAGCACCGCAGGACCAATTCGTTCTGGCTCCATTTATCGACTTCCACTACTCTCGAGAAGCTGCTATTGGACAGGTATCGCGTCCGCCACCACAGATGGACTAGTGTCGTTGCTCGACAGGCTTTGACTCGGACTAAGCTATCAACGCGCAACCGGGATACTTCTCGCCCATAATTATGATCCCGCCCAGAAATGCAGCAAACGATTGGCCTTCGCGGTAGGGCCGAACAGCCCCTCGCACAAACGACCAACGGTCTTCCTTGTGTGGTTCCCGGCACGGAGGGCCCGGATGTTACGAGTCGCCCGTCGGCTCCGCCACCGCTATATCCAGTATCGCTTCGGTCCTCGATTACAGGTGCCCACGCGTAACCGCCGCGAAATCAGCTTCCTTCCCAAAGACAAGTGTTCAATCCCTCCTGTCGATTGCAGAAGAGGGGAGCCATGGCACCCGAGCCTTCATAAACAGCCCGGCGGATGTCTTGTGGACGCTTCACCCCGCCCGCAGCCATGCCCGCCTCCGACGCCTCGTTCTCGCTGGAAGAATGCCAGCTCGTGGCTGTCTTCATGACCTCTGTCGCCTACGGCGTGTACCTCGTCACCCTCGGGATGTGCGTTCGCACGCTGTTCTGGCCGCAACGCGGGGAACACAGGGCAAGCGTCAACCGCCCGCTTGCTGCAGCTACGGTGCTCATGGCTATATTCGCCACCTTCGAGGCCGCGTTCACGCTGCGTTTCGCCCTCGATGGGTTCATTTACCGGAACGGGCCTGGTGGACCGACGGCAGTATTCAAGAACGTCTCTTCCTGGGTGAACGTCATGAAGGTGCGTGGACATCCCATGCTCAGCTGGTGCCTATGCTGACGCGGTGTGCCTAGACAACAGACGTTCAGGTCATGACGTTCATCGGTGACGGGATCCTTGTGCGTTCAAACCGCCCAGTGCATCGCTCAACACTGATTTACCACTCCAGATCCACCGGTGTTTTGTTATATACGCCCGCAGCTGGCGGGTCATCGCCGGCCCATTCGTTCTCTGGGTGGGCAATGGCGTCTGCGGCATCCTGCAGATCTGGCGTACCGCCACCGCGTCAAAGACAGCGGGACAGGCCGTCTTGGGCGACTACGTGACTGCGTTCTTCGTCATCACCGTCGTCACCAACATCCTCGTCACCGGTGCGCCCCACGCTCCTATTTCCTTTTTTTTTCCTGGTGGGCTAACGGGTACGTGTTCCAGGTCTCATTGTCCTCCGTATCTGGCGCATCGACAAAGCGAGTGCAAAGCACTCTGCAGGGTACCGCCGACCGACGCTCAAACACATATCGTTTGTCCTCGTTGAGTCCGGGCTGCTGTACACAGCCACAGCCGTCATCGCACTCGCCGTTCACCTCGCAGGGAGCAACGCCATCACGCCCATGGCCGATATAGTACGTCCTTTCCCCCTCCCCCCCACTTCTTTTCTTGCCGCAGCCGCCACCGCCACCGCAGATCACACCACGATGAGTACTGACCCCACGCCGCGCAACAGATGGTCGAGATCATTGGCATCTCCTTCAACCTCATCATCGTCCGCGTGAACCGCGGCATCGCCGTCGGCGACGTCTGCGACCACAGCTCCGGACGCGACAACGTGCACGTCTCGCCATTCCCGATGGGCCCTATGCGCTCGGGCGGGAATTCGGCGCTGGAGATCACGGTGTCGACGCAGGTAGACTGCAGTCCGCCGTATGGCACCGAGTCGGAGCGGCGGGATTCATGGGTGAAGGGATCGGGCATGATTGTATGAGTGGACGTAGTGGAGGGACGGAGTTTGTTGTTCTTGGTGTATGTTTTTGTGGACGCTTTCGCGCTTGTAATAGGATCATGTAATTGTATTTTTCACGATATCCATGAACACTCCGGAACAGAAGTGTTGCTGTAGTTGATAAGCAAAACGAAGCAGTTTTCTACATGTCTATTTGGTGAATTTCGACTCCTTCGCTGCGACGTGCGTCTCCGCGATCAACACCTCGCCCAGTGCACATATGCCCGCGGACCACACAAGTAGTAGCGAACTGATGCAGAAGAAGCTGATGGTCTGCCCGATCTCTAGCCACGAGCCTGTATCTTCAGTTCAGTGATCGCGCTCTGACATCAAGTAGAAAAAGCAGCGGTCTGCTCACCTGTGTCCGTAACATTAAAGAAGAACGTCATGGTCATCACTGCGTCAAACGAGTCAGCGAGAATACAAAGAGTGGAATGGAAGGAAGGGCACCATCTGTCAAGGTGAGGGCTACAAGGAAGAGGCTGAAGGGCGGTAGGTGTAGGCGACGGTTGAGCAGTGCGAAGAACACGGAAAGCATCACGTAGGGCGCGATTATCTTGAAAATCTAAGGGATTACGTTGTCAGCCGGGATTATTATAGCGAGGGGGAATAGCGACGTACCAAGAGAGAAGCCATGAGGAATGGATTGAAGATAGGGACCAAGCGGTACACGGGTTCCAGGTAGAATGATCTAGACAACGTCAGCTAATCATCCCACTGAGAGTAATCCGTACTCACGATATCGACGCAACACTAAGGCTCCTCATTAGCTACCAACAAAGACGAAACGCAGAGAAAGACGTACTTTCCCGTCCCGAAGAACGCCACCTGCACGAAAAACAAGAAAAACACTGCGATGCGCACGTCTTCACCGTGCAGCCGCCACTCTCCGCCTGTCTGGACGGTACGGTGCGCACCTAGTGCCGCCTCCACGTCCGTCCAGATGAGTAGCGTCGCAGAGTATGCGACGTAGAAGAGACCCTCGACGCTGATGGACAGGATGACGAAGCACACTGCGAAGCCGAGGAAGAACGTGAATATACGGATCTTCGCGTCCAGCTTGCCCCATCCAGGCACTAATGGCATCACGGACGCCGTAGCTGTACGATTAACAGATGGTAAGCCTAGTTAATGGAATGAGGAAAGAGGGAGAGTTACCCAGGACAATCCATCCCACGACTTGGTTGGGAAGCGGCAGCCCGCGTTTGGCACGTAGGCTGCTGGCGGAGCTGGCAGTTATGGCCATGCTCAGAAGTAGCAAAGCAATCTGAATAGTAACCATGGGCAAGTGAAAGAAAAAATTATGAGAGCCTGTGTACGCACCTGCAACATCATACGCTTCGACTGCTTGGGGCTGATTGCCGTTCCGAAGCCCCCGAGCCAACCGTAAACTCCAACGGCGACCATGCACAAACCACCCAACAAACTAACACCAACATGTGAGTAACACTGAAGTTGTTAGTGTGGAGAAGTGAACGTACATGACCGCTATGCTCTCGTGCTTGTCGACGGGCAGTAATGGGAAGATGGCCGTAGCGAGACTCGTGAGGACCCATGCAAGTGCCGTGTGTCGCTGTTGCTCCCACATTTGCTTAGGCCAAAACAGCAGCGGCCAGACAACTCCAGAGATGACAAATCCCGCGCTCCATATCGATCGATGGGTATAGGCAACCTTCCGAAATTCAATTCAGCACCAAAAGCGGGTGACAAGAAAACACATACGCACAACCATACTTTGCAAAGCAGCAACTACCAGCGCTGCCTGGACTAGCCTTTTGAGGGCACCGGGGACCGTTTGAACGTCGAGTATACCTGTCAAATTACCCCCGCACTTCGCAACAGCTTCGCGCCAGAAGTAGACTGGGAAGCACACGTAGAGGTACAGGGACCATGAGGAGTGTTGGACGGTGAACATCAACCAAGATGATAACAGAACCAAGGCCGAAATCACGTTGAGAATCAACGAATTGCCTAATGGCTGCATTTGAGCCGGAGTAAGGACATGCGTGGCGCTGAAGGCGATCCATCCAGTATATGCTGCTAGGACGATGCCACGAATTAATGTACGGTCATATCTATCGAAGTTCATGTCAATATAAGCAGGTAATGGGGTTGAGGATACTGACGTTTCGAGATACCGAAGCCCTTCGAGGGTCTGCTCTATCAATTCCGCAGATGCGCGACGCACATCGTTGTATCGTTGTCTGCCAAGCCAAAGCTCGATCTCGTCAACCAGCTCTTGCGCTGGATATTCGGAACTTTGGAAGCGTGCGAAGTAATGGAAAGGCTTGTAAAAGAGCGCATGGCTCTTTTTCAATTCTGGTCCTAAGTATGAGCTCCGCAAATCATAATCGAAGTCAAAATTAACGCACCGTGTTTGACGCGATAATGTTCCAACAGGACCTATCCAGGCTTGTCAATCCCAACCTAGACATCACCTAAATAGAAGCGACCCACTTTGGCGTTGACCAGGGCGACCTGCGCCTGGCGTTTCTCGTTGTCTGTGGTTGACATCAGGTAGCCGGGTCGAGCGTGATCCACATCTGGCAGGACACCGACTGAGTTGGCAGGCCAGTCCGTACCGAGAATGGCGGACATAAGGGCCGCAACATCTGCCTGCTCGACGTCGTGTCGTAGTAGATGGCCGAGCCCCCAGGGCGCGGAGTATTCGTCATGAGATGAAGGCTGCGAGTCGGGTAGAGGACCACGAACACCCGCACCCCAGACAATGAGGGGTGTCCGAGTATTGTCAGGGTCTGTATTATGCAGCCGTGAGCACACGAATGCGTGAAAGCATTCTGAGCGTAGGCTTACCGCCGTCGCCGTGATTTCCAATTTGCGACATGCCATGGTCTGCGGTGAAGACGAACGTCGTCTTCTCGTCGCCGTAGAACTCGGAGAACAGCGCTTCTGATTGGCGGACGATCGAGTCTACGATTTGAATATTGTTCATGTATTCCTAGTATCGTCGCAAACTCGGTGACAATTCGTGGTTTCGGGAGGGTTGTGCTGACCTTGGAGTGTGGTCTGTACGAATGACCAGTCGTATCCAGGCCCAGTAAATGCAAGAAAAATACAGTCTTGTCCTGGCGTAGCTGCGAGTCCAAAGACGCGTCGTCGGTGGCATTGTGCAACAAACTTCGAAGTTGATTCAGGACCCAGATGTCGAGTGCCGTGGCATCTACCGCACGCAATGAGACGAGAAGGAAATGACAACACATGAGGTCACTCACCTTTTGTAAAATCCTCCTCGTCTTCATGATAGCACCATGTATCCACCTTTCCCGGGGTGGCTCCTTGAGCGAACATGGGCAGAATATCCGGAGAACCAAAGGAGAAGGTGTGACTTGATTGGTTGAACACGGAGTCGAAGTGGACCTTGCGCAATAATGAGCATCGGTTCACGAGTGCAGTTGTTCATATGTACCGGATTGGTCTTCCATCCCCCTAGCACAACCTGAGTGAGACCACGACATTCGTCTACGGATTCCGGGAGAACTCATTACTTGTGACAGCGGACACGTCTTCGTACATTCCTCCTATACACACAATTTGTCTCAGCTGCACGGGTTTCAGGATATGGGGGTACTCGTACCAATAAGTGCGACATGTCCTGGACGACTCTCCGTCGGGACCCGCGTATGCGAGATGCCAAACGCGCCTCTCGTTTCGATGACAGAGCGTAGGTACGGAGCGACGACGTGAGGCGAATCAGGGATAGCAGGAAATGCATTCAAGTTGAGCAACAAATCCGCACGCAGACCGTCACCTAGGATAGGTCAGCGACGTTTGCGTTCGATCACTTCTTCGTACACACCGACTATGAGAACCAGCCGTCTACTCTCCGCCTCCTCTACACGAAATCTTCGCATTCCATGGACCACAGGGCTCGTAAAGTAGCAGTCAAACACAGAGCCGATGTACACCAGATGAAATACGAGGCCTATGAGCAAGAGGGTGCCCACAGGTCGGGAGCGCGGTGTTTTCGAAGACTCTGACATGGCAAGCGTAGGGCCTCGGGGGCGCTGCGGCGGGCACTTCGGGCGAGAGTTGTAGATCCTTTTGGTTCACAGAATAGCCGACATGGGCACCGTCGAAGGATTCGGGAGCGAGTGGTCGCGGAGGAGAAGCAAAGTGTACGCGAATGGTTGCACGGTGTGTTGCATGAAGCCCGGTGCCGCCGGCCCGCCGCACCCGCGCCACCAACTTGGTTGGGCTGAACTCGATCCTGTGTCTAAAACGCACCGGCCGCAAGCAGGAGGTTCCAGGAAGTCGCATTGTACCTGATTGTACTCCACAAACAAGAAAATTTGTCAGGTCCCAAGCTGGAATATATGGGGTAAAGTGTCGGGCGAGACCGAGGCCGATAGCAGCCTGAGCGAGTTGAATTCTGTGGCAAACTCAGCCACTCCACACGGGGTTTTTGTGCAGTTTCCACTGCCAAGCACACAGATCCCGCATGTCGCAATACGATAGCTATGAGGTAACGCGAGGCATTTTCCCGTCTTAATATTCACCACGCCATCGCTTTACAGGGGTCGTCCTCCTAAACGAATGCTCGATTCCATACTTCGACCTCGCTCCTTGAAACATTGCATTGCGTCACCAAGGGTTGTATACGAAACCGACGGTACCAAACCTGGATCAGAATCTGGGGTCGTCCGACCTCGGCTTCGTGTGAACTGAGATGAAACAAACGCACGGACACTCGGTCCAGCCACCAGGTCGCGAGCGATTTGGTCGCGCGAGCAGAGGATCAACCCGACAGCGCGGAACGTCTTCTCAAACCGTGCTGCGGCGACTGGCCGCTGCCGCAAAGGGTGAATAGACAAGAACGACAGGGAGACGTGTGGATCTCGCACGGGCCCCGGATGTGTCTCCCCGCGAGATTTGGTCCCGCACCCAGGAACCGGCCGCCCGTGGCTACGTAGCAGAGGGAATACCAAGTCAGAACTTGGAACTGTGAGAATGCAAAATAAGATCTGCCTACGGAGGCATCCAGCACCGTGTGGCAGGGACTCAGGGCATGAGGTTACTCCCGGCGCAGTGTGCGACGAATTGCCCCTCCTTGCGGAGGTAAAATAGTTGGCATCATGCTCCAGACATACGCCTCTGCTGTATGGCAGGAGGGCTAGTACCGTCCGATGGAAGCGTGCGGCTTTTGTGGCTGCGATCTCACATGGTGGCAAGGAACAGAGCGAAGTTTAGCCCGTCGTAACGCCGTCACGACCGGACTTACAAGTTGTTTTGTTACTGTGCTTACTACGGTAAGCAAAGGTTGCTTACCGTGCTTACTGCTGTAACAAAAAATGCTTACCGGCCCAGAGACTGTTCCTGGTTCTGATCCGCCACGGTCTTCTTGGCAACACCCTCAACTGTACGGCGTCCCGCTGGTGGCAAGTCTGGAACCTTTGCGAACACGCTGCATGTGTGGCTTACGGCGCGTTGACATGCCAAAGCACAATTTTTTGTGTTGCCTGCCAGTATTTGAACAGGTCCGTCCTACTCACCTAGTGCTCAGCCGCTGCACTACTATCGTACTGACAACGCGTTTCTCCATCGGGAGCGGGTCGCGCGCCGCTCCGCATAGTCTGCAACCGGGCACTTGTGTGCATCCCGAACGCCATGCGTTTCCAAGAAAACCCCAACGTCGCTGGGGGGTTCAAAGTGTCCGCTGGGGAATATGCTGGGCAACAACGACTGGGTTGCTCCGCTGCAGCCTTCCTGTCTGCCGACATCCACCCCCTCGCTCGGGCTGTCCGGCCAGCGTGTGCAGCATCGGCGGGAATAGCTTCTAGCTGACCGCCCGATGTGATGACATCGACAAAAGGACACAGTCAATCTAATCGCTCTGGACGACCACCCGCGTGCCCGGCGTCTCGGACGTCCCCTCCCCGCTGCAACTTCATTGTGCCGGACAGTCTTAAGGCGAATGACGACGTCCGAATCTGAGTGCTGGTCTCCCTGTTCAAATTTCGGACGGCGTTTATTCCCGATCCCCCCATCCGTTCCTAGCTTTTTAGCCCAGCAGGGTCCAGCGCGCCACATTGCTCAACTCTGCCCCGACACTCGGATGTCGATCTGAGGTAGCGTTCCTTTATAACTCATCGGTCTTGCGCGGGCTGAGTCCGTGTAGACGTTGTTGTGTTCCCCGTTGTCGACATGTCTTCCCCCGCGCTCTCCATCCCTCAGTCGACCATCAGCAACACCATCGGCGCGATCCTCCTTGGTGGCTTCTTCACCGCGGTGTACGTCCCCCGTCCCTTGCCGTACACTGCCGTGCTCACGATCTATCCCCATCGTCAGCCTCTATGGTATCACCTGCCTGCAATGCTTCATCTTCCTGCAGCGTCACTCCAAGGGTGAGAAACCGCTGGCCGTGACCGTGAGTCCCTCTCCGCTCCCTCGCCGCGTCTCTTCAACTCATCACGACGCGTAGGTTTGGTTTTTATGGTACGGAGAAGAGCGACACTCGAGCTGTAAAGAGACTAAGATATTCACAGGGCCTTGGGTACAGCCCATTTGACCTTCGTCATATATTCAAGCTACTGGTACGTCGAAAGGTCATCTCCGCTCGCTGTCGCACGTCCCCTCACGCGCTTTGCAGGTATATGGTAACCAACTATGCCAACCCCCGCGCACTACTAGGGTTGCATTGGTAAGCTAGCGCTTTGCAACTCTATTGACTATGGCTCAACCTTCCATCCGATGACAGGAGTATCCCGGTGAGCACAATCCCCGGATTGACTGATAAAAAGAACGATTCTGACACTGGGACAGGTGTCTATCATCGTCACGGTACGGCACCGACGTTCTTCGGAGCTAGCCCGTGGAACTCACGTTGACCTTTACAGGCCACGGACGATTGCATGGTACGAGGGTACGTGTTCGATATCTGGCAATAGGTGCTACTGTATTCACACCCATGGCAGATGGTTCGCATACCGCGTGTGGAAACGTACGCAATCTTCGAACCCTATTTGTGGGCGGTGAACCTTAAATTTTTGCTTGACCAGTTGGAAAACGGAACAAGCTTGTCACCTTCCCCCTGGTGCGTCTATCTCGCCACTGCACGCGTCGCACGATCTGAATTTGACCTCAGTGTGTCCTCATTCTTGTCATCTGGAGTAGGTTGCCAGTATGTTACTTTTGCTACCTTTTGCTCACCGTCCCGGCCTCGGACAGCATTTTCTATGGGTGAGCATGTCCTTTCTTCCCATCTCCCGCCACCCTGACATGCCCGACGTTAGTCCTGGAGATCAAATCGTAAGCTGAATGCTGGTCGGTACTTCGTCGTGTCCGACCTAATTGCACACACAGGCTTTTGCTCACTGACTTCACCGAGGCTGCGTCACTCTCGGTGAGTAGTATTCTCCGACGCGGAGAACGCCCGCATACTGACGAGGTCGATTACAGTGGATTTTGTACTTCGTGTTGTCTGTGATTGTGGTGACGGATGCGTACATTGCGATATCGTTGTCCATTTACCTGTACAAGTCGCGCAGTCGGTTCAACAAGCGGTACGTGAATAACTATATTCTGCAGACCCCCGCCTCCTCACACGTACCCAAACCCTAGGATTGATTCCCTGTTAACCAAGTTGATGCTCTACGTCATCAACACTGGTGTCGCGACGAGTATTCTGTCGACTGCATGTCTTGTCTCGGTGCGCGAATCATTCTCATCCGACTGGCCCCCGTTCTGACACTCCACGCCCATAGTATGTCACCATGCCTAACGTCTACATCTTCATCGGCAGTACGTTTTCGACCCCAACTTACGAATGCCATACTTACACACCCTCCACCAGTCCTGTTCCCTCTGAACCAACGTAAGCGACCATCGCCTTCGCCGATCGTCTGATCGCTCACACCCCACAGTCTACGCAAATTCGCTGCTCGCATCGTAGGTTCCCCTGCGCCGTCCCCATCAGTCACCTGCTCACCTGCGTTCGTCTAGATTCAACGCGCGAGATTGGATGAAGAGCGGCGGCGACACCGAGAACTTCGTGCTCTCGCACTCGCTCTCCGAGAGGTCCGTCGGTAACGTACAAAACCCCGTGTTCGCGAGCATGCACAAGGAGTATCCGGTAACGCAAATCCCGATTACGTCCGACCGTGCAGCGAGCTGATGCGCCTCTCTATTTCTTCTTGCAGGGCGGCACGGGCTCGTCTGTCGAGTACCCCCTTCAGGTGCAGATCAAACACGAGACGATGCAGGCGATCGCATAGGATCCTCTGTCCTCCTCCCTAGGGTCCTCATCCTTCTACATGACTACTGGGTCATGGCGCTCCTTTCCCTTTCCTCGCATCTAGACAAAATTCGCCGTAGCACTGTAATTGTACCATTAGACTGGGAACATGTGTATCGTCTATCCATGGTAGAAGTCGGACATTTCTGTTGGTGCGACCAGGCTGTTCTCGTGGACGTGGGGGGCATCAGGCACCGACGGTCGCGTCTGTTAGACCCGCCGCCACTGATGAGGAGGCGTAAAGGAGCGCATCAAATATAATTGCCTGGAATGGTGTAATGGACACAAGAGCGATGCTTGGTTGTTCGGTGTCGTCGTCGTCAACACTGCCCATCACTCCCTGCGACGGTGTACTAGTGAAGGAAGATCTTATGCTGCTATCGATGTGTTTGGTCTAAATTAATTTTGAATAATGTTGGGGTCGCAAGTTTGGGGCTAGACTGGTGACATTGCGTCATGGTTGTCGACAAATGCAAGTCGTACACGAAAGTGTTTGATCATATGTTTCAGGAGTTATAATAGAGTTTATGCGAGGGTCTCCCTTATGGTCGTGCGTGAGCTATGTTTCCTGGTATGTTTCAAATGAGGGTCTAGGCTCTTTCTGTGCGCGCTTTGAGGTAGGAATGGGTAAAAGTGAGGGGAGAAAAACGTAAAAATGAAATGTTGTTGCGTTAATTTGGACGATAGAGCCACAAGGAATGAGGTAGCTTGCTAGGCTATATCACTGAACTGTGTCATCAGTAGAGTCTAGACCGCGATCCGGGAACATAAACCACATCCGCTCGACTCGGAGGCCACTGATCTAGCAAATATCAGAGCTTTAGCTAACGTTGCGGATGCGAATGGTCGATGGTGCCTTTAAAGACCTGGCGGACAAGGCAAGCGAGCGGGCATGGTGGCGCGGCCCGGGAAGTTCCGTGCTGTGCCGCCCTCGCCGGACCCATCGCGGCCCTTCTGTATCTTCGCATCCATCCGCGCGTCCCGAAGCTTGTTGCCATCCGCCCTCCAGATGCGCGCAGCACTTCTCGAGGACACGGCAGGCGTCCAGCGCATTCAAGACACTCGTTCGAGTGTGGTCCAGGGCACAACGAGATTTTTTGAGGTTCGTAAATGAGCGGCTAGTAACTGGCGATCATACCCCTGAGCTAGTGGGTTGCCCCGCGGACGGTCCATCCCGTGCATCACTATCCGGCGGTGGTGGCGGAAGCTCTCGTGTGCCTGCGTCCGTCAGACCATTCGGTGTGTCCTTTGGGCTGATTTCCGCTGGAATGCGTCGCTGATAACGCCGAACAAATCCTATACAAAAGCGTTCAGGTGCTTCAGCGCATCTTCTAGTGTATCGAACGCGCCATTCGTTCGCTTTGGGCGCGGCGTGTTCGGCCAGCATGTGTCCCGCCGGTGGGAACGCGGTGCCTGGTCATCTCCCGTTGTGATGACATCCACAGAAGCACACAGGCAAAGAACCACCATAGCCACCACCTGCATGCCCGGCGTCTCGGACGCAGCTTTCCGACGCTGCAGCTACGGAAAAGACGTTGTGCCGCGCAGATTTAAGGTGTGTGACGACGCCCGCCCTCGAAGTTTCTATTCTTATGCCGAACTCCTGGTGGCTTTTAGTGCCGATCTCGTCGCTCGTTCCTTGGTTATAGCTCAGTGAGGGTGCAGTGCGCCCTCCCTTGTCCCGGCACTCGGATTGTAACTTGAGGTGACGCCTTAAAACGCATGTCCGCTTTCGCTTTGCTCACGAAGTCCGTGTAGGCGTGTCCCCTATCGTCGATATGTCGTCCTCTGCGGTTCCCGTTCCCCAGTCGGTCCTTGGCGAAACCATCGGCGCTATTCTTCTTGGTGGTTTCATTGCTGCGGCGTATGTCCTCCGCCCCGCATCTTTCTCTCACAGTGCTCACCGACACTCCTCCGTCCTCCAGCCTTTATGGGATCACCTGCTTGCAATGTTTCATCTTCTTGCAGAAGACGGGCAAAGGCGAGAGAGTACTGGTCTTCACTGTGAGCCCCCCTTCCTCCCAGCCTTACGCCCTTAAACTCAGTGTTTCGCGCAGGTTCTGGCACTATGGTACGGGGCGCGTCTGTTGTGCGGGTATGCTTCAAGGGAGCTGAGATGTTGGCAGGATCATGGGCACGGGCCATATGGCCCTCGTGGTATACACAAGTTACTGGTGCGCCGCAGCGAGTCTGTTGTTTTAAAGAACCCTCTCACTTACTCGCCGGCGTGTAGGTACACGGTCACGAATTTCTCCGACGCTAGTGTGTTGATTGGGCTGCATTGGTAAGCCTGCACCAAACGGTCTTGTCGGACGCAGCTTAGCATTCTCGTCTTCGTCACTCGCGGCAGGAGTATCCCGGTAAGTGAAACTCTCAGACCGTTCGTTATACAGGCTGACGCCGACTTGACCACAGGTGTCTCTCATGATCACGGTGCGGCGACAACACTCTGAATTAAATTGGTAGAGCTCATCTCGACCTTCACAGGCAACTGGAGACGCTTTGGTGCGAGGGTGCGTATTTGACGCTTCAGATTCTGGTCATCTATTGACGAACAAGACAGATGGTTCGCATACCGTGTCTGGAAACGTACGCGCCACCCACATCTTCACCAGATGAACGGATGTTGACCTTTGCGATATCAGTTGGAAGGCAAAGCAAACTTGTTACGTTCCCTTTGGTGCGCCCATCTCGCGATTATGCGTACCACACAGCCTCACTCTTGTGCAGTGTGCCCTAATCGCCGTCATCTGGAGTAAGCCGCCAGCATACTCCTTGAGGGCCTCTTACTGATTGCGTTGCTACGCGGTAGCTTTCACTATGAGTGGGTCCAACTTCTACTCGTTTGCTGTTGCTATTCTGACTGGTTGATTTTAGTCCTGGAGATCAAAGCGTAAGCCGATTTCTTGTCGGTCTATGGAATCCAAGCTGACTAATTCTGCAGACTTATGCTGACCGACTTCACCGAAGCCGCCAAACTCTCGGTGAGCAATGACCCCTTGTAAAGCGGCCATATGCTGATATCTGCTTTTCTGCAGTGGATTCTATACTTCGATCTGTCCATCATCGTGTTCACAGACTCCTATATCGCGATATTCTTGTCGTACTATCTTTACAGATCGCGCAGTAGATTCAACAAGCGGTACGTCATAAATCTTCAAGTCTTTGCTGATCTTCTGACCCCGTCGCCCCCCAAAATCTAGGATTGATACCTTGTTGACCAAGCTGATATTATATGTCATGAACACTGGTGTCGCAACTAGTGTCATGTCTTGCGCGTGTCTCATCTCGGTACGTTGGTTTACCACCAGCTCAATGCGGACTCTAATATTTATCGTATCCAGTACATTAGCATGCCAAATGCGTATATCTTCATCGGCAGTACGCGTGCATTCCTCATAACTAAGCATTATTCTAACTGTCCCACTCAGTTATGTTCCCGCTAAACCAACGTGAGCGGTGATTGCCTCTCACAAATGATCAATTGCTGACGCCACCTTCAGTCTATGCCAATTCGCTACTAGCATCGTATGCCGCTTCCATCTGTTCTTCGTGCATGACTGACCTGCGGTGTTTCTAGGTTCAACGCGCGCGACTGGATGAGAGGCTCTGGCGACAAGGAGAATTTCGTTCTCTCGCAGACGGTATCCGATAGGACTACCGGAAGGGTACAGAATCCTGTTTTCCCCAGCATGAACAAGGACTTCCGCCAGGTAAGGATTGTCCCATCTGAACACGCGAGGAGCTCATGCAGTTGACGCTTTAGGGTCAGACTTCTTCTGTCGATTTCCCCTTGCAAGTCGAAATCAAGCACGAGACGCTAGAATCGATAGCATAGGGTTTTCGACTCACTCTTTCTCCCCGAAAATACTCGAATATATTCGTGGCACTCATTTGCATAGAATTATCAAGCTCGTGTAATTGTACTAGCACTCGGACGTTTGGGGATATTTTACAAGTATGACCTGTATTTGCTGAGGACCTCCGCTTTTTTACGACATTTGCGCCGTCCAAGGGGCGGGTAAAGGATCTAGAAAACCCGCCGCTGCGAAGAGGGCGGCAAAGAGCGCATCAAATTATAATTTCCCAAAATGGTATAATGTCGATGTCGCCTGTCGCCTGTCGAGCGAGGCGCTGCACGCTAAGCGTTCCTGGGCGGCATTGGCGTCGACATCGCCCTCGTTCCCCTCCCATCTCCCACCTCCATGCCCAGCTACGACGAACGACTGCTCGCCGCCGCGCCCGCCGCGACGCGCGAGGAGAAACAGGCAAGTTCCCCGCCCGACCCAGGCGGTCGCGCCGCGCTAAAACCCTTTTTGCATCGCAGGATGGTTACAAGCTCGACCTGCTGAACGAGGACGCAACCCGGAGGACAGGTACCTCCTCGCCCGACGCACACGTCGTGCTCGCGTCGAACCATGGCCACGCCGAGGCCGCGCTCGCCTCGAAGGAGGCCTTCGAGACGTACCCACCGCGCCGCGCGGTGCCGTGGTGGCGGACGAAGAAGGGCATCACCGTCCTCGTTATCCTTGCCATCGTCGCCATCGCGGCCATCGTCGGTGGTGCAGTCGGCGGCACCGTCAACAAGCACCATAACAATAACAGCAGCAGCGACGACGGCAGTCAAGGGGCGACGTCGGATGGGTCGGGAGGCAGTCAGGTTGGCGGCGCTCCGGGAGCGAATGCCTCGGCCGAGCAGCAGGCCAGTGCGAGTGCGACTTCTGCTGCGGCCGCCTCCTCGGGATCCGCGTCACCAACAGCCACGCAGGCGCAGTCGGCGGCTTCAGACGCGAATCCCGGCGTGGGCAGCGGCGGGGCAACACCATCGCCAGGTGTTATTATCGCCGGTGCAATTTCCGGATCATCGTAGTATCCTCCGTTTTCTCGGTATGTGTGGACGCTTATTTCACCTTGCCGGTTCTGACTCGCACAGCAGCGTAACCCGGCTTCATTTAGCTCATTCTGTATCTCCCGCCCTTTCTGCTCTGTATTTTTGCAACATATAGGACAAAGGATTTAATAACATGTAGGGGCAGCCTATACCTCCGGCTCGCTTGTTATCTCTTTTGTCTTTTTTTGAGAGGTTGAATATAGTAAGTGACAGGATAACATTTCGTCTGCACAGCTTGCTGGAATACGTCCCGCAACAACGACGGCTTTCCCTGACCTTCTTTGGGGGTAAGAACAGTTTAATCTGTCAGTTTTCGGAACCCTTGGGAGACAACACATCCGCTCCATGGTATGTTTTGTGACATTTAACCGTATGTTCCGTCCGCTGAGCCCGAACCCCCTAGCTCGGCGTGGAGTATACTAGTTTTGGCCTTACTACGACCGCAACAACGCATTCTCCTGGGCGGGATAGCCATGTAAGCATGACTGTCGCGTTCTCCGACAGATACCGAGCTGGGATCCAACGGCGGCCCACAAGAAGCACGACCTGCGAAGAAGCCCTCGGCTGCGACTGTTCTTCAAACATTCTGCCAAGCGAGGTTCCTGTGCCTACAAGAAGAGGGAGGTACGCGGTTGGGATGACGCTGCGGCCCACCCACCAACATACCGGGCTCTGGCTGCGCGGCGGGACCGTTCTCGCGGGAGCGTGGTTCCGCGTTGCGAAGCATGTTTCGGCGTGCTAGAACGATGCCTACGTCACGCTAGCTGGCTCTCCGCATGCTGTTACCGTTGACGTGGGCGCGGAAGAACGTTCGCGGCAATGGTCCCAGCGATGCGAAAAACATACGGCGTTGGGCGGAGGTTTGGTGTTCCGTGTTCTTTCTACAAATAGGCCCGGCGCACCCCAAACGCAGACGCGCCTTGGTCGACAAGGCGACTCGAAAACGTCCGTCTACGTCATGGTGGTTTTCTCGTGCGCAGCCGCGAACCATGCGGAGGTGGGAGAACGATTCTGACGGGGTCGGTGTCTTTATACAGCACCGGTGCTGACGGTGAACTTGGCGGCCAGGATTACTCCATGGGTATGTGTCTTGATTTATCAAACGGCGGGGTACACCGTTTTGACTGTACTTGAACAGGATATACGGAAGAATCGTGCGCGGCCATAAGGATGCGATTTGCAGCATGGTGTGCGATCGATACACCGAGCTTTACGTCGTGGGTACCCAACTCTAGCGACGGGAAAGCGCACGGTTCAAATACTTCTCACCATTGAATGCCAATCTGCGCCCGAGAGGATTCTAACATGATGTCCTCGACCCCTCTCTGTGTCGGGGTCAGCGGGTACCCTTTGTCGTAAGCGACACGGCGGTGGCGGGTGCGATAGGCAGAGACGATTCGTGGCTTATGAACCAGGCATTGAGGCGAACGCCGATACGGGAACCCCTGCTGTGGGCGTAGGGTGCCTTGACTTTTCTAGGACGCGGGTAGGTCAGCCCGTATGCTTTGTGGCGACAAAGGAACAGTTTCGGGTGAGGTCAGTCTATGTCGCATGCGTTCTCTGAACAGCTGCACACGCAGTTGATATAACAATCCGTCTCGCAGTACAGCAATGGCGCAGTCATAGATCCCGAATATAAACTCATACACTCTGCCACGATCCGCCCGCCCGCGCACTCTCGCCAACAGACTGCCCATTCCACTTCCGACAGTATTTCGAATGAGGGTGATTCTAGTATTGTGGCTATGACATCGTGGTGAATCCGTGTATCACCTTACTAAATAAAAAGACGTACCGTTCGCCCAGTGGCCGTGGGGCGGTTCGAGGGCCCTGGCTCCAACGATACCGGTTCGACACCCGGCTTCTGTCCACCGTTTGCTGCAGTAGATTTGCCCATTATCAAAGGTGAAACGATGGTGGCTCTGACTATGGTAGAGGTGGTAGTAATGGCAGGAGGTACCGATAGGGCAGCGTCTGTTACGAACACGACTGGCAGGCCAAGGGTTTTATACGTAGTACTCGCTGTCAAGACGCCTTAGCGGTAGACGCATACGTAGCCACAGGGCGTGAACAAAAACGTTCGTTTGTATTGAAGTGTGAGAATTGAAGCAAGGAAGCTGAACACGAGACTGGTCCACGGCGCATTCACTCTTGCCAACTGAGGTAAGATAGCAGAGGGCTTGCACCCTAGCCCATGTGCATGATAGTCACGCTCCGGTCGAAGGATGCGCGATGTGTAACAAGGTGCACATGTATGGGGCGAGGACTAGAGCAAGTGATGCTTTGGCGTCAGATAGAGTACAATCGCGAACGAAGACGCCTCTCATAGGGTTTGACCAAGGGGAGTAGTATCTTCTTATCCGTCGTCTTCTACGCCCTATGTAACGCGTATTGAGTCAACCAAAACAGGTTTCTACAAGATTTTTACCTTCACTACTGAGATTCTTTCCGAAAGGTCGTGTCACTGATCAGTAACTGGCACTCCTACGAAGACAACTTGAGACGTTGTATCCCTTCCTCGATACTCGTTTCATAAACCGTAATGTCCTTCCGCTCGCTCAATACCCCGAGGGAGTACTCAGCATCAGTCCTGTTCCTCTGCAGATGTAACGTAAGAGTCGAGAAAGGGATAATGAGACTAAGACGGCGCCCACCTCAAGGAGCCACTGGTCATCAAGATAGTCGCTCGGCCAGGAATCGATATAGTATTCAAGACGGCGATGCACATGCGTCCGCTGCCGCACCTCCTTCGACAGTCTTTCAAGCAGCATGTATACAAACTCTTCTCCCCGCTGAGCATACTCGTTCAGATTGATCACGACAGAGTTGAGACGTTCCAAGCGAGCGAGATTAGCGTCGAGTTGCTTCCAGTTGGTCATCCCGAGATATTTCTGACCATCTCCTCGTTCTGGCCATGACTCGTCATCCCATGTCTGAGAAAATTGGAGGTAAACGTCAATCTCGACGGCGGTAACGTTGCTACTCCCGGGGATGGAGGAAAGCAAGTTGCAGACGAAATTCCACAATGCCTGGGATACGAGGTTGGATTCGGCAGCCGTATCCGTTGTTTTGGCAGAGAAGGAGAGCCAGACGCGCGACAGTCGTAGCTGGCACAGTTTTGTGCATGCGGAGAGGTCGACCACGGGATCGAAGCACTCTGGAGCGCACAAAGAGTGGTGTAAGCCACGGGTATCGGTACAATTTGATGGAGGCGCACCTGGGCGACATCGGTCACGGAAACTAAATCCAATGTCCAAGGTCTCGATCGCGTGGCAATTTAAGAGGAGTTGTGAGAATACGGAAATGCATTCAGAAGGGATCTCTTGCAGATGGAGTGAGGTCAGAGCAGCGAAGTCTAGCGTGTCACACAGTAAGTCGACGGCGCGCTTGAAGACCCAGTGGTATCCCAAGCCGCATAATACAAGTCGTTGGACTTGGACCCGAGGGATTTCGGCAGCATTCGGCTCTAGCTCATGCTTCGCTATTCTTTCGATGCGAAGCTCCCCAATATTGGCGAAGGAGAGGAAGATGTTCGACGCTCGACCGCGGCTGATTGGTAGATTAGACGAGAGGTGTAGTCGGTCGATGCTTTGGAAAGAGACGTGCGGTGCACTGGGTGAAACTGGGTTGCTGCAAAATACGACACTGGATATGCGAAGGCTTTGAAGGTGAGGGAGGATGCCTATCAATTCTTGAAGCACCTCTAGGGGACATTCTGGCTGCGCGATTTCCAAGTTGTGTTTGCCATTATCGAGCTGTTGTTCCAGAACTCCGACTTCGCCCTCAAAGATGCATTCTTGCACAAATGCCTGCATACGCTCCGAATGGAGAGCACATTCGTTCAGGTAGCGGAGGAGTCGCTCTATCGGATACGTTACAAGGAGTCGAACTCTCAGGCTGCGGAAGAGGAAGTGCCCGGTGGGGAGCGTCCAGGAGCGGCAAACGAGAGAGCACTGCTGTAGGAGGTTCTTGTCGTCCGAAATGTCGTCGAAAATGTTGCGTAGGACGTCGTACGGGAGTGTCGGTGCCGGCATGGTGGTCAATGGTCAAGCTGGCCGCCTGAGCGCCGATCTCAATTTGGGTTGAACGCACGTGGCGGCGCTGATGCCTTGTGGCGTTGATGCGCCTCGACCGTCGGGATATCCCCTCGTTCACTACAGAAAGCACTTAGAGATGAGTAGATACCTTCTTAGAACGAGACAGTTATTTTGCGTTGAATGACACAGTTGGAACGAAAATATAATTTCTGCAATCAATTCATCCATGTCAGCCGCGGTCGGAATCGAAATGTCAGGCAGCCTCTACCTGTATATAACCCTCGCCAGGCCTCGACAAGCCCCAGCACCGCTTTCACCCGCACCACCACATTCACCCCACACACCCTAACCCCTACCTTACCCACCCACACAATGCCTTTCTTCTGGACCAACACCTTCATGGCTGCGCCGGCCGCCCATGTCCCTCTCCCGACGCCGGTCGTCACCCTCCCCTCCATGCCGGCTCCTCCCACCGGTACCCAAAAGATTCGCCTCATCTCTCTCGACATGGCCAGGGCCAACCCCGACATCAAGTACAGGAAGGAAGGTCATGAGATGACCCGCAAGCGGGTGCACTGTCAGCTCATGGGGTACGTCTCCGGCGGGCCGTACTGCTACTGAGTACGGCCCGCTTTCTCGGTTTCGATTTCGCTTCGCCTGCTGCTGGGGCGAGGGGATGCGCTGATGTCTGGTATGGCAGTTCTAGCGCGCAGGCTGTTCAGTCAGGCGGAGGTTTGCTGAAGCGGACCCTGGCGCAGGCGGCTGGGCTCTGGGGAGGCAGCGAGTCGCGCCGCTGTCTTCGTCAGAAATGCCCGGCATTTCAGAAAACATAAAACCCCAAAAATAGTGTTTCGGACCTTTCGTTTCGAGCTTCGAACTTTGTTTCGGACTTTGCTTTGGACATTGTTTTGGACATTGGCTGGATTGGACTATACCTGGGCGCTGCCCTATACCTATAATACTCTGCGCCGCCCGCGGGTGCAGGGCCACCCCTCTCTGATAACCTTGCTCCCCTAGGGCACCCCGACACTGCGCGCGCGATGAGACGAAGACCCCTGGACCCGAGGACCCCGGATGTTGTAAGTTGGCCGTTGCGTTCCGGAAGTCGAATGACGAGGAGTCATGACCTCAGACGGCGGATGGGCGTGCGGACCAGGCTGTCGACCATTGATGTACTAACCCACAGGTGCTCAGGGAGGGGTGGGCGGTGGCGTGCTCACCCTGGCGCAGACGTTCCCGTCGTCCTGGGCGTGAGTACCACTTTCGTGGGAAACCAACATGCGCGTAGCCATTCCATTCACGGGTGAGCGAAACGGAGTCGAGACGTACCAACAGTTTCGGTGATAGACTGCCGAAGCAATGTAGTAGAATCGAGATGAGGTATACTGTATCAATTATACGTTCGAGTAACGTATGTTGTTCTACAAATACTGAGATCAGTACAGTTATCGCGAGATCCTACATGTATCCCATTAGTCGGAGGTGGTAGCATAGCGATTATAGCATAGATGACAGTTGATGGATTCGAGAAAATTGTACTCTTCATCGCAGGCGAGTTTGGTTTGGGTCCTCGTTATCGTTGTTCTTCGATAATCCAAACAGCTATGGCGGGCATATAAGCGTTTGACGCACGACGACATGAAAGCAGACACTTGCATCCTTCAATTCCTTCACGCTCAGCTTATGCAACTTGATTCCAGTGCCCTCACCGAGGGCAGTCTCAGCCAGACCTGTGGATATTGTCAGACTGATATGACACGGCAGAAAGTTCGCTGCACGTACCGGTCTTGGTGTCTTGCAACTTTAGCATACTAAGGTGGTACGAGTGAGTGAGAAGTCGACAATCCGGACAGCAGATACGCACCGCTCCTCCAGGGTATTGTTCACAACAAGTCGTTTCACGACGACTTCTTTCTCCTGTCCAAGCCGATGAACACGGTCGTACGCCTGTGACTCGGACGCATAGTTCCACGACAGGTCAAGGCTAACAAACGTCGTTCAACGTTACCGCAATTGTGAAGAGAATAAAAAACACACTTCACGATGCGATTGGCAGAAGTAAGGTTGAGGCCCACGCCACCGCACTTGATACTGATCAAAATAACCTTGGGACCACCCGTCTTCCTGAATTTCGCCAACACCCCCTCGCGCTGTTCGCGAGTCATCGAGCCGTCGTACCGAAGGCTCTGGATGCCGTATCGAGCAAAGAGCGTATCAACGAGGTCAAGCATGGATGTCCCTGAACACGAGTCAGCTCAACATCGGCATAGCAAGAAGACCATAAACATACACTGTGAAAAGCATATGGTCTTATCGCCCGTAGACTCCCATTCCTGGAGGAATCCGATGAGGGCGAGCATCTTCGCGCTTGGCTCGACGTTCGCTCCACCTGCCGCCCATGTCGCGAAGAGAGCCTTCGATGGTTCCTGCGTCGCATTCGTCCCTGCGATGTCAGCCATTGAGATACCCGAGTCCTGTACCCGTTGTACCGATCATGAGTGCTATTTAGCCGGCAGATAGAGAGCAGTTCGTACCTCATCGTCTCGCGACGACTTCTTCGCCTTCTCCTTACCCTTCCCAGCATCCTTGGGTGCATTCATCTTGCTCCTCAATATTGCAGCCGGGTCCGGCAGGTCCAGGTCGCTGTCCGAGCTATCGTCCAGTTCCATTGGGAAATCCTCGACGGGTTTCTTCTTAAACCGACTTGAACTTTGACTCGGCCCTGAAGTGCGCTTAGGAAGTGCAGGGGCTTGACGGCGACTGGCAATCTGCAATTCCTCGAACGTTGGCTGGAATGCGGCCGAAGCGAACGTTGCAGTGGAACGCAGGTCGTTCATCTTCTTACATGTTGGACCTACAAAACGTCAGTTCGAGTCAGACCATGACATGTTAATAAGATGTACAGGGTCGAAAGCCTTTGGCGGCTGCGGCTTCGAATTCTTTCTCGATTCGGAGGTTCTCTTTCTCGTCTCCGTATCCACTAAGGCAATTCATGGGTAAAAGAGTCAAGCCCGGTGCAGAACAATCACTCACAAGATTCCGTCATGCACAATCGCGGCAGCGGCAAGTTCGCGGCAGCAATCTGACCGGGCAAGAAGTCAATAACACACACGCTGTGGTTGCACTGAAGCTCACCAGCACAGACTTCATCTCCACAGGCGAGGACCCGGCCGCTATCGTTAACAAACACTACAATGCAACGTCAGCGCTGAGCTGCGCAATCAAGCTTCAATACTCACTTTCTCCACAAACCGGGCACGAGCCTTCTTCGGCTTGCAGATCTTCGTCGTCGAGATCGGCCTGAGCATCCAATGCCCGCTTCAAGAATCTAAAAGTTGCTTTAATCAGTAGACGAGAAGTAGAGACAGTCGTAAACAACTTACTTGCGTTTCATCTAGAAAAACGTCACGAAGTAAGGCCGAGGTGGATGTTTCGGAACGGGTAGCTAAAACCTACGTCGATGACCCACTTCACGCCCATGACAGTATTCGCACGAGCGCGCTCCTTTTCAGCTACACTTGCCATTGCAAGAGAGGGATCGTCGTCGTCAACACTCTGAGGTATACGTAGGCTTAGTTATTGTCGCTTTGGCCATCATTTGCTAGGCACGCACCAGGACGAGATTGGGATGACAGCAGAGCTGACGGAGACGAAGGATCATTACCAACACGACCGTCGAGCTGGTGCCCCAATGTCAGTTTACCCGTACTAGTAAAGACCCCGGACGTACTTCTTGACAATAGTGCCCTGCCTTATGAATTTGTTGATTTGAATTTGAGCCTTCTTTTCGATGTGGTTGTACAGCTATATGCGCTGTCAAGCCGATGAAATTGCATCGTCGAGAAGTAACGTACTTGTCGTTCGTCCTCTGAGAACTCCAGTCTGACGAGTTCGACATCCTTTTCAGGCAGTTGGAGGATCGGCTCGCCTTCCTGTAAAGGTATGAGCAGCGAAGGACGTATGTCCAAGTGACTCTACCCACTAGCTCCGCGTCCTTCGTGCGCCTGAGTAAAAGAGGCTTTAAGATTTCCTGAGCCCTCAGACCTGTTCCAGTCAACCATCAGCTGCGCCGTCTCCAATTGCACCACAGAACATACCAGCCAGAGGCGCGTCTTCGAGCTGTACTTTCGCAATATATTCGTTGAAGTCATGCCAGTCACTGATCTCTGCTGTCAATAAGCATTCGCAGAGTTCCAACACGCCACGTACTTCCAAGGTCGCCAGTGTCCAAATCGCATCAGGCCGTAAATATCAGCCCTTGAAAGCACCTAAGCTGCATGAATCACCGCGAAAAGCTGATCACTCACAAGCTGTTTGTGATCGGTGTACCAGTGAGACACCAACGATGTTTAGCACGAAGCATGGCGCAGGATTTACTTGACCTAGTAGCCCTGGAATGCCGTCTCAGAATGATAACTCAGATTAAAATGGTAGGAGATGCGTTACCTGTTGCGAATGAATTGAGCTTCGTCACAGATCACCCTGTACCACTTCATGCGCGCAAGAGGGCCTCTGAATACATGCTCCGTCAGCTCATGTGGAATGCACTTCAATACAAACTGACCCTTTCTTCTGCAGCCACTCCAGCTCGTCGTCGCTGTCGAGGCCCGAAGGGGGTGTGAAGTCCGTATTCAGGGTTTGATATGTAGTGATAACAACCTGGAGCCAGTGAGTTAGTAATTGTAGTTGCGAATGGCTGTGAGTGTACGTGCATCCTTCTGCTTGAGCTGAGAAGTTTTCTTTAGTTTATCTTTTCCGTGTTGAATGTGCACGTCAAACACGCCATTGGTCTTAGATTCAATCTCCTCCTTCCACTGAATTGACTGTCAGTAAACATCTCAGATTCTGTACTGATTACCTGCCTGTAGCAAGAGCGCAGCTGGGACAACAATCAACGTCGTCCGGTAGGCGTCGTCATCGTTGGGGATGTTCATCGCCATTGTAGCGATCATCTGCACGGTCTTGCCTACAGCGCAAATTGTCAGTAACGATTGGGACGCGAGGTTTGAAATGGCATACCTAGACCCATGTCATCTCTGAAATTCCGTCAGACAACGGGTTAAACGCTCGTGGAGAGTTACGGTACTCACGCGAGGATACCTCCACCGTACTTGGTATGTTTCTCTTGCTGCAACATCCTAGGAAAGCGCAATCAGCTTCGGTATTAACCTATACCTTTCAGACAGAGCCCACCAGCTGACACCAATCATCTGATGTGGTAGCAACCGCACTTCCATCCCTGGAAGGAGGTCTCTCTTACTGCGAATTCGTTCAGTACTATGAATGCGATATAATTGATAATCACGCACTCTTCTAGTCTCAGGTATTCCATCGCTTTCTGCACTGAAAGACCGTGCGCGACATTGTCAATAGCTTTGGTGACGAACTCTGCCATACTGATAACACGCATGTAAGGAGCGCATCGGTAAGCGAATTGCATAGATGGGACGCACTGCAAGGCTTGATCAGTGCCTCCTCTGTCTATAGCTCTAACTTCGGTTTCCATGTCGTAACGTATCGAGAAATCGCCACTGATTATTTTGCCCGGTGTGGATTTTGGCTGTGTGCTCGGAAGCCCAGCCAGTTGAATCAAATTGTCGACGTCGACTGCAAGTAAGTATGCTTAGACAAAGACTCGCGCGGAATGAACTGAGCTTACAGGGATCTGGCGTAGGTGAGTCAGGGGAGTCCACCCTGCTCCGGCCCCTTCTAGTTGCACGTCGTTTGGGCTCCGGAGTCCGTGAACCGGGTGGCGTGTCCAATGGGTGTTTTGAGCCCGCGTGTGGCGTGTCGTCGAAGAGGGTGGAGGGATTATCGAGGGCAGCGAGAAGGCGAGAGGCCTTTCTCCCGCTCGTGCCACTGCTAGCTATGCCCTGCATGATAGCTGCGGAGAGCGGTGAAGACGTGGTTGGTGGTGGAGAGCAATAAGCGACAAAACCGGTCGCGTTCCAAATTACGCGCGGACGCGTCTTTGGGTCACTTTCTGGGGAAAGACATCACCCTTTCCGGATGTTCAGCGCGGAATAAGGGATTTTGGTCCGATCCGGGGTTATAGCCGCCGACGGTCGCGTTTTTGGGCCAAAGTCATCTTGAACTTCAACCACCACCATCTCCGTCTTTTTCTAGTCTTTCCTACTCGCCCCTGGTTGGGCGCACACTACTCTACAGCAAATTAATCGGTATACTACATTCTTTTCTATCCCGACATGTCTACTCGCTCGGGATCTCGCCGCAAGTCCTCGTCCGGTGGCAGCCTCCTCGACCGTCTCTCCATGCCGAAGCAGCGCAAAGCCCCCACCCCGCGACGCCCTCGCCCTGTATCCCAAAGCTACCCGGCCCCTTCAACGAACCAACAGCACAGCAAGGATCTCGGCGTTCCCTCGCGTGCTCAATACGACGCCATGGAAGAGCAATACATACTGTCTCTCTCTACTCGGAAGCGGCCGAAAGCGTTAATCGGGCAGAGCACTTTCGATGATATTTGGGATGTCCTTCACGATCCTATCCGTTCCAGGGTCCGTACTCCTCAGTTCCGCTTCTGGGTCCGGAAGTCGTTCAAGTTGTCATGGGTCTCACCGAACGGCGTCTGGTCCTCGACGCCAGAGTCCGATGAAGAACGCACCTCGGTCGTTATGCACGACAACCGTCCGGTGGCTCTCAAGTCGCAAATCTACGACATCATCTCATACTACCATGTCGTCTCCGGGCACGGCGGAAGAGACAGGACCATGGACGCCGTCCGCGACAATTACTCTTGGATTCCGAAGGAGCTGGTAGCCCAGTTTGTCAGGCAATGCCCTACTTGCGTATTGAAGAAGACCGGCAACATCGAAATGGCGTCTTCTCTGTGCTCTGGATCCAGCAGGAACTCTTTTGGAAGCGCCTCGTCCGGTGAAATGTCCCTCATCGACAACGAAGGCGACGTCGTTATGTCTGGCTGCCCTACGCACAACGAGTCCCACGACGCAGAAACCTCCTTCAACCCTTGCGCAGCTTCACCGTCGCTTTTCTCGTCTAGGATTCTTCCCTCGCCCAGGCAGCCTACTGGTTACACTCCCAACATCGGCTCTTCCGCGACGGACCCGTATAGGTGGCTTTCCGACCTCTGCCATCAGCCTGGTCCCAACAATTACATGGCTCCGCCTCAACTTCCTCCCCTCCGTCGGGTTGCCAGCGAGAACGACGGCGACCCTATCCGTCGGCCGCGGGTCACCCTGCCATCTCTCGTCAAGGCCCTGTCCGAGAATCACGCCGAGGCTTCTACGTCTTTGCAACGCTGGTCCTCGATCAACCCTCCGGCTGCGAACGCGTCTCCAACTTCGACAGCCCCTCACCGCCGGTCTTGCGACTCGATCTTCGAACTCGACATGGACAAGCAGGACCCGCCTTCGCACTCCCCTGCGTATACGCCGATCTCGCCCTCTCTCGATCCCGCCCTGTATTCTGCGGACTCGTACTTCAACAACTCGTACGACGCGTACCCGCCACTGTACGAACAAAGCAAGTCTTCGCCCTTGTACCCGGTCAACTCGTTTCAGGGCTCCCTCTGGCCTGCGGAGTGGTCAAGCAGCGGTGGCTCTGCAGCGTCGCCATACAGCCCCCCGCGATCTTGGGCGCCGTCTCCGGAATACCTGTTCGGTGGGATGCTGAGTGGGAGCGAGGAGGATGTCGTGGGACCGAGTAGTTCATCTGACCCCCAGGACTGGGAGAGTAGCTACGTGTTGGAGGACGTTCCCTGCTGGTGAAGGGATGCGCGCGCGATATCTGGGTACATGTCACCTATGAACTCACATTCTATGTATACGGTCTTTCCGAACTATCCACATCATACGTCCTATGTTACGCCTCTTATCGCGTTCCGGTTAGAGAGGATTTATGCTATTTGTGTAAGTTCCATGCATATACCCAAGGCAACAGAATGCGAGGATGTTGCGTATACTCAACGAGTAGGTTGTCTCCTTGTCGTCTTCCGTGCTGAGGACCACACGAAAAGCGCATCGGATCAGCAACGCGTATCATCGTCGCGGGCGAGTTGTAACCTGGGCAGACCACTCGAGCAGAATAGGACGAAGACACTTGAGAGCATTGCTCTGTTCGAAGGGGTTGCTATGAGTACATGGCGGTAAGTTAGTGGTGCCGATAAAGAGGACGGGATGCCTGATTCATGTCCGTAACACCAGCGCGAGGGTTATATGACTTCACGCAAAGGTTCTCGTGGGGGATATCATTGCAATAAAATCAACCTACTATACATGGCGTAAACCATAACACAAAACAGTTTCCAAACGTCTACGGTTACAAGCCGAGGTGGCATATATGCAAAGGGATGAGGGCTAGTGACTGACCACCATCTTTCACGTTATGCGTGCCTCTGGGCATCGAAGCCCTGAATCGCCGCTGCAAGGGCTTCTGGCGAAGGCTTTGGCGAGAGCACATCCACGCGCATGTTAAGTTTGTCCCGTAAAAACGTAGACGTTGTGGGCCCAATCGCAGCTATCTTCGCAGAAAAGGTGTGCGCGTCCACGTCTGGGATGGCGAAATGTTTCCGAAGTGTCGGTGTGACGAATTCCGCGGCAGATGGGGCGAAGAACACGATCCACCAATCTATGTCTTTCCGCTCTGCGCAAAACATGTCAACGCCACCACACCGCAGAGCGAGAAACACGCACCAGACGGAACACTGTCAATGGCACTTTCCAAATCTGCCGCAAAGGCGGACGATCCCTGCGTCGCGTATACCTGCAACGACTCTAACGCCACACCACCGTCGCGCAACACCCCTGGCAGCACGTCGCGGTTCTTGTCGCCTGTTAGGTACAGTAGCCGCCGCGGCGCGTTGGGGGCGAGGTCACCTAGAATAAAATGCGCGAGCCTTTCGCCTGTGCCAGAGTCGGCGCCGCGGATATCGCTGGGTGCGAGCGTGCCGGCGCGAGGTACGGTGGTGCGGATGGAGGAGAGCGCGGTCGCTGTCGCCGCGCCGACAACGTAGAAGGGGAGAGTGCTCCAATCTAGTTCATTATGAATTGTTAGTGCTCATTCAAAATGGTGGCGATTAGACATACCTGGTCGCGAGGCCTCTGGAGCTTCCTGCACGATCTGCGAAACTACTTCCCGCCACGCTTCGCACGACCGCGCACTCGTGACTATCACGCCTCCAAAGGTCTGTGGACCATCTTGGATAGTCCTCCGAAGCTCTGAAAGGCCGACGAGCACAGTCTCAAGCACCGGCACGCACAGGGGGTTATACGCGTTCGCGCTGAACGCCTGCTCGTATTTGTCGAGCCCATCGGACGACGGGGCGCGTAGAAGGAGGACATTCGACATTATCCTGGCTGGTTATGTTGGAAGGCGTTGTTGGGGTCTGTACGACGGTGGTAGAGCAGGATGTGGGGAGTGGGATGCATAGCAGGGTGCACGAGCGTGGGCGTTTCTCACAAGCTTGGACGCGGTCGTGCCGGTGCGAGTCAGACTCATTCCCTCCGTCCTCTTCATTCCGCCTCACTTCTCCTCCCTCTTAACCTTTGACTCCGTCTTTTCTGTAGTTATGTCGAAGAAAGAGAAGCCATTGCACTCACTCATCGCGGGAACGACCGCCGGTGCGATTGAGGCGTAAGTGCCGCGGTGGTGTTCGCAGAGGGCCGAGCTGACGCGCTGCAGGGCCACAGGTTCGTCACGTACCCGACCGAGTTTGTGAAGACACGCTCGCAGTTTGGTGGCAAGGTGCGTACACGGTTCCCGGCGTGGTCTCGTGAGCTAATACGACGAGTTTAGAGGGAGCCGCCGCTGAGTATTATCCGGACGACGCTAAAGACCAAGGGCATCACAGGATTATACTCTGGATGCTCGGCTCTGATTGTAGGTGTGTGCTCCTGCACTTTGGCGATGAGTTTCTGTTGATGGGCGAGACAGGAAACTCGGTGAAGGCGGGAGTACGCTTTGTGTCGTATGACCACTTTAAGCATCTCCTTGCGGATTCAGAGGTGAGCCGAGTCGAACACCTATACAACACCTACGTCGCTTACCAGTCTGGTGAATGAGGGCAAAGTAAGCTCTGGGAGAAGTCTCCTTGGTGAGTCTTCATAACTGTCCATGTTCGATCGTGTGCTGACATGAATGCGTTAGCTGGTCTTGGAGCGGGTATGACGGAAGCTATCTTCGCTGTTACGCCCTCGGAAACAATCAAGTGCGTTTTCTGTTTACTCTCTCGTACAATATTAAACCCATGGCCGCAGAACGAAGCTCATCGACGACGCCAAGAGCCCGAACCCGAGATTCCGCGGCTTGATCCATGGCACGTCCATTATCGTCAAGGAAGAGGGTATTCGGGGCATATATCGCGGTCTCTTCCCTGTGGTGCGTATATCACTACAACGTCTCCCTTAGGAACGGAATACTCACGTCTCGTAGATGATGCGCCAAGGTAACATTCCATTTTACCGCCAATGGTTTCCCAAATTAACACCCCCGCAGGTGCAAACTCTGCCATTCGATTCACGACCTACACGACTTTAAAGCAATTCGTACAAAGTAACGCGCCGCCAGGGCAGCCGCTACCTAGCAGTATAACCTTTGGAATTGGTGCCATTGCCGGTTTAGTGACTGTGTACACCACCATGCCTCTCGAGTACGTCCCATTTTTATACCTGTGGTCGTTATGTGCTCATCTCCGTACATAGCGTCATCAAAACGAGGATGCAATCACTATCGGCCAGGCAACAATACCGCAACTCCTTCCACTGCGGGTACCGCATATTCACAGAGGAGGGTCTCTTCCGGTTCTGGACTGGGACTACGCCACGACTGGTGCGACTTATGGTAAGCACCTGCGTTTGTGTTCCTGCGACTAGGATGTCGCTGACGTGCCAACGTTCTCTTTTCAGCTGAGTGGCGGCATTGTGTTCACGGTTTACGAAAACATCATCCGCGTCATTGGCGGCAGGGAGGAATAATTGTGCTTGGTAGTAAAATAATTTCAAAGTAGTCCAGACCTACGATCAGAACACTCATACATAGCCATACTTTGGAGAGACAAGTAGGCCAACATATCTTTTATGCAGGTTGCTTGTTATCTCCGAGCCTCCCGCGCCCTCAAAATCGTCTATTGCCTACGCTACACGCTTTGCGGCTGATCATCAATTTCCAAACGTACGTCGGCCATGGGTTTTGGTTCGTACATTTGACAATTCTTCACACGCTATATGACTTTGAACTATACGGTGAGTTAGCAGTCGTCAATGCCTCCGCGATAGAGGCTGCTGAACTGTCCCAGCCTGTCAGCTTCGGTCGCTTAGCCGAGCCGCTGAAGTTTCGAACTTTCGTGTCCGCCCTATTTTTATAGGTAGAGCTCATCGGAATCCACACGAGGAGACCATATGCCCACCCACGCTCCTGCGAAGAGTGTTCATATGGTTTTACTGCAGCCGTTCGAAGGGTCACCGCACAACGTTCAGGTGTTATGAACCCGTCTAAGGAACATCTCCGTCAACCTATCTCCATGCGCGTGGTCATACCACCACTGGTGTACCTTCTCAATGAAATTATCGTGAACTCAATCACACTGTCTGACGCTCCAAGACGCTGTATAAAAGCCCAGCTCACAGGGCATGAAGTCCATAAGCCACTCTGCGTTGGTCGAGCCCTCCCGGTCACTCAAGTTCGGTTAGTGATTCCGGTATTCCGTGGTCTATTTTCGCTGACATTGTCTGGAAGATGGTATTCTCGCAAAGCTCTACCGACGTCCGACTCTACGATACGGTATTGATAGCTCGATGCCGAAGGCGAAATGGTTCCTGGGCACGAAGTTCGTTAAACCTCAACGAATGCATCGGCAACGACGACGGAGCTTTCGATCTGTCCGGATCCAATTTCAAGGCTTCCGCGCACGGCATCATTCTGCATGGCAGAACGCTGCATGCTACGCTCCGCACGAAGTCTGGCAGGCTGTTGGATACCTCCATCGACCTCGATGTATGCGTAGAGAATGTCGACGGGGTGCTTGAATATCGGGGACGGTGCGTACCACAGTTGTTTTGTGTGACCGGAAACAGTTAACACTGTCACCAGGAGCGAGCACATTTTTTACTCGGCCTCTTGCCTCTCCCTTTCTGGTTCCGTTCTTCGAGGCTTCTGCTTGTTCAACGACGGCAAATTCCACTATAGCGAAATCGACCTCAATCGCCATTACACGAACGTATGCGGGTCTTTCGAGTCCACCTATAGTAGAGGTCACTTCTACCGTACTGCCCGTAATGTCCGACTGGAAGTGGCCGAAGGAAAGGTGATGCTACGTGCCCAGCTTGGCAATGGAAACCACGGGTGGGATGACGATGAAGTGGACCTCTCGATCTGCATCTTGAATAATGGTCGCGGATTTACCTACGTCAAGCAGTATGGTGTTTTATTTCTCTGTAATTCATGCCACTGACCACTATGGCGTATTAGTGATGGTCCATTCGACAGAGATGGCTGGATTACTAGGACGCTCGAAAAGTTTCCGTTTGTAGGATTTGCCGTAGCAGGAGTGCATCACCTTGCTGGTAACGAAGTGAGCACGTCGAACATTCCCCAAACTACAACGTTTCAATTCATTGACCCCCTTTCCGACGACCCTGCTTTCTCCTTAGGAATGGGCCAAGCGAGCCGTGGCTCTCTGCACCAACTCTTCAATCGTGTGTGTGGGCATCGTCGTTGGTTCTCTGCTCGGACCTGTCGGAGCCATGATCGGCGCGGGCATCGCCACACCCATAGGCGTCTGCGTTGAGACCTTCGTGGTCAAGAAGACAATCAACAACCCTGCACTACGCGCTCAGTTCGAGGAAGCCACAATTGGCCGGTACATCTACGAGACGTTGCGCAACATCTTTGCTGCCGGCTGTGCTGGTTACTTTGCAAAGTTCATCGAGAGGTTGAAACCCGGTACCCTTGCAGCAACGGACTCGGACATCACAAGAGCATTTAGAAAGCTAGGTGTCACCGCCGCAGACTTCGCGGTGTATGCGCTGCTGAAAAGGTACGTTTTACTTCTATGTGTATTTTGTCGGATGGCTGCTCACGATTGGGGTAAAATCTACAGAATCGCTGATGCGCTTGTGAAGAATAATCTTCCGCCTGAATGGCTGGAGGCGGAGAAAGCTGTGGAGAAGACCAAAGAGAACTAAACCGGGTGCAAGGATGGTATCCCACAGAAACATGCACGCCCGGGGCATATTCCATTGGCATCGACGTAGTTTGTCCATGCATGAACCGGTAACCCCGCGCATGTAATCCAAGTCGTCGGAATTCAGAATGAGCGGGTTATACGCGTCCATCCATATTCTAATTGCCTCTCAGGCTGCCTATAGCACACGATAAACAGGTTCATCATCTTCGCTGCAGCAAACGTTGCCTGAGGTGATGGAAGTAAACACGCTGACCGGGGCTGCATTCGTCGGCAGAAAACAATCTATTAACGCCAGCTAGCTCCCCTCTACTCGTAGTGATTTTGCACGCTCTAGCACTGCGTCTTTAATGGTGCGCCTCGTCCTTGACGGGGAGGTCCGCTTCGAGGAACTCGAGGAAGGCGTCGCCGCCCGACGTAGCGGTCTCGCTGGTGGCTGCCGGGGCGGCCTTAACCTCCGCCTTCGTGGGCTCAGCGGCGTCGAACGCGGCGAGCTCAGATGCGAGGTCTGCGGGGAGCGTGGGTGCCTGGGGCTTGGGCGGGAGCGAGTACGCTTTGACGACGCCGACGTGTGCGTCCTTTGCCTGCATACAAGTCAGGTGGCGCCGGGCTCTCTGCGGAAGAAGACGCACCTGGGGCGCGGGCTTGTACGACTTGAGCTCGCGGAGGTACAAGTCCTGGACGAAGTCTGGAGGTCGGGAGCGTTAGGACGATGCGCGCAGGGGGGCGAGTGCGGGCGTACCCTTGCGAGCGATGGACGAGGTGGTGAAGGAGCGCGAAACCACGCGTGCCTGTGGGCAGGTCTAGTCAGCGACCGGGAGTCTGTGTGTGAGTGAATTGCAGGGAGCGTACGGCGCTGGAGGCCTGCCTGAGGAGCGTCGAGGACATGGTCGGAAGGGAGGAACGTGTGACGGCGTGACGGTCACGGCAGAGTTTTGGCACTCTCGGTTGGCCTCGGTACGGGCCTACGGCAAGCGCCGCGCTGCAGCCGAGGGCTGTCGTTCCGCATACGGGCTCTTGACCGCTCCTATATACACCGCTTCACCCCGCTGCGAACCCAAAACCGACCCGCCAACATGCTCGCTCGTATCACCTCTGTCTCCGCCCGCCGCCTCCCCCGCGTCTCGCCTGTCGCGACGCGCTTCTACACCGAGCAGAACTCGTTCAAGTACGTGTGCAGGTTTGACACATGTGGACTTGCGCTGAACGCGGTTGTTTGCTTGTAGCAAGAAGGAGAAGGCCCACGAGGGTATGTTCTGCTGCGCGCACAGGTGTTTGTCAAGCTAAATGATGTGTGCAGACCAGTATGCTCGTCAGCACGAGAAGGAGCAGCTGAAGAAGCTGCGTTCACAGGTGAGTTGCCGCGTCGTCGTCACCAGTGCCGAGCTCACACGCTGCGCAGATTGAAGCGAAGAAGGCTGAACTCGTAAGTTTTGCTCACTCTACATCGGGGTGCTCCCCCACTCACCGCAATCACAGGCCGAGCTCGAGAAGCAGCACGCGGAGGAGGCCGCAAAGCACCAGTAAAGCGACGGTCCAACAGTAGCTGTCTAGTAAGTAGCGCGCCGCAGCTGTCTCCAGACCCTCCACTGACACAGTCTAGGTGTCTGGTCCCGGGAACTCTGCACTGTACTACTATCTGCATCGCGAACAATTCAATACTTGCTTTTGTCAGTGCTGTCTACGCGGTTCGCCCGGTCTCGTAACTTTCCATTAGTGATTTTCGCCTGCGCACCTCCAGCTTTACGTTTCGAAAGTGATCCTGAGAATCCTGTCTCAGAGGCCGGTGAGCGTCGTCACTGCCTGCCATTGCGGCCGCCGGACAACCTGTTGTGCGCTGAGCCTGCTAGCCTCGCGCTCCACTCTTACTTCTCTAAGTGTATTCCGGGAAATCCGGAGATCCACTAGCAAAGCTAGAAAGGGCGCCTACTCAGGGCACACGCGAAGGTCGTTCTAATCAACGGCGGTACTTACCTTGTCCATTTACCTGCTCACAGCTACAGCTTACCAAGGCACGAGCTCATTAGCGGAGGATTATCAAGATCGACTTCTGCCCTGTAACAGTTTACCCGGAGGTAGCGTCCACAACCGCTTCCCATGCGAAGGGCCGGGGACGAGATGGACGATAACATACAGACATGCCGTGCCGCAAGTGGACGCGTCATGTATACATTCCACACGTGATGTGTCGTCACCAATTCTGACTCGAAGTTGCGGAACCTTGGGAGGCGTCCCGCCTGTCGGTCCAGGGCGCGGCCAGCGTATAAATAGCGGCGACGAGAATGTCTTCTGAGTGTGCACTCTTTCCCATCTCACCTCGAACAACTCACACAGAACTAGCATCGCCATGTCTCGCCCCGAACAAAAGTCCCCTCTCAATGTTGTCATGGTATGTCTTGCTGTGAATCTTTGCAACCCGGTAGCTAATGTGCGAGTGGGTTTTAGGGCTGCATGACATTTGGCAAGGAGGGAACCGATGGTGAGCGAGTTCGCCGGAGAATACTCCGCTGGATCTCAACGATTTTGCAGGTGCACGGGTCTTCAGCGTCGAAGGCGCGAGCGAGATCTTGGACGTGTTCCAAGCTCACGGACACTACGAGGTGCGCATCGCTCGTTCACCTCTATCAAAAAAATACTCACGCCGTATCAGTTGGACACCGCTCGTGTCTACTGTGCCGGCACGTCTGAGGAAATGCTTGGAGACCTGGACTGGAAGAAGCGTGGCCTGGTGATGGACACCAAACTCTATCCCACCGTCGTCAGTAGCTCTCACGATCTCCTAGTTAACACAAACTGACCAATCTGTAGAGCTGGAAGCTTCCTCCGGGTGTTACAGTCATTTCGCACAGTCCCGATGTAAGACACACCCCAGGCCGATCACCGTGACACCTCGGAGGCTGACTATATGCGCGCCAGGACATCCGCAAATTCCTCGACCTGTCTCTGAAGGCTCTCAAGGCCGAGTAAGTCGCGAATTCAATTTATCGTTGCACGAAACCAATCCGCATTCCGACAGCTCAATTGACATGTGGTACCTCCATGGCCCCGACCGTTCCGTGCCCTACGAAGACACCCTGAGGGCAGTCAATGAGTGCTACAAGGAGGGCAAGTTCAAGCGCTTCGGTATCAGCAACTACCAGTCGTAAGTCGTCCTCTACACGTCTATTCTTGTTTCGCTATTGATCCTGCTTCAAAGCTGGGAGGTCGCTGAGATGGTTGGCATCTGCAAGGCGAACGGTTGGATCCAGCCCACGGTCTACCAGGGCATTTACAACGCTATCCACCGGTATGTCCCGTCTCAAATTTGGCAGCCAACTCTAGCATAGGCTGACTCTGAGGTCACAGTCGCGTTGAACCCGAGCTGTTCCCCTGCCTTCGCAAATTCGGCATCGCGTTCTTCGCGTTCAACCCGCGTACGTCCCTCACCCCTTTTTACACAAAACAAAACAAAACAACATCCCCAAAACTTAGTGTGCGGCGGCCTCTTCACCGGTCGGTACCACTCGCCCAACGACCAGCCGGAGCCCGGCTCGCGGTTCGACCCGAACAGGGTGCAAGGCAAGGTGCCTATCCCCTCCCCCTCCCCCATCTCCTCCTTGCTGAAAAATAACTCGCGCGCAGAGCTACCGCCTGCGCTACTGGAACGACGCGTACTTCACCGCTCTGGAGAAGATCGACAAGGTGGCGCAGAAGCACAACCTCACGATGGGCGAGGTCGCGCTGCGCTGGATGAACCACCACAGCCTCATGAAGCGCGAGTACGACGACGCCGTCATCATCGGTGCGTCCAGCAAGAAGCACATCGAGGAGGTACGCGGTGTTTAGTCCCCCTAATCTGTGTCGCCTTGATAACTGATGATCGTGTTCTTGCACAGAACCTGGTTGATCTCGAGAAAGGGCCGCTTCGTAAGTTACTTATTTCGCCAGTGCTGGTAGCTGGGCGGGATTGCTGACAATTGGTTGTTGCATAGCCGAGGAAGTCGTCCAGGCGTTGGATGATGCTTGGAAGTCTGTGCAGACGTTCGCGACGAACTACTGGCACTAGAAGGCTCTATATGTTGTATGTAATGTGTTGGAATGTACGATGCGCCTCTTGAACTGTTCAAGAGAGTGTGAAATGTGATGCTGGGCTGCGACGCTCTGCCATCCACCGGAAGAAAAACGTGTCAGCACAGAGCGGAAGTTCATTAGCCCACCCGCGATGGTCGAACCCGCAGATGGTTGTTCTAGTCACGCTCCAACTTCATTGAGCCATTCATGAGAACTTGTAATTAATGACGGCTCGACCCGCGCAGCGGGCTCGACCGTCGTTACAAGGTCCATTTTCGGCCGTGGGCGCGCAGCGCCAGTAGTTGGACGCCACGAAACCCCATTAATATTAAAGGTTACAGGTTCCAAAACTCATTTCAGCCGGCGGATTCAAGGGAAACGATTCGTTCGAACTCTTCAACGTGATATCGCGTGGCACTGGCAAGCGGTGAACGTGCATAGGAAAATTGGTTTTACGCTGTAGAAAAATGCTCTCCGGCAAAAGGTACGGTAGCCACTAGCCCACCGCGGGGGTAGAACCCGCAACCTAAGGGGCTTCCAAAGAGTTAAAAAGGCATTAGCCCACCACGGAGGTCGAACCCGCAGCCTAAACTTGTACTGCCGGTTAGACGCGCGCAGGAGGGGAAGACAACGTCGCCGAGACCTTCCAGTCGTGCTCCGACTTCATTGACCTATATATGCAGGGACGCGGGACAGACGTCCTCGTAGACGTGCCTATCCTTCGGCTCTCCAAATTGGACGTCTCTCGAGCTCATCGTGCCCAGGTCGCGCTCCAGGAGAAATGGGAGAAAGAGTCTTCGGATTAGACTGTCTCACACCTTGTACAACAGCGTAGAGACTCGTATTGCATGCAACATTCTGGTACAAACAGTCGGTCTATGAGGGCATCTAGTGTATACTCTTGCAGTGAACACATCTTGGCAGTCAGAAGTCTATGAGGGCATCTTGCGGTGGAAACATCTTGGCGCGAATCTTCAGGTGCACATGTCGACAGAAGTCTGCGACAAACGGTGATCAACGGCGAGGCAACCACAAATAATCATCGACTTACATCGGGAGTGAACTGCTGCATGCCGGCTTCCGAGAACGTTGTTTAGACTGGGTATATGCGCGCATACACCGATTTAAAGTGGCTAAGAATCACTCACAAAGGTCTCCAGATGAGCCGGACCCATTCAGGCGGTCCAGAAGCTCGGCTTTGTCCTTCTCGAGCTGCTCAACGGTCTTCTCAAGCGCGCGGATTTTCAGCAAATATTGGGTGAGATCGCTGCCCATGATGCTCTGCACTTTGCCCATGCTCTCGCGGAGGAACATGATGAGCGACAACATGCAAGCCTTGCTCATACCATAGAAGCTATCCACGCTCATTGTCAGCGATATTCGTTGGATCGAATCGTTACGCACGGGTTACTCTTGTCCAGCGGAGCACATTTCCGTAGCCCATTTTCATCGAGTTCGTCGTCGGTAAAGTCATCCAGGTCTTCATAATCGTCGTCTGAAAGGTTGTCAGGCAGATTGTCGCTGTCGTCTCCGAAGCCGGGAGGCACATTGTTGCCGTTGGGTCCGAAGCTAGGAGGCACGTAGTCGACGGGCTTCTCCCCATGGGCGCAAGCCAACGACATTGTAGGCGATCTTGAGAGCACGAGTAGGGCGAGGAGAACAAGCTTGCAGAGAGTCCCAAGTCACGGTCCTGGATGGTGGTCGAAAGCAAGGTGTGAGCCAAGCGAGACGTCATATATACATGTGCCCATCAAATTGATCAAAGAACCCGTCCTGGGATTCAAAAGCGAGAAAACACACTAGCCCACCGCAGAGTCGCTTGTGAACTGTTCGAAAAATGTGCAATATGATTATCTGGGTTGCAAGGCCCCTCTCTAGTCGTCTGCTGGACGTAAAAAATGGCTGTTCAAGAGTTAACAAAAACTATTAGCCCACCGCGGGGGTCGAACCCGCAGCCTTCAGATGTAAATCACGTGATCGTCATCTTCTGATGCCTGCACTCGTAAAAGTCTGACGCTCTATCCGATTGAGCTAGGCAGGCATTGCAGTGTTTTTAGCCTTTACAAATATAAAGTACTCCCACAATCGCTTTTTCTTGAGCAACTCGCACCCGCCTGCACGCATCATGATCTCTTCCTCCTTCAACACCGACATGCGATGCCCTGCTTCTTGCACAGACTGTCATGGCATTTTGCATCAGCAAGAAATGCAAAGTAGCCAGGTACCACATGGCCAATTACCTGTGCTGCCATTACTTCGAAAACGCTCTCGGTCTTTCCGGCGAGACGCGACGCCACCAGTATCAGTTGAGCCGAGCATCCCAATCTTGTGAGTTTTCCTCTCCTACTTTGTCCATGCGACCCTGACATGGCTGTGTGCTGGTAGTGCATTAGATTACTAGTATGACGTTGGACGTAAGGCGCAATGCTGCACATCACTCTGACTGCCGCATTGCCCACAGAGTGATGCGATTGGTGGCAAGTTGGTGGCTTGATGGAAAGGCCGCCTCCTCGCAGCTTTGTTCGTTGCGGATGGTCCAAGGCGCATCAGCGCTGTGCTCATCCTAGGGAGTCCCGCTCTTCCGGCGCAGGAGACTCGCACACGGCTGGGGCGCCCGCATACACCCCATCACAGCATTGAGGCCAGGTGGTGCTCGGAGGGAGATCCTCCGACAGCTACCATCTCATTTGAATATCGCCAATACAATAACTCTCAGCCTCTCGCCCGCCCTTATGAAGGTCCACCAGGGTCACGTCGGTACGCCCGCTATTTTTACCAAAAGGACCGCAATCACTTACACTCCTCGAGATGATTACATTTCATTGTCCCTCCTCCGATATCGTACCGAGTCTCCAACCATCTGCAAGGATCAGTGCTTCTCGCGGGCCCACGGACGGCGAGCACATCCCGGGGCCGTTTCCATGCCACACCACCGTACTACGACGAGCCAGCCCAGTGCGCCGTCACGACTGCAGATCTGCCTTATCTCAGGGTCATCAGCGTTTCTCGCTCTCCGGAGCGAGGGGTTTCAGCAGTTTCAGCATACCGCAGGGTTGATTGATCTCGTTCGTGCCGAGCGTTAGGACGTCTTTGTCTGGCTGCACGGTGGCGTCCCACCCTCACGCGCCACTGGCATGAGGCCGCTGCTTTGGCAGTTTGGTCCGCGACATCAGGTTCCTGGGACGCCAGAACGTACTTAGGCGAGCGCGTGCGGGGTACAAAATCCTATCCTCCTTCGCCCTGCGCCCTGCGCCCCTTGCCCATTCTTCTCCTTCGATTCTGTAAGGCTCCAGTCCGACCATGTCCGTGATCAGCATCGTCGGTGTGGGGCTTGTGGGCAGCTATATCATTGCGATGTGAGTCCGCATTTACTCGTCTGATCCTTGCTGACCGTTGGATTCTAGACTTTACGGATTTACTTGCCTTCAATGTATTCTTTTCTTGTATAATACGTCAAAAAGGCGCGATAGCCAGTGGATGAGGTGGACGGTACGTTTCATTTCTATATTTTTGCCTACACGATGACGAGGTTGTCTAGGTTTGGGCCTTATGGTACGCTTCAAACTCTTCCTCTCCACGTCCTCGCCGCTGAGAAAGGTCAACAGGTTCCTCGACACCACTCACTTGGTATTCACTATACATTGCATGTACTGGTGCGTTCCGCATGGCGCATGGCGCGGTCAATTGGGCTGAGCTAGAGCAGGTACACGATCATCGACAGAGCTGTGGCCGCGGAAGGCAGCAACCCGGTGATTCCCTGGTACGTTACCTATTAGTCCAATAATCTCCAATCTCCTGACATTTATTCGCAGGGGACTTCCTGTGAGTGACCCACCCGATTTCCTGTGTTTGCATCTCATAATCCCCTCCGCGCAGGCTGGACTTCTCACCACCGTAAGTCCAACAAGCTTTCTCCTACTTCCGTTGCTCAACACTCCTTTCATATCGCAGTCGCTGAGCGACCTCATCGTTCGACTGTGAGTATCATTTGCGGTGTCCTCAAGGCGTCTCATAATGCTCATGTAACACAGCTGGTTTACATACCGAGTCTGGACGCGTAAGTCTACGCCGAATACGTTCCCGTCCTATCAGCTCACCCGCCCATCAGTGAGCAAGAAAGACAAGCGTCTCACCATTCCTTTGGTAAATTACGGAACACGTCTACCATGATAACGTTGACTGATGCATCTTCATTATAGGTCGTCGCTAGCTTGATTTTGTTCGGTGCGTCGTCACAGAATGCTCATTGCGACTCGCATCTTGATCTGTGTCCTTTCATTATCTCAACTATCAGGCACTGCTTTCGGTGAGAACCTCGCATGGACTCTGAACTAGTCCACGATAGCTCATGTAACTCTCTCTTCCAGCGTTTGCCGTCAAATCGTCAGTTGAATTCTGTCGTCTCATCAACCCCGACTAAGAACTGATTCTAGGCTCTCGTACGCGAACCTGCCGGAAATCAATACCCTCTCGGTGTGTTTATCCGTCGATCGTGCAGCGACCTACGGTCAACTCACGTTCCCGTGTTGAAGTGGCTGCTATATATGAACCTCGGCCTCGCAGTGATTACTGACATTTACATTGCCGCCACGCTCTGTTTCGTACTCTACCGTGTCCGGAATAGGTTCAATCTGAGGTGAGTCAGAATCGCCACCAAATCATTCTTCGTTCTGATCCTGGCTTGTAGAATGTATTCCGTCATCAACGTCATCATGATGTATATTTTGAACACCGGACTTGCTACCAGGTAAGTACGCTCGCCTTTCGAGGACGATTGGAAGCTTACGGGGCGTAGCTTTGTATATCTTGGCGCTTTGATCACCGTAAGGCCTACCCATCGTCGTCGTTTTCGCAGGCTCATAACAATTACAGTTTGCTTTGATGCCCCACAACTTTATTTACTTTGGAAGTAAGTGGCCGCTCTAGCACAAATGCGCGCATGCTAAATACACCGTTGTAGTCCTTTTCACCGTGGGCAACAGTACGTTCTTTTCATCAACAATTGTCTTTCCAATCTCACCATCGAACACGAAGTCTACATCAACTCGCTCCTTGCCTCGTATGTTCCAGTTTCTCTCATTTTCTTGACGCTTCTCTCACCCATCCCCAGGTTCAACGCGCGCGAGTACTTCAAGGACGACGATATTTCCATCAAGATTCCTCTGACAAGCGGCGCCGGCAACTCTTATCCGCAATCCCACTCGGTCTACAGTCCCGTACGCTCCGTTATTCTCCCGCCCCCACCTCTCCACTGACCTTCTCCTAGCAACTTCCGTTGCACATGCCCAGTCCCAACACGGAGAAGCTTCTCCGGGACTTCAAGGGTGTTAAGCTGAAGGACTCCAAGTAAACTGCTTTCTGCGTCACGCAGTCCCGCAGTGGTCACAGCCTCCGGCCAAACAAGCCTCTTCTGCTGCATGGTCTACTATCTGACGCGGCCACCATGATCAAATTTCACGCGTATGCCTCCCTTGTATTTTAGTCTCTCGTTTGTTTTTTTGTATTATTTCCTCGTGCTATCTCTGTTATTTATTACACGCAATTTGCAGGCAGTGCCGCCCTCGCTTTTGGACGGGAATTGCAAGTAGCGAATATGTCAAGGTATGTGGTATATGGTGTGCGAAGCTCTAACAATGTCGTTATACAGATATAGGTACAAGATGAAGCACAAATCAGCTACATGTGAAAGGAATATACAGCAGGAGGGATACAACGCAATTATCCCGAGACTGCAGCATTTCTTGCCGATCCTCTCTTAGCGATCTTCGTTCAGCACGCTATACACCGCACCATTCCGGCCCCTCGTCTGGGGCGGCCCAAACGACACGGTGTTCTTCACGCGGCTTCCTTTCCGTCTCCTCACGCACAGCACAACACCGACCACACACAGCACGAAGACCACGAACAAGTTGGCTGCGAGAAGACCGATGATCAGCGGTCCCCATTTGTTCAAGGTGTCTGTGGCGCCATCGTCGATGTCCGAGTCGCTCGATAGCATGGCGTTGCCGACTGCGCTGGACTGGGACCTCTCGGCGTTGTCGAGTGAGTTGGCCGAGTCGGTAGGTTCGGTGGGGCTTGTCGCATCGGTGGGGTTGGTCGAGTTTGTGGAGTGGGTGGCGCTGACCGTCTCGCTCGGTCCATCCTGCGCAGCCCATTTGAACAAGTCGGCAGGCGCGTACGCGGGCGGGAGCTGCGCGAGGGCCTCGGCGCGCATCTTGAAGAACTCAGTGTACGCGGCGTCGGCATCGGTCGTGGGGAGAAGTTGGATGAAGCTGTTGTCCTCGGTGCCTTGGTCCCCGAAATCGTACCTGGAAACAAAAGACAGGTGAGGGGTGGCCACATGGGATTATGAGAAGTGGTGCTTACGAGGCGTAGACGTTCCGCAAGAACGAGTCGCCCATGAGGATGTCTAGGCCTGTGAAGCTTGGGGGCAGATCGAAGGCCTGCCACGCATTGACGCAGACTGTGGTGTTGGTGAGCGTGCCATTCAGCGTGATCGGAAGCACGACCACGCGTGTGATGTCTAGAGGATGGATGGGAATCGGTTCATCTCTGTGCAGGGCGTGAACAGGCGTGTCACCAGAGAATGAGGCCACGCACGTACCCCATGATAACAGTCAGGTTCGCAGCCGCATCGCAAGGCAAGAACCAGCCAACATTGCCGTTGTCGTAGATACCGCCAGGGATGCTGAGGTAGAGTTCCTTGAAGACGTTCCAGGGGACCTGCGGAAGAGTCGCGCCCGTGTCAAGTACGGCGACGAGCTTACCGGAGGGAGCACCCGGGACGACTGAGCTACCACCGAGAGAGACGTTCTTGCCGTTGACTTGGAAGCCGTCGAGCGGCACACCCCAACGGCCCTCGGATATGCGGGGAAGCTTCGGGCTCTGCTCGACGGTCTCATACCCAGGAACGTGCTCCCCGATGCTGAAGAGGCCTTCGGAGACGTCCTCCAAGTCTGACGAGCGACCAATGTGGATGTCGAAGTAGTTGGGGAGGGACGTGTTCTGTTTGAAGATGTTCCCAATGACAGATTCACCGAGGGTTGTTCCATTACCGTACGCCCTCTGGAGCTGGGCGTTGATTTCAGAGGGCGTGAAACCTGGGGTTCTCTCCGAAAATCCCAGTCCGAGTATTCCAAACACGTTGCGAGTAAACATAACGTCGAAGTCCGTCATCTCGGTCGCGTTGAGAAAAGCTGTAGGACAATTGGGTGTCGACAGGGCGGAAATCATGTCGATAAGCTGACTTCACGTACCTTGGTCTGTGACCGTGTACTGACCGATGTGAAAATCGGCAAATTGGATTGTGCCATTGAGCGCTCCAGAGCCGTAACTGAACTGAGCCGCTATGTTGGTGGAGTTGGTCGTTTTGACAGACCCATCAGGCGCAAATACCCAGAGGTCAGTGGAGCCGGTGTCAAGTTGGACGGCGACCTCTAGAGAGTATATGGTCAGTAGCGGCCACATCGTGTGCAATAAATATGGTGCGTACGATGTCCACCAAGGACAACATCGACAGAATAGAGGACGTCGTCTCCCTCAATGGTCAAACCCGATGTCCCATTAGCAGCACTAGCCAACGCGGTTTTGTAGCCGGTCCCGTATGATTTCAATCTGTAACGGTTGTCATCCCGTTTCGCTTGCGAGGGGATGGCGTAGACATGTGCGGCGACTGTATGGAGGATAGGTGTGGTGAGAAATAATAGTGCTGTTGTTACGAGCACCGACATCGTGGTGGGGAGCTGGGGAGGACGAAGCAAACAAGTATACGTACCGAAATTAGCTATTTATCCTGACATGCCTCCGCAGCGTCTTGGCCACCCTGCAGCCTCGAGGCAAGGATTGTTATCGACTCCTAAATGAGAAAATCCCCGGGTTCTGCGGCAAAACAACGCTGCGCAGACTTCGGAAAACTCTTTTGTCCTGCGATTTGGGGTTGCTACGTTATGTTATAAGCGGTCGTTGTGGGCCGCCAGACAGCGGGCGTAGTATTGAGACAAAGGTCGAGCGGTGTAGGGCAACTGATAACTGAGAAATGTAGTCAAATCTTATCAGTTACCTCAGGCCTCAGCCATAGAGCCAGTAGATGACTAGAACAATTGCTGTAACTGCGAGAGGTTGCAGGTCATTATTCGAAAGTGGTTGAAGAACATAAATTGATCGTGCGCGACTCCGCTCCAGATCTGCGCCACGCGACGACCACGTGGCACCCAGTCTCGTCGGTTCAGCCTGCGGCCAGTCCGTACCTTAGAACACCATGTCTCGGAAACCGTCCAGTTGCCTTCCCACCATTTCAAATTGGTAGCCGGCTAGCAACAGCCAACTATTAGAACTAGACAATCGACTATCTGAAACTGAGCGTGCGGAGCAGTGCTCTCAGTGTCGTGCGCTTATTCCAGATAAAGGGTTCGAGCCCGCTGATGGACGCGAGCCCGCGAGTCGGTCGACACGTTCTGCTTGACAAAAAACGGACAACGGGGTGGCAATGTGGCCCGAGAACAATCATATTTAACAGCGCCATCGTTGACGATTTGGCCGCCAAACCCCACCAACTATGTCGACCCCGCTAACCCTTCCAGACGACTCGGACGTCCTGCGGCGAATTTTCAACGAAATTCCGGGCGATCTCAAGCAATGCTCTCTCGTCTGTCGGTCTTGGACACCTGCGGCCACCTCCCATCTCTTTCACAGTCTCACGGTCGACGCATTTCGACTTGTGCACCGCCCGCTTTCTGGCCGAGATGACACGACCCGGATATTTCGCGACTTTCTCGACGAGGCCCGCCAATCACCCCGTATTTCATCATCAGTCCGCAAGTTGACACTTTGCGGCAACTGGGAGTTTACACAGGGCTCCGAGATAATCACGAACTATGCCTCCGGTCGATGGCTAGACTGTCCTCTCGACACGTTACAAGATATACTTTCCACCCTTCTCAACCTGCAGGACCTACACATCGTGGGCCTAAGGGTCATCGCGACGGCAAATTCATCATTGTCCTCAAGCGTGGAATCCTCGCGCCGAAGCCTTGATAGCCTCTACGTACCATACATCAGAGGTCACTTCAGCAATCTCCTTTGCTGCTTCGACAAGATTCACAAACTCGATGTCGAGGATTACAATGGACCTGGGTTGGGCGAGGCCACTCCCGCCGGATTACCCGCAGTTCAAACCAGTGTTCTGGAAATCGCTGGTCCCCGCCCCAAGGACGTATCATGGAGTTTATCGGACGAGGTCCGGGGCCGTGAGGGTTTCCGGACGATGATGAAGACATTGCGCGCCGCTCTTGATCTCAGCAAGTTGGAACAGATCGAGATAGACCAAGACTACTACATTCAAGAGGAGTTCGTCCAATTTCTCGCCAAGTGCCCCGCGCTCGAGACTCTGCGTGTCAGAGGCACCGTCTGCAAGCCTACGAGCTTTAGCATGGGTGCGTAATTCGTGTCGCGCGGCGAGGTCCGAACATCCTGTCGCTGACGGCTTGGCCACACTATTAGACTCGAAGCCCGATGCCGCGTGCGCCCAACTCCTTTGCTGTCACAACCTACGTTCCTTTCACGTTTTGGACGTCCGCCTTTGCTTCTATGCAGTGACGGCAGCTCAAGGCCATACAGTAAAAAATACTTGGGCGCGCGTGTGTACCCTACTCGCCGGTGTTCCCACCACCGTTACGAAGGTGGAGCTAGATTTGTCACTCAAGTCCTTCCATTTCAGCGAGGACTGTGAACGATGGGAACTTGGAAGACTCGACTGGGAAGCACTGGACCGCGAGCTCAGTCGTCTGGATAGTCTGCGCTGCGCACGGTTCAAATTAAGGGAGAACCGCAACTTCGAGCAATTCGTCTTCATGATGCGAACGAAATTGTCGGAGAGGGCGCGGAAGCGAGTATATGTGGAACGCTGCGTTGAATCAGGTAGTTTTTGCGAGCCAACAGCGGTGAGTTGTCTGTCTGAGCCCGTATTCATTAATGTAAATTTGGTTTCTCATCCTCAGGAAACCCGGAGTCGCATTCTATCATCGATGGACGCGGTGGACCAACACGCGGGGATCACTGTGCTACGAACGGACGAGGATAGCTTTCGCCAAGAACTTCTGTTGTTAGACAAGCCACTCCCCGTCTCGGAGTCGCGTCGAAGGTTTTGGCAGCGTAGGATGTGATATGTACGTGTGTGTGTCTGTAAAATAAGTGCAACGAAATAGCGACCTGCGATGCGAAAGAGACGTCCGAGACACAAAATCACTGTTTCCGACAACCATACCGCTGTATCAAATATAGCGGCAGTGCCTCTTCGCAACTTGAAGGAAACCGCTGCCGTCCTTCGGCGTCCAAACGCTCGTGTTCGAACCGGAAACCAAACGTTGAGGAAGACCGTGACGTCGTTACTCATACTCTGTGGTAGGAAATAGCTAGATGAGGCAGACGGCTCGGAACTGTGACTGACGGTGCTTGGTCCGAGGCATCAACGCCACTGCGACGCGCAGGTGGGGCGCTAAAGACTTTGGCCACAACGACCATGTCGGCCCCACCAACTCTGCCATACGACGTCCTGCGATGTATCTTCGACGGCCTGTGCGGAAAGGACCTGAAGGAGTGTTCTCTCGTCTGTCGGCACTGGGCACTTCCGACGAACTACCACCTCTTTCGCGAACTCGTGGTCCGAACCTATGTGGTGCACTGGACGAGTACCGGCCACATTGTTGCCTATATCGACAAGACAAGACAAAGATGCCGCGAACTCCTGGACGTCGCACGTAGCTCCGAACGTGTACGGTTGACTCTCCGTAAGTTAACGATCTGCAGCGAGCAGATTATTCCGACCATAACCGGTCGCCCTGTAGTTGACGGGTCCGACGACGAAACTGGCTCGGGCGCCTTCAAGTGTCCTCTAGGAACGCTGCAAGACATATTGGTCGCTCTGCCGTATCTGCAGAATCTACACCTCGTAGGCATCGAGTTCTACCCAGCACCCTCAGGCTCGCCGATACCGCAACCTTCCTCAGGTGTTGCACGGAGCAGGTCCATCGACACACTGGATATCTCATCTCTTAGTGGCCCGTGCGGCGACATTCTCCGCTGCTTCGACAAGATTGGCAGGCTCAGTCTTGGGAGATACGCAGCACCCGAGTTGGAGAAGGCCCTTAGTACTGCCGCGCTGCCTACGGTTGAGATCCCTATCCTGGACTTCCTAAACACCCAACCCAACAACTGTAAAATCACTGAAAATTGTAGCTTCAAGGCCACAATCGACACATTGCGCGGGGTTCTCGATCTCCGCAAGCTGGAACACGTCGAGATAGAACAACACGGTGTCGTCGATGAGAATTTCCTCATACTTTTCCACGAAAGCCAGGCGATTCAAAGTCTGAGCGTGAAGGGCCCAGGGTCTGAGGTAAAGTATTTACCAGGTGAGCGATTCGAATTGCAAGCTCTGGCCTTTCGTTGCTGATAGGCTGGCTGCATCAGACTGGTTCGTACCACGTTACAACTTGAACCCGGGTTATTCGCTGCATGTCTTCCGATTTTGGAATATCGTGCTACAGCTCAGGATACAACGTTACGGCCTGGATGAAGTTCCGAGAGAAGACAGATTCTGTCGCTCTCTGAACGGAGTGAATTGGATGTGCATGTGCCACATGCTTTCCATCGTCGCCGACGTTAGCAGCGTCACCGACGTAGAGCTGTGCATCAACTTCGACGCTTTCGTAGAAGACCAGCTTGGGACCACGATACGCGGGTACCTCGCAAACTTGGACTGGGCGAAATTGGACCGCTGGCTTCGTCTTCTAGGTGGGCACGCGTGCGTTCTATTCAAGATAGCAGAGACCACTCGATTCGGCGAGGAGTTCATCTTCATGATGCGACAGAAGCTGTCACAGGGCGCGCGCGAGCAAGTGCGTGTAGAGCGCTCCATCACGTACGTCGATAGAAATCCAGATGCTAAGCCGGAGAAGAAGGAGGTGAGTCGCACCGTACAGGTATCCGTGGATATGAGTGTGATGCTTTACTCTCAGGAACTCAGAGGTCTCGCTAAATCGTCGATGGGCGCTGTGGAAGACTACAGCGGGGTTACGGTGTTGCATACAGACCCAGATGGATGCAACCAGGAGCTTCTCTTGTTAGACGACACGCTTGCACTCCGCCGGTCACGCCGATGATTGTCACATCGAACATCTAGCTCTATACACGAGGATGTGTTTATAGAAAACCATGAAGTGTCTTTTGGAACCGTTGTCCGTCGTGTTCAAGTTATCGAGCTATGCTGTTGCGCCCGAGGAAGTACTCAGTATACTACTTTTCCGGTACGATGCACACCTTGATCAGAGAAGACTGAGGCCAGTGAACCAAACTTGGGCCCGAGCGAAGTCGAATGCGCACCCAGAAATGGCAAAGGCCGGGCCATGGCCACTTGCCCCACGCTCTGGTGCCCACAGTGGCCAATCAAGGAAGCCTACATTCCCGCGCGTGGCGCTTCTAACGAACATGGGCTGGGCGTCAATGCCACTACGTTTTATCCCAGACGAGGCGCTTACTCTCTCTGTTCCGTACCACCACCATGCCGACGCCCGCCCTACCGTACGACGTTCTACGTTACGTCTTCGACAAGATACCAGACGAGAAGACCTGCCTCAAGCAATGCTCCCTCGTCTGTCGATCCTGGGCATTTCCCGCAGCGCACCACCTCTTTCGCGAGCTTACGGTCCTGACGTGGCTCCCTACCGGGCCCCTCACACACGGCGACCTTGCTTTGCTGGTTCAACCCGACAAATCCATGCAAATATGCTCCAACTTTCTCGACGTCGTGCGCTCTTCCGAGCGCATCCAGTCGTACCTTCGCACCCTGGTATTCCGTGGCAATTGGTCTGCTTGTGATGCCTTCGAGGATACCTGGCCGGACTCAGACGCTCCCCCCCAACGGTCGAGATGCCCCCTCGGAATATTGCAAGACATAATTTCCGTTCTTCCGCACTTACAAGACCTTAGTTTTGACAACATCGAGTTTTACCCGTCACCCACGTTGACGACGCCGGAGTCTTCGAGCATTTCTCAGGCTCGGAGAGGTATCGAAATACTCGATATAACCGCTCTGCAAGGTCAAGTCGGCGGTATCCTTCGTTGTTTTACCAACATTGGTAAACTTTACGTCGGGTACTACCCAGGATCCGCGCTGGACAAGACACCCAGCGGGCTGGCCACTGTCAAGCTATTCGTATTGCACTTCTACCTCCGCCGAGTCGTATTCGGGGCCACGGGGTATCCGGAGCCGAAGATGATGATTGATACGCTGTGCGACGTTATTGATTTCAATAAACTTGACCACATCGAACTGGAACAAGATCGTTTTACTCAATACCCGGAGGATATCATACGACTTCTGACCAAGTGTCACGCGCTTACTGGTTTCAGCGTGAAATGTCCGGATTATTCCGAAGCGGTTCTCGTACCAGGTGCGTAGGCCCAGTCACAGTGAGCTCTAGATGTTCCGTCGCTGATAGGTCATTGGCTGTACCAGAATCGGTCGTCGCCCGCTGCAAGTTGCCTCCGCGTGTGGCAGCAGTCCAGCTCTTTCGGCTTTGGAGTATCGAGCTCTTTTTCGGTCACGAAATTCCTGACCAGGGCTCGGACTTAGGCTATCAAGACGCTGCTAAAGTAGAATGGGCATGCATGTGCGCCATGCTCGCCACTATCCCAACGAACAACAGCATCGGCCAGGTAAAATTGGGCATCGACGTTTCCGTCGCACGATATCTCGTACGAGCCGTGGATCGGAGCGGCATACAAGAGCTCCTCGAGGAGCTCGACTGGGCGCGGTTCGACCACGAGCTCTGTCGTCTGAAGAATATCCCGCAGCTATCCTTCAAAGTGACGGAGACCACTCAGTCTGGCGAGGAATTCATCTTCGTGATGCGAACGAAATTGTCGGAGAAGTCACGGAACCGAATCACAATAAAGCGCCACATCGCCTACACCGAAAAACGTTCTTACTATGGGAACACGGTAAGTCATTCTGTTCGGATTGTTCGTTTACGTCAGTTTGAGCGTGATATTGCGCCCTCAGGACCCCGAGCGCGACGCAAAACTGTCGATGGACGCGGTCGACAAGTACAGGGGGATAACCGTCTTGCGCACGGATGCTAGCAACCGCTACCAAGAGATCCGCTTGTCGTAGACGGCCCGTTGTCCACAGCGACTGAAATAAGCTTCAGGTGTCGCTCAAGTTGTTGGCGGACGCTCTGGACGACTACTAGTACTGGGTGGCTATGGTGTCTAGTCACGTCGATGATGTCTGCAGCATCCTAAGTTACATACAGACTCCTGGCTCGTACAGGCTACAGATGTGTTCTCAGAAACTGTCGCAGCGTGTTGTCTGCCATAGTCCAGTTATTTAATTGCTACACCACACCTAAAGATTATACATGATGTCCAAGCGAGGCTGCGAGTGGCACTCTGATCACGGAGAACCTGGCCTAGGCGTCAATGCCATTCTGCACAACCTCAAATGAGGCGCTAACTCTCCCTGGCCAGTACCACCACCATGCCGCCGCCAGCCCTCCCGTACGATGTTCTTCGTTATGTCTTCGACAAAATACCGGATGAGAAGACCTGCCTCAAGCAATGCTCCCTCGTCTGTCGATCCTGGGCATTTCCAGCAGCGCACCACCTCTTTTGCGAGCTCACGGTCGACATGTATCCTCCAAGCAAAGGCAGCACTCTTGCTTCAGCGACTCGAGTAGACAGATCAGCGGAGATCTGCTCCGATTTCTTGGGTACCGTGCGGCAGTCCGAACGCATACAATCGTGCCTTCGCAAGCTGGTGGTTCACGGCAACTGGTTCGCTTGTGACGTTATCGACGTTAGCTGGCCTGACACGGTTCTTGCCCCACAACGGTCGAGGTGCCCCTTGAGAACGTTCCAAGAGATAATTTCCGCTCTTCCGCGGCTACAAGATCTCCGTCTTGCCGATATCGAGTTTTACTCGACACCTGCGTCCGAGTCGCCCGAGTCGCCGAAGTCCTCAAGCGTTTCACGGAGAAGCATCGCGAAACTCGACGTATCCTCTCTGCGGGGCCAACTGGGCGGTATTCTTCGCTCTTTCAGCAAAATCGACGCACTTTACGTTGGAAGGGGATCCAACCTGGACAAGACACCTAGCGGGTTACCTACCGTCGAAGTCCCCGCTCTGCACTTCTTTGGCTGCCAATCTTCCATCTGGCCAACGGGATATCCGGACCCCGAGACGATGATCGATACACTGTGCGACGTTCTCGATTTTCATAAACTGGACCACATCGAACTAGAACAAGATCGTTTTACTCGATACCCAGAAGATATCATTCGACTTCTCAGCAAGTGCCGTGCGCTCAATGTTCTCAGTGTGAAGTGTCCAGACGGCGCCAAAGGAGCTCTCATACCAGGTAGGTCGTAACAAGCTCCAAGCATTCCGTCGCTAACGGATTCTCGGCCGCAACAGAATCTGTCGTTGCCCGCTGCAAACTCCCTCCGTGCCCAACGCTGCGCCTTTTCCGGCTTTGGTGTGTCGAGCTCCTGTTTGGTCGCCATATCCCTACCGCTAGTTACGGAGGCTGGACATATGTACCCACACCCGAAGCAGGATGGGCCTCCATGTGCGCCATGCTCGCCGCTGTCCCGACTGACAACAGCATCGCGCAGATGCGGCTGTCTATCAACTTTGACGCCACACAAGACCTTGTACGAGGCGGAGATCGGAGCGGAATAAAAGAGCTTATCGAGGACCTTGACTGGGAACAACTCGACCGTCAGCTCTGTCGCCTGGACGGCGTCGCAAAAATATGCTTCAAAGTGAATGAGAATATCTGGTCCGGCGAGGAGCTCGCCTTCACGATGCGAGCGAAATTATCGGAGAAGGCGCGGAAGCGGATCGTTGTAAAACGCCATATCGACTACGCCACGCACTCAAACTTGAAGGAGGCAAGTCTCTTCGTTCACACTACACGTATGCACTAATTCGAACATGCCATTGACCCTCAGGAACACCGACGCAGCGCCAAGTCGTCGATGGATGCAGTGAACCAATACAAGGGGATAACTGTCTTGCGCGCGGACGCGGCCAGCTACTACCAAGAGCTCGCTTTGTCATAGACGAAACACTATCCACAGCATGGAAAATAAGTATAGGGTATGCTATGCACGTGTCTATAGATACAAATGATGAAGTGACAACCAGTAATGCAAGAAAAAGGTCCGTGCCACGCGCAGAATTACAGCCAACAAAAACTACACCGCCTCCTCACGAACGGTCATGGTCCTTTGCGAGGAAGCTGTCGCTGTACTCGGTGGCGTCGCGCTCGCGCGTGAGCACAGGGCCGTACGAGACCGTGTTCTTCACGCGGTAGCTCTTGCGGCGCTGGATGCACATGCTGATGCCGATGATGCACAGGATGAGCGTGACGACGAGGTTGGCCGCGAGCAGGCCGACGACGACGGGGCCCCACTTGTCGAGGATGCCCGACGCGGTGCCGTCGGTGCCGTCGCTGAGCCGCACGGCGCTGCCGATCGCGCTGGTCTCGTCGTCGTCGTCACCGCTGCCCGCAGATGCCGTTGGCTGGGAGGTGCGTGCCGTGCTAGTCACGCTCGCTGCGCCGGTTGTGGGAGTCGCTGTCGTTGTGGAGGTGCTGTTGTCGGCCTCGAGCCAGCGGAGAAGGTCTGCGGGGGCGTAGGCAGGTGGGAGGCCTGCGAGGGCCGCGGCGCGGAGGCTGGCGAACTCGGCGAAAGCGGTGGAAGAGTCGGTTGTGGGGAGGAGCTGGATGAAGCTGTTGTCTTCTGTGCCCTGGTCACCGAAGTCGTACCTGAACAGATGGATTAGCGTCTGTGGGTAGGGATGGAGTCAGGAAAAACGTACGATGCGTAGACGTTGCGCAGGAACGCGTCGCCCATGAGGAGATCGAGGCCGGTGAAGCTTGGCGGCAGGTCGAATGCAGACCAGGAGTTGAGGCAGACCGTTACGTTCGTGTTCGTGTTGTTCAACGGAATCTCGATGGTGATAACACGGGTAATGTCAAGAGGGTGGATAGGAATGGGTTCACCGCTGTGCAAGAGATTAGCATTTGTCGGTACAACGCCAGAATGCCGCTACGTACCCCATGATGACGGTGAGGTTCGCAGTGCCGTCGCAAGGCACAATCCACTGCTGGAGAGAATCGTCGAAGATGGAGCCAGGGATGCTGTTGTATATTTCGTTGACCAGATATGGGGGCACGAGCGCAAGGGTGGCACCAGTATCGAGCACGGCGACTAGCTTTCCGTTCGGTGCACCAGGAACGACAGACGTGTTCTGGAAGGGAACCGTCTTTCCGTTAAGCTCGAATCCGTCCAGAGGAACCGCCCAACGGCCGCTCGAGACACGGGGGAGCTTGGGCTTCGTCTCAACGGCCTCGTAGCCGGGGACGTGCTCGCCAATGCTGAACAAGCCCTCAGAGACGTCCTCGAGGTCGGACGAGCGGCCGATGTGGATGTCGAAATAGTTCGGGAGGGACGCGTTCTGGCTGTAGATGTTGGCAATGACGGACTCGCCCAATGTAGACTCATTCCCGTACGCCCGCTCGAGCTGAGCGTTGATAACGGAGGGAACGAAGTCGGGGGTGCGCTCGATGAACCCAAGGCCGAGAATACCGAAGATATCGCGTTGAAACATGACATCGAACGAGGCCGTCTCCGTCGCGTTGACGAATGCTACAAATATTTCAGAAGGCGCGCCAGGGAGCAATTATAGTGAATACACACCCTGGTTAGGAACTTTGTATGGGCCGAGCTGGAAGTCGGCAAAGGTGATATGGCCAGTAAGGTTTCCTGTGCCATAAGCAAGCGGGGCCTCGATATCGGTGACATTCGTCGTCTTGATCGAGCCCTCGGGCGCAAGGACCCAAAGATCTGTCGAGCCCGTGTCAAGCTGCACGGAGACCTCTGCACACAAAGACAAAATACATCAGTGTTATTTTTCGTCAAACACGAGGATACTGCGCACCGTAGCCGCCGAGTAGGATATCCACCGAGTAGATGGTATCGTCACCCTCGATGGTCAAACCCGATATCCCATTGCTGCTGGTTGCAGACTTGTAGCCAGTGCCGTACGTTTTCATGCGGTACGAGCTGTCATCGCGAGGCTTGATTTGCGGCGGAAGGTAGTGAGCGGACGTGCCCAGCGCATGGAGGGCAAGAAGGGCAAGGGACGTCTGAGCGGTCGACACAGACGTGAACATCTCCAAAAAAACTGAAGAAACAAAGAATAGAAAGAAGAAAAAGGGGAGGAGATGGCACCTTTTCTCGGTGCACCTCAAGAGCTATATATCAACGCACGCGTTGACGGCAGGCTGTCCACCCAACAACCTCAAGGCATCACCGCCCCCTGTACGGCTGCAACTGATGGCGCTCCGGGTGTGAGCGAAGCGTGCCCAAATTACCACATTTTCGAGGGCGCGCTGCCGGCGTAGATCGCCAAGGGCACCCGCGACTGATGGCGGTGTTCGATTGGCCGGCGGGGGCCGCGAGGGCTGTACTGCAAGGGTTCAATCCCACTGCAAGGCTGCTCTGCCGAAGTGCGCCCCTGGAGCCGCTGCCTGTCGTCCGACGTTGCCCTGGACTGATGTTTCGCCCTGACTTCGAGCGATGCGGCCGCCTCGCCCTGCCCTCGGAATTTCAACAGACAGTGCTTCTGTCAGTCAACAGGTCGCAGCCCCCGGCGCTGCTCGGAGTTGGGTGCGCGAATTGTGAAGTGTCGCAGCTGTTGACGAGATCAATGAGGTCTCCGACATTATCGATGATGACCAAGCGTACACCGACGGTCGATAGGCGCCAGATGTTATTAGGCTGTTGATGGGGAGCTAGGGGCTGTACCTTTCATTGCGCTTGTTTCACTCAATAGCAGCGCCTTGCTATGGAAGAACGTTCGCGCTCGGACGAGGCAATGAAATGGTAGGCAATTACTTTGAACTTGCACTCTATTTTTGCACTAAGCCCTTCGTTAGCATGTCGCGAGTACTCCGAACTGCAGAGGCGTTCAACTTACAGTACTGTCATGCGACTACCTTTGCAAACGCGCCACTAAGTGTAAATCTTTTCTGTTCTACGATTAATCCGCAGTTTTGCCTTCG
>BSCZ01001895.1:0-19389 GCA_027924225.1 Bjerkandera adusta | reverse complement strand
CCCATCTTGTAAATCTGGGTGTCGGAGCTCAAAAGCGGTATCCCTAAAGATTGGGGGGCCGGTCTATCGATACGAAAACAGCTGCAATGCGAATCTGGTTTGCGCTAAGCAGGTGGTCTGATGGAGCTGTGAGTTTACGTAGCCAAACAACAGTGGTATATATGCAGGCTTACTGCGAGGTACCGACTACCTAAGTTCCTAACTTACTCTCCAATATAAGTTTGGATCGGATAAACATGAGCAGAGGCGTGTGTCGACGACATGATCGCAGAGAGCAAGAGACGGAGCAGCGAGGCGCCCATGCAAGAATCTCAAATTAGTCGGGTGACATACCGTGCGCATACAATTGGCCGAAGAAAAAACACGCAGCTTTTTCGAGGATCACGTCCCCCGAGCAGCATTTATATTGGGTATCTCGCCTCGGAACGGGAGGCTGCTCCGGGAATTCTTCGTTTGCGGACGAATAGTAAACATTGTGGGATAGAGTAATTTCTATTAGGACGAACGTATGCCAGTCGCAAAAACACCCAGCCCCGGTTCCTGTGAAACACCCCAACGTGCAGAAAAACGCGACCCGTCACACGTCACGGCCCGAGGAGTGTCACAAGGATAAGAGTTGTCGGCTCTATCTACGACATGAGGAACTAGTGGTGAGTCTTGTCTACGGGAGGGGTGTACACTGTGTAGGTAGAAAACATGAGCGTGGCGTCCGTGGAGAAGTATGCAGCAACGTACCAATTTTCCTCGTCTTGATGGACGACCACTTGAAGCGCTTGATGTACAAGCTAATCGCCGTCAATGCGGAGAAGAGGATGACAGCCTTGAGACCGATCTTCTTCCGCTCGTCGTGCTCGGGCTCCGACGCCCAGTTCAGGAAGGTAACCACATCCTTTGCCATTTGCGACGTCGTGGCGGGAGTGCCTAAAATTCGCGGGTTTTAGCAGCTGTAAAAAACAACGTGTATGAACGCATACCGTCATCGTATTCGACGAGGCCGTCGAAGAGTACACGCGCCATGGAGATGGCGTTACCCGGGAAGTACGGGTTGTAGTTCATGCCGTCACGAATTTCGAATCCAGCCGGAGGGTCAGAGTAACCGGTCAACAGCGCGAAGATGTAGTCCTATTGCACCAAGGTCAGTTTCGAGCAATGAGTACCTAGAAAGCGAACCTACAGCGTTGCCGTGACGAGCCTTGACGATCAAGCTCAAGTCAGGAGGGAGAGCACCGCCGTTTCCGGCACGGGCAGCCTCCTCATTAGGGTAGGGAGGGGGCATGTAATCCGAGAGCTTTCCAGGTCTCTGGAACATCTCGCCCTGGTCATTGGGACCGTCTTCGTACTCCACCTCCTCCGCCAATGCCTTGACCTCGTCCGCGGAATGCGAGACGCCAACGAGGTTACGCCAGGCGATGCGGTCGAGGGAGTGACACGCCGCGCAGACTTCACGGTACACCTGGTATCCGCGGCGGATGCTGCAGGGCCCATCAACACGAAGAGACCGGGTCAGACCGCCGAAAAAGCGCACCTCGAGTGGTCGAACGTGTCCAGCAGGCCCGAGTGCGACCATGGGTAGTGCGGCGGGTGCAGGCCCTCCTCCGCGGGCGAGTTGGCGTGTACTTCACCGAGGAAGGGCAGGGTGCCGTATATGTGTGCGTACCAGGCGACCGAGCCGACAGCAGCAACTGTCGCGGACGCAAGCGTCGCGCGGGAGTTCACGAACGACTACCCGGCGGAGAGTCAGTGCCCGCCAGAAGGCCTACAAAAGATACAAAGACACACCTGGAACGCGGAGGACGAGGCGGAGCTCGAGGACGCATACCGGACACGCTGGTAGGGCGGGGTCTGTGAGCGGGACGGCGGAGACGGCGCTGGCGAGTACGTACGAAGCCGTTGCGCGCGGCGTTGTTCGCGGCGGTGGTGCGAGCACCAAGAGTGCTGCCAACGGTCTTCAGGGCTCCTGCTGGCAGCCTGGAGAGCATTTTGGCGGAGGGGATGGTGTATTTTGGAGAGAGAGGGACTGAGGACCAGTGACCGTCACACCTGTGACAACCCGTTTGACGGGAGAACACGGAGCGCTGCGCCAATCAAATCGCTCTCTTTACCTAGGCCGCACCAGCCCGCCTCAACCCTCCGTTCTTACTCCCCTCATCGCAGAGCAATCCATTCAAACTTGTCTGCCGAGTGTCTCATGCTCGCCGAGATGCCTGTACGTTACATACTGATGTTTTAAATTCAGTGTATGTCCTCCGCAATGATATGACGGCAGTGTGCATCAGTGAGTGGGTCTGTAAAGTCAAATGGATTCACGTTCATCTTGAAACCTACAGACGACCCACTTGTTGGAACTAAGACGTACCTTGCCTTAGCTGTCAATCTGTTTTCTAGTGGATAATATAAAGTTCGACGGCATACGAACAACGGAACATCCTGGACCACGTCCAAGTATCGAACTTTGTATCGAAAGCGTCTCTTCGGGCCGGACTATAAACTGTATGTTTTCCATGCCTCCAGCGCAACATACACGCCGATCACGGTCGTCTGCTCTGGTTTATCCCCAACAACATTCCCCCTCGACAGGTCGTCATGGTGTAGTTACGTGCTCGAAATAACTCAGCACGGACAACACTCGCAGGATCAGCCTTTTCTCATAGGTCGTGCAACAACATTTCTGACAACCCATCTGCCATTCTTGCGGTCGTTACGCGTTGATTTCACCCCTGAACGCTAACACTAACAAAGTTAGATTCCTCCGTCGTCCGACTCTTGTCGTGGTTTACCGGAATGCGCCCTCTCAGGTAGCCGTAGAATCGAGCCACCATGCCTCGACTTCAAACAAAGCTCAACGCGACGCCTCGGATCGGGCATCAGAGTTTGCGTCGTCCGGTTGTATCGCCCATTTTCCGTGCCAAGGCTAGGGTCGTGCCCCATCTTTGAGCACAGCGCCGTGATCATCTCTCAAAGATACCGTTGTGGCGTACCAAGTACCGCTGCCAGAAATACAACTGACAGCTCGCTCAGCAGCTGATGTCATCCAGGTCGGATGCCTTGTTGCGACGCTCGAACAGCGGCCGCCCCCGCATCCGAGACCACACAAGCGGTGCATCGGAGGTTCCGACCCGCGGCACACAACCCCACAGGGGGAAGAGGGATTGAGAGTTCCAGGAGATTAAACCGCTCTTCTGAATATGTTACAACATGAAAACATGCTAGCATGGGAGGGAGGGCAACGTCATTAGGTTCAGAGATACGTCCGTACTATGGCGCTCGCGGGGGGCGCGGCAGGCTTGGCTTGGTATATAGCGTTGGGGAGTCGTAACTAGAAGAGACAGTCGCAGCAGATCTCTGTGGGCAGCAAGTGAGCAACAAAACGGCGGGCGGCGCAGATCCCACACGTACCTTCGGCGCAACAACACAAGAGTGCTCCTGCCAAGCATGCGCAGCAGCCGGCACCCCCTCCAGAATCCTTCTGTGGTTGTTGCTGTTGTCTGCAGGGGCAAATGAGCTCGCGCTGGCGAGAGCAGTCAATGCACGTACACGTAGACGGTCTGCGGTGGCGGCTGGGGCTGGTAGTACGGCTGCTGCTGGCCGTAGCCTGGGCCGCCGCCGCCGTACGCCTGCTGGGGCTGCTGGGGGTAGTAGCCGCCCTGGCCTTGCGGGGGACCTGTCACGGGCATTAAGGGCGCGGCGGGGGCGCGTATGCTGCGGGCGACGCACCTTGCGGGGGGTAGTACTGCTGCTGCTGGCCGCCTCCGTAGTAGTCTTGGTTGGACATTTGCGTGTGTGGCTGGTGGGAGAGAAAGGAGGGCGAGTGTGAGTGCGGCCGGGGTCTGGCGCCAGAAAGTTATAAGGGAATGACGGCATCCGCCGAAGCAGCTGCGGCACGTGGCGAACTCGGGGCAGCGCTGGTCGGTCCGCCCTTCGTGTGCCTACGAGCTCGACATGCCTCGATTCTGCACCGCTTGGCGCAGCGGATTGTCCAGCTATCGGCTTTGGTTTTCCTGCCAGTCGAGGCAGTGTGCTGTGTGCTACAGCCCGTTGCGTCTATCGCAGACGCCCCCGCAGCGCAGGATAAAATCGGGGTCCTTGTGCCCATTCGCTCGTTGTAAGGGGCTTGTCCATCTACACGCGGCAAGTGGCCGGATGACGGCCGGGCATTCAGTGCATGAGTCAATTATAGTTACCCAGCGCGCCGACTGGGAGGACAGACGGCACACGGAGGCATGGGCTGATGCAGCAACAAAGTACGGTAACGGCGAGGATCACGGGATAACAACATCTCAAAGGCAGGGCCTCCGAGGACAAATGTCAAATAGGAAGGACGGCGAAGCGATGAACGAAGTGCTTGGCGGGGGCGAAGTGCGAACAGGTGTTTCTAGTAAGGGCAAGTCGACGAAGAAATCGCGGGACTCGGTGAGGCATCAAAAATAGAGTCCAGAATTACGCGCGCCTGAGGGAAGAAGGGGGCCTTGGAACATTATCTCAGCGTCGGTCTACTGATGGAAAAATGGACGGAAGAGGCGAAAGCGTACATTCGGACACCCTGTTGAAGGAAATATTGAGTCAATGGAGTCTGCGCTAGCAACGGGAAACATTCGCGGGAGTCAGAAGTGGAGCGGTCAGGACCTTTGTGGCGTTCTCACCGGGCGCAACGTACTCCTCCCTCGGGCACACATCAAACGCGAACGATCGCGCACTCGCGAGAACCGCCCCTTGATCTGCCGTGCCCTGAACACCTCCTGGGCATATGCTGCGGTCGAAACGTAAGTAGACTGTGATAAACCATGACGTTAAAGGGTATTGACCTTGGCAGTTTCGCGAGCGTGACACACAGTTGGAACTGTCCTCGCCATCGGATGCTGACGTCGGGAAAAAGGAAATATACGCCCTGTCGCCCTTGGAGATTTCGCAGGATATGAGGAGAGGAGACGAGGTTTCCGTAGAGCAATTGCTGGGCTGGCGTACGCCCACCCGGCCCAACAACGTCGAGGCGTGTTCCTCCATCTGAGCTGTAAATTGAAAGATGTGCCACGAGGAACGGTAGATCATCCTCGCTGTGCATCGGTTTAGCCATACGGATTAAATTGAACTGAAAATCACTCACGACATCTCATCTGGGTGTGACCGATCTTCACAGTATAGCTGGGCGATCAGAGGTGGGGCCAAGGGCAGGCGCGTAAGGGTAGACGAGCCGAACTCCGCCGCCTTGATAGGGTGCTGGACGATCTCTAGCCTGTACGACCTAGTTGGAAGTTGTCAATAGGCAACTAGCACCGCCAGACGGAACGGCTTTGCCTGTACTGATTATCCGGGCTGTCCGACGGCACCATCAGCTGAGGCAGCCCTGCGGTCATCGTCACGGAGTCAATCTCTGACCACTGTCCGGAAAGGCCAGCATTGAGTGGGCGGGTCTTTGGGTACGGTCCCGAGGCAGTGGAATGCCTATTATGACGGTGTGTGTCGGCGCCGCGCTGGGTGCCACTGGTGGTCTTTCTGCACTGCTCGAGGACCCGTGATGTAGATTTGAGCCGTCGGGACCCTAGGTGAGACCGTTGTAGCACCCGAGGACGCTATGGACACCATAATAAGGTTAGCGAAAAATGGAGACCGAAACCTTCGCGGTGCACACCTTGCAAATCCCACCTGTGCTGGGAACGGGAAGGTGGCGCGCGGACAGTCTAGTCACAAGCCGAGGGATCAGAGTGGATGTCGCACGCATCGCTGTGCTATGCCGTGCATGTTGAAGGGGAGGCTGCTGCTGAGCTGTGGCACAAGCGGACATCGCCCAGCATGAGCGAGGTGAGAAGACGGCGCTCATAGATGCGCCACCGCCTCAGCAGTATAAATTTATAGCAGAAGCGCATGAGATATTGCTTGCATGCTGGATGACGAAGAACCCTAACAGGAAAGATGGCCGGCGTAGGCCTCGAATAGTTTCCCAGCGCCGGTTGAGTCTGTAGGCGAGGTAATCGGATAATTCATCTAAGGGGGGGTTGACGGGTATCACGATTCATGAGGGGAGGAGATCGGAAGTCTAACAGAAAGCAAATTAAGCTGAACATATGGTGTTACATACTGATATACTAAACGTTCCGCTTCGCGTAGCTCCAGAGCCCTGCTACTGCTGACATGAACGTCGCTGCGACGAAAGCGGGCCGTACGCCAGCTAGAAGCAGAGCGGGATAGGTCAGAGAAAGGAAGAAGCAGAACAAGAACAGAAGCGTACCCGTCGACTTGTAAAGGGCACCGGTAAGGCCACCCGCTGCCATACTCCCGAATGTGTCATGCTCGCCCCGCATGTGGTCGATTGTAGAGTTTATGCCATTGTAGACCAGCGCTATGACGAGACGGGCAGGTTAAGACAAAAGGCGACGGTCCAGAGTTGGGACACTCACCCAGAACACCTGCCGAATTACCAATGAAGGTCCCTCGTCTCGTCACTGAGTTCAGGATGGCATTGATCCGCAGTCTGCTGTTGGACACAGCCAGCGGTTTCCTTGCGCCCTCACGCAGGCCCCATACTCCGCCAAGGGCAAGGCCTGGCAGCATGAAGGCGACATGTGATGTTGCAAGACAATAAGAGGTGGTCGCCCGAGATAACGTGTGGGAGGCCCGATGGAAGGGGAGAAGATTTAGACCGCAGAGGATCAGCTTGCGGTGGCGATACAGGGTAGGAAACGAGGTACGAACCGCTGAGGTACATGGTGCCGGTACCATAACTAAGGTCGTCGCTCCAGCCGCGTGAAGGGATCGCGGTTCCCGAGCCAGGAAGATCACTCGTCTTGTCGTCTTCTAGGAGCAAGTAGTCGAGCTTGTCCTCAATGCCCGCCATTGGATGCAGCTTTGTCGGGTCGTATGCTCCGAGCAGGAGGTCCGACGCGGTGACAGCAGCGTCTGGGGCAGGCGCAGAGCCCTCCGAGCGGGCAAACGTGGCATTGCGGAGGGCGGCGGCGGCGTCGGCCTGCTGGTCGTCGCTGCGAGTGGTGGACATGGCGGGATTAGATTTAGAGGCGTAGGGGTAATTTTGGCGTCGAGGAGGACAGCGAGCAGAGGTCGTGGACGGACGGGAAGCGTAACTTTTGCAAAGCGCGCACATCCGCCGATCACCGCAGGCGCCTACGCATGCCGGAAACGCAGACGCCTGGCCCGCGACTTGTCTCTCTCCCTCATCTTCGCATACTCACGACCAGAATGTCGTTGCGCGTCGTCCACGCCGCCCGCAGAGCCGCGGCCACAGTTCTCGCAACGCAGCCCCGGCTCAGCGCCCTCCCCGCTCTGCGTGCGTCTCACGCACTCCGTCGGGCCACGCCCCATGCGCAATACTTCTCAAACAAGCGTAAGTTCCAAGCTAGCCAGGCTTCCGGTGAGATCCATCTGACAGCCCAATTGTCTTGCACACTTAGGTTTTGCAACTTCCACCACACCGCATTCCACCACATCAGACCCGGCGGAAACAGAAGCGCTCCAGTGCCTCGAACAGGGCACCCAGAAGCTCGAGGAGGGTGACGTTCAGGCGGCCAAAGTGAGTCCGTTCGGGCCTTCTATTGCACCCCCACGTTGATGTGTACCTTTCCAGGCGCTGTACCGGAGAAGTGTGGACATCAAGCGCAGCGCGAGCTCGCTATTCAACCTCGGTGTTACCCACTACCATCTTAGTACGAGTGCCACCATCGCGCAGCATTCCGCTTACTGAACATTGCCGTCAGAGGAATTTGACGAGGCTATCGAGGCGTGGAAAGAGTCCATCACTCTCCAGCCGTCGAGCCCGGATGCCCACACCAGTGAGTACCCATCTGGAGCACCGAACCTGTCTGTGTTTCTGACGGGCTGCAGATCTCGCAAGCGCGTACATTATCTCGCCAGTCAGCAGGCCTGACCTGGCATTGCATCACCTCAGGTCCGCCCGTTTATCAGGCTTAATGAAACATCGACTCATCGGGCTGCTTCAGCATTGCCTCATCCCTCGCGCCAGAGGATCCGGAAATAGCCTTCAATTTGGCAGCCGTCTTGGAGGCTTGTACGTGCATTTGCCATCTCTATTGTTCGTCACTGACCGTCCATGGACAGGCGGCAGGTTGGAAGAAGCCCTAAGTTACTACAAACGGAGCAAAGAGTTCGGGGTCGAGCGCGCTGCGATGCATATACGCAACGTACGCCACTACCGCTTACATTCCGCAGCGGTTCATTCACCGAGACATCCAGGTCAGCGCCAAAATTCTCGGCCAGAGAATGAAAGCTGTAGAGGAAGAGGAAGGCAAGAAACAAGAGTCATGAGAACGGCAGCCCCGCTCAGTCATCGGCGGGCGGGCATCGTGTGTCGGGCACGAAGCTTTTGGGAGCCGAAGATCCCGCTCCGCCCCCCGCCTTATTGTCTTGACCATCATCTGTCAGCGGCCCACACAGCGGTACGCCTCCTACCCGTCATTACGAAAACATTAACATTACTGTACAATTTCCTACACCCTGCACCGCGCCAACGCCGCGTCACTGGCCGTTCTGTATGGAAGTCAGTCGGCACGTCCGAGAAATCGTTGGCCACGTACATAGTCTCTCCGCCAATAATCATCTGCATTCCCTGTGCTATTACGTGCACCAGGATTTAGCGAGCGCGTCGACATCAGCGGGGTATGGTGGACGCACCGGTTGCCGTTGCCCCACCCTCCCGAATACCCACCACGACCCCTAGGAGGTGCACCCCATCCTCGCGAGTACCCTCGGGGCTGGTACTCCCCGCGCTGTGGGTATTGTCCACGGCCGCGTCCTGGGTTGGAAGCCCTACCCACGTCCCAAGTGGACGGAGGTATCCGCGGCGATGCGCGAAGCTTCTCTAGGATGTTCGTGATGTCCTCGAGTGTATATTCCGAGCTCGCCGGCTGTTCGACGACGCCCAATGCCACCATCTGGTCACAGCCCTCCCATGCTTCTGGAGGTTGATACTGCGACCGGAAGCGTCGCAGGACCGAGATTCCCTGTTCGACGGAGGTTATTGTGGGGTGGGAGGTTCCTGTCAGACACATCGTCATGTTTACTTCAATCCGTGCGCCACCGGCAGTAGTAAAACTTACTGCTCCGCAGGCGTTGTTCGCAGACCTGCGCGAAGCCACATGAGTCGTTCATTCGCGCGTGCATATGGCGGACGTACCTCGAATGGGGTCGCGAAGTGCAAAACCCAGACCAAAGCCCCCGGCCTTTCGCGCGCGATCCGTACCCAGGTGGCTCGTTGGCTGCGAACGCGGACGCACGTTAACAATAGTGTCGACTGACATTAAGGATGGAAACTCTTGCCTTGCATCAATATTAGTTCGGTCGATGCATACAGACCCGCCGTTTCGCAGTGTAGCCCGTGCGAGATCTTCCACGGCGCGCCGGTCACCCAGTTCGTCCTGATTGCACCGCACAAATTCTGGAAAGTGGGCTTGTAGTGCGGTGGCAAACGTTGACTGTAGGGACGACAACATATGAGCCACTTGTGTTCAATTTTAACTCAGAGTGCAGTCAGGCTCACTTTGCCTGATCTATGAGGGAGTTGCTGCAAGTTAGACAAATCCGTACGACCACAGAAAATGTTTGGATGACCCAATGAAGCCCACGAGAATGAGCACGGTCTGCGGGTTGGTTGACTCCATGGGTGCTAGTAATTGATTTCCGGGTTGCTTTGATAGTTATCAGAGCTGAGGTGGTCCTAAGTATCGAACGTCGTGTTTGCGGCGGCGTCTATTGCCAAGTGTGCCTGTCGGCAAATGCCGGATTGCATCATGGCGTCTGGAATTGCTGCCGCATTACCACCAAGGTCGAGAATTACTTCAGCTCTCAAGATTTTTCCGCGTACGAATTGTGGAGCTGTCTATAGTTTATCTCAAGGTAAGCTTTGATAGAGAGCCTCATTGTAAACCTATACGAAATTCTTCGTTCCATCACAGGCTGCAAGGTCATTTTGAGGTCATTTTCTTCGCAATATCTTCCGCATAACAACCCTCAACATGGTTCCTTCGAGAATTTCATCGACGATTTGAATATCTCCGCCCATCTTTCACCCTGCGCACAGGTTGACATACACGCCTCAATCAAGGATGCTCGGCGACCTGCGACTCAAGCGTAAGTGAGATGAGTCAGCACGGGGACGCGACTTGATTGGCCAACAGGAACGCGGATGTGTCATGAGGCGCCCATTCAGGACTTGCACTCGACCGTCGTGTGCGGTTCAATCCTCCGAGGCAACACCGCCGCGGCAGGACTTGGCTTTTGACCAGTATGACTTTACGAACATGGATGAGGTACTTGGACCAGATGATGACCGTCTTGCCCGTTTCTGACACCCACGCTCAGTCGAGCACACCAGCGATCCGTTTCGAGAGAGAGTCTTGGCAACTCTCGCCCGACAGAATTCACCGTACGTCGAACACAGTAACTTTTGGATTTCAACATCCTTGTACTTATCAAATTCGCCTTCACAGTTTCGCGCAGCATCTCTTGGCTTGCTCATCGGTTGCCTGCTATGTTTCACGAACCTGTACTTTGGGCTTCAAACCGGATGGATCAGCATGTAAGTCGCGTCTTGCTGGCGGAGATTATCACCAAAATGCTTATCTTGACCAGGATGTCCCTTCAGTCCGCCCTGATAGGCTACCTTTTATCCCGTTTTCTCCCCACGCCTATCACAGCACAGGAGAACATCGTGCTGCAAACGACTGCAGTCGCCACTGGTACCGTGCGCTATCATAATGGACCCTCCACGACATAAACTGACAACGTAACCGGCGTGTAGATGCCTCTCGCTGCTGGCTTCGTCGGTATCATTCCCGCGTTGGGTCTACTCGACGAGGCTCGAGACGGCGTAGCCCCAATCCATCTATCTTGGTGGTCAGCGATCGCTTGGTCGCTCGCAGTTGCGTTCTTCGGGTACGTTTTCTTACTACAGGTGAGCTCGTCTAACGATCACCAGCGTCTTCCTGTCACCACCACTACGCAAGCAAGTCGTACGTATGGTCTATTTTAACACTGGCCCATGCAACTGACGCGTGTATCAAGATTATCGAGGAACAGCTCGCTTTTCCCTCAGGAACGGCCACTGCGCAGCTTGTTTCAGTTCTGCACGAACTGCCTCCACCAGACACCACCATCTCAAGACGGAGAGGATACAGAGAACTTGAATATGATTCAGTACCCGCCGAACCCACTGTCGATGCGCCCATCGCAGAGGAGGGCGGGCTCCTGGAAGAGCCTGAGTCCGAAAATCCTAAACCAGAAGGATGGTCTGCTTTGATTTGGAGCTTTGCCGCCTCTGGCGTTATGACGGTACGGTTCTCTGTTCTTGCGAATGTCATCATACTAAGGATATTCTACTCAGCTGCTAGCGTATTTCTTCCCGGTCGTTTTCTCCATCCCCTTGTTTGGGAGCTACCTCGCTCAGGAGTGGTTATGGACATTTACTCCTAGCTTGTCTTACATTGGTCAAGGTAATGCTCACTGCCATTTGTGCAAATATTTGGTCGTAATTTGAGTTTCTAGGTATCATCATGGGTTTCCCCACAACATTGAGTATGAATCTCGTACGTCACTTCCTAGTCCTAAATCCGAATTTCTACTGAATCCGCTCCTAGGGCATGCTTGTCGGTTGGGGCATACTCTCTCCAATATCGAAGCACTCCGGCTGGGCGCCAGGCCCAGTCGGCGATATGACCACAGGCGCGAGGGGGTGGATCCTCTGGGTCTCACTCGCTATCATGTGCGCGGACAGCGTCATTTCTCTGCTACCCGTCATCTACGAGATCGTGGTGGAGAAGGTCTTCCCGTCAGCCCTCTCTCGTAAGTTCTCGTCACGACCAGAGGATTACGGTGAAGACAAGGAGGTCGAGACCGAAGACAGACTGGTTCCAATGAAGTGGGTGCTGTGGGGCCTTGGAGGGAGCATCGTTGGGGGTACATTCCTAGTGTGGATTGTTTTTGGGCATGAAGGTATCACCCCTTGGGCAACCGTCATCGGATACATCGTCGGTGCTCTACTCAGTGTTCTCGGGTCAGTTCAGTTCGCCATCATCTTCATCCAGGTACTAATAAGCCTTCAGTGTACGCGCCCTAGGAGAGACAGACCTGAACCCCGTCAGCGGCCTCGGCAAGATCAGCCAGCTGCTTTTCGCCTGGATCCAACCAGGAAACATTGTAGCCAACATCATTGCCGGAGGTGTCGCGGAAGCTGGCGCCCAACAGTATGTATCCAAGTCGCTCTATCCATCTTGGTGCTAATGTCACCGCAGGGCCGGAGACCTCATGCAGGATCTGAAGACTGGACATCTCATCCGCGCATCCCCGCGCGCGCAGTTCTACGGCCAGCTGATTGGCTCCCTCCTGTCCATTGTCGTCACCTCGACCGCATATTCGCTGTATACCAAGGCATATGAGATCCCCGGTCCTTCCTTCCCAGCGCCGACGGCTTACGTCTGGCTTGGCCTTGCTCGTCTTCTCCGTACGTACTCCACCCACGATAACATATCAAATACTAAAACCCCGTAATCAGGCGATGGCGAACTCCCCGCCCAAAGCGGCACTTATATGCTTCTCTTCGCCCTGCTTTTCGGCGGCATCGCAGCCTCTAAGACCTTCTACACCCAGCGCGGTCATCCATATGCGAAATGGATCCCCTCCGGCGTCGCCTTCGCCATCGGGTTCCTCAACACACCATCATTCTCGCTCGCACGTCTCATTGGTGGCGTCGTCGAGCACGTGTACTACCGACGCGTCGGCGGGCGTGAGAAGGGCGGGATCCGCTTGATCATCATCGCAAGCGGGTTCGTACTGGGCGAGGGCGTGGTTAGTATCGTTGCACTGATATTAAGAACATGGGGCATTGGTGTGGCGAGCTGTTGGGGCTGTGTGCCTGGACTTTGTGGGGGCTGCCCTGCGTGAGGGCTTTTATGATCTTTATTCGTGTACGACGTCGTCTTCAGGTCCTCAATGTTATGATTTAGATGAACCCTGGCACTTGCAGAGACGATACTCAGCAGCAACATCTCAAAGAAAGTACCTCTACCGATATCAGAAGTCGAGACATAACGCAGCGCCACAACAGCAGAGATTAATGCGCGCTAAGGTACACAATCCCTTGTGTCACTTGTACGTTAATCTCGACACTGCTTCCCATCGTGCAACGCATGAGGATCCTTGTGATGGAAACTTCTGCAACGTGCCCGAAGACTGAATTGGACAAAGGACTCGTGATGTCTAGACCTCCGAACACGCATCAGCGAGCTAGATGTCGTTCGAGTTTGCGGGTCGCCCCCTCCCTCCCAGCTACGACCCGCGCACAGGAGCCGCTCTGAAAAGCAATTGCATGTGAGCGTTCAGTCATTCGAACGAGAAGGTGGACATACTAATCAGGGTCTGAGTGTTGCAGCGACCGATTATTCGATAGTCGGTGAGTTGTGGTGTAATTGTGGCGACGAGCTGCGGTGCTGATTTTGCGATGTAGAAATTTGGAAGACCATGTACAGACCTCAATATTCCCCAAGAGAGGCACCACCCGACGAAGAAGGTGGCTATATCTATGCTACATCGAACGGTATGCTGTCTCGATCAGTGCCGGTGTTGAGATAAGCTGACAAAGCAACTTACTAGACAACGCTCCCCTCGATGGTGTGCCCATGAACCATTACTATCTGGGCGGTGTTGCTCCCGCTGTTGTCTCTGATACTGCTGTATATCTCCCTGACCAACTCTCGGACTCGAATCAGATCAACTACTGGCAGAGCGCTCCGATGCCAGTGCCGTTCCCGAGCACATCCCTTCCTGCGGCGACCACGGGCATGGAGTTCGATAGGACAGGAGAAGGGTTTTTGATTTTTTCTTTCGAAAAAAAGAAAAAACCAAAACCCATCAACGTCGGCTCTTCTTCCAGCTGGCACTACACGGAAGGTCCAACGGGCGACGTGGACCACTGGCAGCCTGGCCCGCCGACCGCGCCGCCCCTCTATAACCCCCGCTCATACTCCTTGGCGGGTGTTTTCGGTCCTACGGACACGGAATCAGCAAGTGAGGGAACGTCCGTAACGATGACATCGGTGCTAAACGCACCCGAGGAACTCGAACACGCGCAGCCCGAAAACGATCCCATCGAGCTCGTCGAAGAACGTACAGGGGAGCCCGCTGCATCCGAAACGCAAGACTACATCATTTCGAAAGAGGAACTCACCATTCCACAAGAGACCTCAGGGCCTGCCGAGCCCGGACAGCCCTCTATGCCCAATCTTCCCCAACAGGACTTCGGCGTCGACCTGAAGGTACTATGCCCCCTCGGCTGCAACAAGATTCTGGAGATGAACCTTGGCGACCTCGAGAACCATATGAAGGACGTACACGGAGATCTATTCGCCCCGGAACACGACGCGATCTTCTGCCCACTGGCCGGATGTACGATCGATCCACTCTATCCGCTTTCCCCGGAGCAGTACTATCTGCATCTTGCCGCGCACTTGCTTCAAATTGCTGGGGACACAGTGCGGTGCGACCTGTGCAAGAGGAATATGCCACGGGACTGGTATGGCACTCACATACGATTTTACAGAAGGCATCGCGAGCGCCGCGATTAGAACTTGGAGGTCCGCGTGCAGTGGGCATACGGACATGCTGAAGAAGCCGGAGAATACTGCGGCGGGAGGGGCGCGGACGAGGTTTGTGATATTTGGTACATCGGATGTAAGCAATATGATATAATGGCACTGAGAAAACAAAGTTTCCGAGGGGGGAAAAGGTATCCTGGGGACAGCCGGGTTCCAGTTAGTAGGCTGGACTACGAGGATTACTGTACGGCGGATGCGACGTACATGCTCGACTGCGGCTGCCGATTGCGAGTGTATCGTCGTCGAAATCTGAGGCGCTATAAGCTTCTCGTTGCGGCGAGCATCGGCAGTGGCATTCCGTTGAACTCGTAGGCCCTCTGAGCAAAGTACAAGGATGGAACTTGAACGAATGAGGGTGAGACAGAGTGGGGGGACGCTGGGGGAGGGGCCCGAGATTATATCCTAAGTCAGGACCGGGCTCGACGATATCGATTGCGTGGCGCGAATCTGGCTTTCCATTCGGGGAAAACGTGCTGAGTTCCTCGCAGAGCGACTTCAGCCCGATGGTCCACCGAGAGTCACGCTGGATCACATGCCGGAATAGTCAGCACAATAAAGGTCTGCGGGGGATGTCGACGAATACTGAGATCTCAAAACCCTCTCGTGTCACGCCAACCGCAGTTTCTGTATTAGGAAGTTTATGTCGTGCCATACAAGAACCGGAAGATGGGAACGTAGGGTCCATAGAAGGTGGTCAGGGTTGGAGAAGCGCATGGGAGAACCGTTGTAATCATGATGTGCCTGTTGAATTCAGCGAGTACTCGTCGTAGCGTTGTTACGATGGTACTCCAGAGCTGAGTCCTAACTCGTACATAGTTGTCGAAGGTACGCTCGTGAGGAAGGACAACTTGATTATGGGACGCGCCTTATATCCAGACCCTCGTGACCTTCACATCGTGAATTTCAGGGCTTGCTTGCTTCTTTGTCCAGCTATTAGTCCGAAAAAAACAACGACTATGAGAACCTGAAAGAATAGGCCGCGTACCGTTGCGATCTCTCTATGCAGCTAGCTCGAAGAAGGTCGAAAGTTGGTTGTGTGAGACGAGACATAGACGAATAATAAAACGTACTGGCTCTTGCCTAAAAAGTGACCCAGAGACAGGGCTCACCAGTCTCGCAGATTTTTGGGGAAAGAATGTGCGGGACGCAGGGTTAGTAGTCGAGTAGGCTTGAGAATGACGGCGGACTAACCTTCCGAGCATTGTCTGAATCATATGGCTTGGGGACGTTGTCGCCGGTTAGCTGCGAGTTTCACAGCCTCTGCCTCCGCACGATTTGTCTAAAATCCTAAGGCCCCCAATACTTCGTGCTATGTCAGTCGGGCGAGCACGATGATGGTCGTAGTGGTGGAAGGTGCGATGCTAGCCTGTGATATCTGGATGACGTGACGTCACTGATGGCGCGGGGCGCATCATTTCCCGCGCCCTGCGCCTTGAACTTACCGCCCACCATCGCTAGTCTTCGAGCGTGAGTGTTGACTTCTAGTGTGCGCGCAGCTTGATAAATAACACAGGATAATCTCAGAAAGGTTGTGTGGGTGCGCTTTGATGTTATCCTTACCGATCTTACTCACCCCTACTTCGAAGACGCGTCGACTCAGATGTACTGTACTAATCAGACCTAAGCGGCGGGTCATCGGTCATCGACCTCTCCGCCGCCGCTTTCGGGTAGAGATGTCAGCGGTCATCGTGCCACCAGCCGCTTCATTCATACAGACAATTTGTGGGATCAGTCACAAATTTTTCCGGCCTGCGGCGCCATACCACGTTTGATTCACCATTTGCGTCCAATAAATCATGTGTACCGCGTTTACAGCAATCCGAGTGACATATGTAAGTCAATTGTCCTCTTAGCAACTCTGAACGACTCACAAAAAACACAATGCACTGGCCACAGCCTGGACTGGCCCATGTCAGCACGTTCACAGCTAGCCTGTGCGCACCGCGCGTGCAGTAGCTCACCAGCCGCTTTCGACGTTGGCCGGATTCGAGGCATTGTCAGCAGCGGTGGGAACCTCCGCCGCCCGGCCGCTTTGAGAAAAGATGTCAGCGGTCATACCCCCCGCCGCTTAGGTCTGATTAGTACAGTATTTGACCATCAAATCCTCGAGATAATATTCAGCAACCGCTAGCATGGGAAATTGTGATATGCAACATACTCACCGTTCCAGGAGGAGGTAGACTCAATTGCGAGGCATCGTCCCATCTTCATTATTCGGGCTTGTGTCATTTGCACGTTAATACTGTCGGTGGCGCCCGACCGTGGGGATTGCGCTGATGGAAACCTCTACAACGTGCCCGGGGACTAGAATGGGGCGGGGCATCCGTGAGAGTGGGGTCTATCAACAGTCGTCAACAGACCGCAGATCGTTGTTCGATTTGCAGGGCGACTCCTCCTAAACTCTGATCACTTAGCTATTTGGACCTGCACACCGAAGGAACACGTCAAAGACGTGAGCGTCCAACCGATTGAGACAGCTCCAATTGCGCGTACTGATCGAAATTTGGGTGTCCCAGCGAACACTGGTGAGTTGCGGTATGATTGTGGCGGCGAGCGATCGTTCTGACATCGGGCTGAACAGGAAGATCATGGACGGAAGTCACGATTTCTCGGAGTATATCCGTGCAGACGTTCCCGATTGCCCCGTTAACGCTGGGACGAATGGTACGCGGTCTAATTAGGAGTACTTTTATTCCCGGAAAGCTGATAGAGCAACTCACCAGGCGACAATATGCTCGACGACTCGGACTATGTCGCATTTTGGGGATATTATCCTGCGGACTCTGCCCCCGCCGCTGTACACAACACAGCTGGACAGAACAATCATCAACACGACTTCAACCTGAGCTATGATAGCTATTGGCAAAGCGCCCCGATGACGTCCTCGAGCACATTCCTCTCCACTACGGCCGCCGATACGGTATTTAATCGAACAGGAGAAGGGTTTCTATGTTTTGTGGGGAGTCAAACCGCACAAAACATAGGAACCAGTCACACCAGTGATTTCAACAGCGGCGAACCCGAAGCGCACACGGGAATACCTTACTGGCCGCCGTTTTATGACCCGACATCGTTCGGCAGGAATATCTCCTATCCTACTGAGACTGCATCAGCTAGGGCGACGTCCATATTACCAGAACTCACTGCGGCCGGCGAACCCGCATGGCACGAGCACGATCCTACCATCCCCAACCAGCCTCCTATTTCTACGTCTGCCGCGGGATCTACTGCACCCTCTCAGGAACCGGCAGTGGTCGACTTCGAGGAGCCATCCGCGCCATTTTCCGAAGATAAATCCGCCGAGTTGGAGCCAGAGGACGAATTAACGACCCTCGCGAAGGTACTCTGCCCTCTCGGATGTGGCGAGCGGCTAGAGCTGCAACGGGGCATCAACCTTAGGAAGCACCTCGGCAAGGTACACGAACTGTTCGACTCATCTCCAATCCACTGCCCGGTGGCTGATTGCACGATACGCCCCGGCCCGGATGGTCCCATGGACCAGGCAGGGTATGTACACCATTTTTACGAGCATCTAGCCAAAATAGGTGGGTGTACGGTGTACTGCCCGCGGTGCAAGGAAGACGTGCCCAGGTCGCGCCTGGGAGAACACAAGAGGAAGGACACGCACCGCGGCATCCCCGATGTACCACGCCGGGTTCGGCAGCAGCGACGGCGGTACGATGTAGGGGCCCTGTATTCGCGTCGTGAAATAGCATCGTGCCCAGTCTAGAGATTCGTCGAGTAGGGTAGATGAGGTCTGCAGTATTTCGTACAGTTAGTCATGTAACACAATCGCAACCCAGATATGAGCTTTCCTGTGACCGTCGCGATCTTCTGGCGAGAGAGGAGGGCCATCGAGACAGTTGACGGCCCCGATAGCTTTCGTCCTGGTCGGGCCTGAGGGTGAAACGAAAAGAGAGAGCTAGGGGAGGGAGTTTAAGTACTGGGACAGGGCTCAATGATATCGATTGCCTGACATGGTTCGGGGTTGCCAATCGGGGACAGAGAGCTGAGTTCCTCGCAGAGCGACTTCAGCCCGATGGTTCACCGAGACCCACGCTGGATCACATGCCGGAACAGTCAACACAATAAGGATCTGCAGGGGATGACGGCGAATACTGAGATCTAGAACTGAGAAAATACCAAACAGATGGCGGGTCTGCTGCATCGTTTTAGTTTGCGTGTAACAGCGAAAAGAAGTACTCCCAAAAAACTTCCCCCTTTATAAGCGCGCCCGATAAAATGCTTCACATTATCAAGCGAACATATGCTTAGTGATTTGCACGGCCCGGCTCGAGGCCAAAAAGCCGGCCGGGCCAGGCCAGAAAAAGACGGGCCAAGCCAGGCCAAAAGGGGTGGCTCAAGGCGGCCTGTGGCTTGGCTTGGACAGTGAGCCGGCCAAAGCGGGCCACCAAGCCAAGGCTTTTGAGGTTATAAATCTCATGATGAGCGCACCGGAGAGTGGACTTGTGCCGCACTCATGCGAAACCGCGTCGGACACCGTGTCAAAAAGACGTTTCTCACGGGGTGACCGGCCAATGAATGGATTTAAGACTAACGACAAAAGGGTTTTCGGACTTCATACATGTCTATATATGGAGTTATAAGATTGGTTATCTCCCATAAATCAGGATTATTGCCTGAACGCGTCTTCCCTCACGGGTCGCCTGCCAGCCTTCGTCTCGGTGCTTGTCCCCACACTCCCAACTCCCTCAGAACCTTCGGAATGGTGCGCTATCACCTCTATGCATTCATTTCTCGTTGACCCGGATTACTTTTG
>BSCZ01001887.1:138407-180279 GCA_027924225.1 Bjerkandera adusta | reverse complement strand
AGGTGGATAATAGCGTGTGTAATACTGATGGGAAAGTGAAAAAGAATAGGTGCTCGTAGGGTTGCCTGTTATCCGCGACAAGGACAAGCGCGCAGCTTTGTGGCGCTTCCGAAAAGGGACAAGGTAATTTTAGGCGCTTCTAACTTCGTCCTTCGGAATTCGACGCAGGTGAGAAGCATCATGCTGATGCGTTGCTCAAATGCGTGATTGCTAATTTTACTTGACCTCATTTTGATTTTATACCTACAGGCTGATTTCTTTTGCATCGAGCTGCTCAGGATCCGATGTTTAAATTTGACTTTGACTTGGCGGAAGAAGAGCTCGATGAGGAAGTGGTGGCTCAAACCACAACCGGAGCGAGCACGGACAGCGCTGAAGCACATGACCAAGCGCCACAAGAGCTTTTGCAATCTTTTGCGGAGCATTCCCTCAGCGATATCGTACGCCCAATTATCAATCTCCAGTTCCCGTCCACTCATCCGTCTCACTGTATCACGTAGCTCAAAGCCCTGCCAAACATAATCAGCTACTCTCCTCTCCGGATTCCGTCTCTATCATCCGGCTCCCAGGGCTTTGTACTGGCGAAACGGGATCTGTACGACGCACGCTTCCAGCTCATCGCGGCTGGACATTCCAACGAACCTGGGGGCAATGCTGATGCTGATGACCTCCAGTTTGTCGAGGCGCCGTCGGATCTGGTGCCTGGGGTGTACGAAGGCGGGCTGAAGACGTGGGAGTGCAGCATCGATCTTGCCGGTCATGTCGCTGAGCTCGCGAGCTCGTCTGTGTCCGCGGCGAGTCGGCTGCGCGTCCTCGAGGTACGATAAAACGACCGCACGAACATATTTCTACCAATACTCATGCTATTCTATCAGCTGGGATGCGGCACAGCAGTGCCCACGCTCGCCCTCCTACACGAGACTTTCTCTGCACCAGCGCAGCCCGCTAGGAAAATTGACGTGCATCTGCAAGACTACAACGAGCTGGTGTTCCGGCTGGTTACCTTGCCCAACGTCATCTTAGCCTGGTGTACGTCTCCTCTGATCGAGTCTCGATCTAATAAAGACACTGATTGTGTAACAGACATGTCCCCAGCGTCCCAACCCTTCCGCTCCTCTCAGTCGTCTCTGGACTCCACAGCCGAGCAAGTCGACCCAGAGCACGAACAAGAACCATACCCGCCAGCAGACCCAACAGAGGCCGGAGACCTACAGCTCACACCAGCACTCCTCGAGGCATTCACAGCATCGTTACAAGAGCACGGGGTCACGCTACGCTTCTTCTCAGGAAGCTGGGAAACATTCGACTTCAAAACCGCGCTGGGCGAATCCGGCGGAAAATACGACATCGTCCTCACATCAGAGACCATCTACCGCACGGACAGCCTCGGGCCGTTGGTCGATCTCATGTGGCAAGCGTGTACCGGCAGCAGCGATGTGAGAGAAGAGCAAGAAACATCGGTAGAAAAATTAGCGAGCACCGCATCGAAACTGTCGCTGGAGACGAGACAGCCGCTGTGTCTCGTCGCAGCAAAGCTAGTCTACTTTGGCGTTGGGGGCGGGGTGGCGGAGTTTACGCGGGCTGTGGAGAACGGCGTTCCGTCTAGCAGGCAGAGGAGCAGAGGAAGGGTTGACACGGTGTGGGAAAGGGAAGGCGGAGTGAGGAGGGTGCTACTGAGGGTGCGGTGGGAGTAGGTATCTGGAAGCGGGGTATGACAACGAGGACGTGTACAGCTCAAGCGAAGCAGAAAGAATACACTTGATAAAACTCTGGTGTTCACGGCAGTCATTCCTCCGTCGCCGCTTTCTTCAAAACATCTTGCCAGTCTAGCGCCAGCTTCGTCAAGGTTTTGCTTTTTGCTGATAAACGCAAGTCTTCAGCATCATGCGCGATCGTGAGATAAACGGAAACACCCACCGAATTGTGCCAGAACATCCTTGAGGAGGTCACGCTTGGAGAATCCAACGACAGTTGGGCACCAAGTGTCTTCTCTCCCAGGACGCCTTTTGGGAGTCACGTTAGCACTGGAACCCATGCGGAGAAAACGCTAGCCATACCAGTACGTTGGCCCAAACAACTCCTTCACCAGTTCTTCTCCTTTGCCCCTGAAGCCTTCGTCGGCGATCTTTTTCGCATACAGGATGAGTGCATGCTTGTACTCCTGCGGGCTCTCCAGCGCCTTCGCCGCGTGCAGCCGTGTCTCAAGATGACCCAGCGTGAGCGCAGTTCCCCACCACGCCGGGCGCGGAACATCAGCCCCCTGAGGCGGCATCTGCTCGCTCGCAGTGCTCTCCATGACGCTCACTATGCCCCGAGTCGCTATCTGACTGTTGATGCGCGAGCGCGCAGACCATGCGTCCGAGCCTTCTGCGAACCACGCGTCCGTGAGCTTCACCCACGAGCAGAGCGCGGCGTCGTAGGAGTAGGCGAGGCCGGTTGATAGGTTAATCAGCGGCGAGCCGTTAGACCGGATCGAGGCGGAGACGACGGTGCAGTTTGGAGAAGAACCAAGGATGGGGGCGAGTGAGGTTGGTGGGAAGAGGGCGCGCTGGGTCTTGACGTTCCTACATCGGATGCATGCACTTTTAGCATCGCAGTGAATGATCAAGTCGAACAGAGACACATACCAGGCATAGAACTGGCCGGTAGAAGTAATCGCCATGAGGCAATGTTTTGAGCCGCTGAGGACAGAACAAGGGGAGCCTAACGACATTGTGGGCATTATTCTGGGATAGAGGCGTCAGAAGAATGATAGCATCTTTACAGACTAACTCACCGCCGACCGTTCGGCGAATAGATGTTCACCGAGCCGTCTGACATCGCCGCAGAGCAGAAAGCACTCGTACCAACCAACAGTAGCACAGGCGACTGCACGTAGTCTAGCCATTGCGTCTGCTTTCCGTTAATGTAGATGACCTCATGAGGCTCTGTAGAACTATCAGTCATGCACACACGTGTTACGCGCAAGTTCGACTTACGGCCACTGTCGGAATTTCGAGCTTCAATAAAGTCGTCGCTTGCCTCGACGTCTGCCTTGATGTACGTGAGCAGCTGTGCCACTGGTAGTCTTGCGACCAAGCTTGGGCCGGCGGAGTTCGCCGCAGCATCGTATACCACGACGCTGGTGGCCCCCGGCGCGAGCTCTTTCACAGGCACTGTATCTCGCGGACGGTCGCCACCCAACGTCCTCGCTTTGCTGGGCCGGTCGTCAATAGGATCCATGACCCCAGACTTCCGCTTCCCACGGCCGTTCGTGTCTAAAGAGCTGATGGGGACGTCCATGTTCATCTCGTAGTCTTCGGGCGAATACCTTAGCTCGAGACTATTGTCTTCGAAGCCGACGCGGGAGCCGCCGAAGGAGACCGACGTGTGCGTAAGCTCCTTGACTGGTGGGAGGGGGGCAGATGCAGGTGGACGAGAAGACGAAGGTATGATGCCGGCGATCTCGTGGAAGGAGCGACCCGTGGACTTGCTGGGACCTGCCAAATCCGTCGAAGTAGACGCGGAAGGAATGTTGTTGATCGCACTGCTCGTAGAGAGCGAGGAGCTCAATGTTCCAACGAACGTAGGCTGTCCCCGCTTCTTGGTGTTCCGCTTAGCTACAAGCTTGTTCACGTACTCGCCACTTCCAGCGCCAGAGCCGAAGCCCATGTCCTGCGTTTGCGGCTTCGCTGGTGTTCTCCCAGGTGATGGCGGAGGGGTCATCCTCGCGTCGGGCTGCTTTGGCTGGTGAGAGAACCCCTCTGGGAGCGGCGGCGGCGTAAATCCAAACTTCTTCAGATACTGCTCTTGCGCTGCAGGAGGAGCAAAGTCCACCAATTCTTCCCGGTCGAAGCTGAACACAGCCATCGTGCCGTCCGACGAGACTGCGTATAGCGTGAGGCCATCAGATGACCTGCCCTCATTCAGCCAGGCACCAGATGAGCAGCAAACACGTTGCTCACCAACTTAAATCCATGATTTGACGCTCGAAAACCTCCTTTGCGACGACCAACGGACGCGCGGACTTCGTAGCCCAAACGGACACGGAGCGGTCGTCTGCCCCTAACGCGACGACCGAGCAGATGTTAGAGGCTATCACGGGGGCCGTGGGATCCCGGAGGAATATGTGTGGGTTGTATGCCTAGAAACACCATGAGGGAGACATCGACGATGTCAGAATACCATGACGACATACAGCGACTTCAACCGCATTCTCATGGCCAACGAGACTGATATCTGACGTCCACTGGTTGCGTGTGATGACTGCTGCGATGAAGACGTAGCCTTTGTTGTTGGTGGCGTTCGACGCGGTTATGTGTGCGCCGTCGGGCGACCAGCTGCATAGTACTTTGAGCAACCGAGTAGCTAATAGAACACCGAACGCACCTTAGCCTTCTGAAGAAGGTGCCAGGTGAGTTCTCGAACGGTTTCTTGATCTCGGCCTCAAGTTCCCAATCGGTCGTCCGCCATACTTTCACAGTCCTATCATCTGATTGAGTGGCGATGAATTCTCCGACAGGGTCCCAACACACGCCCTTCACGAAGCCCTGATGCTGGTCAAGTCTCCTGAGACGCTCTGTGTCCATGCGTCAGAAGCCAGACCTCCTGGGATCGACGCCAGACCTACCGAGCGTGAAACCGCACCAGATGATAACCTGGGAGTCCAACCCAACAGAGGCCAAGTAACGGTCGCCGGGGGACCACGCCAAGTCGGTTACGTCTACGCAAGCAGTCAGTGTATTCTACGTCGAGCAACCCATGTACTGGCGTACCGCTTTCGTGGCCCGGAAGTCGCTTCAACGGTTTCCAGCCCTCCACATTTACTTCGTCTGATCCCCACACCTTCCCCCTTGCATTTCTGGCGGTGCGAACACGGTTAGCACCATCCAGGGGCCCGGGGATGTCGGTCATGAGCGTGGGCGGAGGCAACGACTCACGGGTCAAGATCCCAAATCATGACGATGGCGTCGTCGCTGCCGCTTGCCAGCCAGCGTCCGGAGTGTGCCCAGCGTACAGTCAAGACTGGCCCGGTGTGCATGGCAAGCGTACACAGGAGCTTCGGCGGCCGACCTGCGACCTCGGCGGTCTGGTTGAGAATGGGCTTTGTACTCCATATCCGGACTTTGGCGTCGAGACCGCCTGTAGCAATGCGAGAGCAGTCGGGATGTACATGGCATGAGAACATGGAGAGTCGTTTGCCCTGGTCCTTCGTTGAGGAATCTGGTATGGGCCCCGTTAACGCTTCATGAGGAGTTTCGATAGCTGGGGAACGAGTGCTCACCCTTGTGAGCAACCCATGCGGGTTTTGTGAAACGCATTATGAGATATTACAGAGAATACAGTACGCGTATAGCAGCAGAGCGAGAGTAAAATGAAGCAGTTCACGAGAGAGTTGCGGACAGTGAACCTGAACGGGAAGTTGCCTTAATTGGATGCCACGTGGGGCGTCTGTGCAGAGCGGAAGCAAAATGGACGCCCAAACGCCACCAACCGCCACCTTCAACGCCGAATGGGCATCTCGGCAAGTTCTTCGCCGAAGAAGAAGACCGACAATCCTAGCGGATGCAAATCCACAAGGAAGCCGAGTAGGAGGATTTGCACCCGCGTTGGAGTATTACTCCAACGCGGGTGCAAAAGCGCACAGCTCAAGAATCGTATAAAATAACCCTCCCTCGTCGATAGCATGCCACCAAACTTTCCCAACCCACCCACATCCCTATCACACAACCACCACATTCTATTCGCTTTCAACGCCCACAACCATGTCCGAGATATTCTACTCCGACATGTGCTACTGCACTCTTTGCGATCGCTATTTCCCGGGTGAAGCTGCACGGGCACATCACGTCCAAGCATCCTCCAATCACCCAAAGTGCACGACTTGCGACCGCCGCTTTGCGAACAAGAATTCGCTTCGTAACGTGAGTTCCAATCTAATCGATCCATTTCCAGAGGCTCATCTCTATCTTCAGCATTACGTTTATTCTTCCAACCACCACTACTGCGCCTCGTGCCAACGTGGTTTTGACACAGCAGCTGGCCTGCGTGCCGTGAGTATTACACAACACTCGTCATTTAGAATCATTCTCACGTTCATGTACAGCACATTGAATTTGCCGCCGTCCATCGCGATGACAGCGACGATGATAGTGACGACGAATCCATCGACGATTCTGCGGAAGGTTGGGAGGACGAGCTCGGCCAGCGCCTCTACCCAGAGGAAAACAACCCTCCTGCCTCGTCTGATGAGGAAAGTGAGGAGGACGACGTGGACTACTGGACCGACGATGACGTCGAGGACTTCGAGGAGAACCAGGACGTCTACTTCGGTATTGCGCCTACTCCTGCGGCAGCGGCGCGCAGTCACCCCAACCATACGCGGGTGCTTGGCGAACAGTATTCGCCTGCGCCGGACGCAAACTCAGCTCCGCAGGAGCCCCCTGCGTCGAGCGTGTCGTTCAGCTGCCCGCTCTGTTTGGAAGCCCCTAAAGAGAGCAGCGCCACTCGCTGTGGACACCTGTTTTGTACACCGTGAGTAACAACAGTTCTATGGAGATGACCATGTCTTACGCATAAATTCAGATGCATTCGCACTGCTCTGTCAGGCAAGAAAATGTGCCCCGTCTGCCGGGACTTTGCAAAGCCCAGCCAGCTCAGGAAGATCTACCTTTCTGCCGCCTAAATGGCCCATTTTCTGTACGCCTAGGGCTGGTCCCTATACATTACCTACCCCGTGGACTATATTAGCTATTCGAGGTGTAAGTTTCGTACAAACCATCCAACATTGTCCGCTTTTTGTCTGGGATACAGTACAGCTGCCTGTTTTGGGGGTCTCGCTTTGTGCGGAGACGCTTGGTTTGCTGCGCGGAGAGTGAAACACGCGGCGGCGCGCGGTACTGACGACTGGGCAGGTGTCTGGGACTAACAATGCGCTGAGGTGGCCGCGGTGGACAAGACGACGCGGTTGTGCGAAGGTGCCCGCCCGTTGCGTTCCGGAAGGAAGACAGACGGCCACATGATGGGGCGCTGCAACCGAGTCAAAGGGCCGTGGAATATGCCGCGCATATACAAGCGGACTTTGGATTGTATCCAACACCCCTTATAACACCAATTCGAACCATCCTTCCCGCTCCCACCTTCCCCCTGCCCCCAACCCCCGCCCACGCACCAGAAACCATGTCTGACAACGAGGAGGGCACCAAGAAGTCCGGATATCGCCTTGAATACGCAAGCAGCGCGCGGGCTAAATGCAAAGGTGCGCAGGCTGTTCGCTAGGTGCTGGCACCGCCCCGTATCGTGCACGGCTCACATTCGCGATTTCTCGCGTTGTCCACGCATCTTCAGGTCCTAAGCCATGCAATGGTGAGCACGAATATGCCCGTTCTTTTCAGGAGCCCGCTGACACGGCCGTATCCAGGTACCAAAATCGAGAAGGGCGAACTGCGTTTTGGCTCCCTCGTGGACTTCAAGGGCAACACCACCTTGTAAGTCGACAGAACCGTCTCCCATATCGACGCGTCTGACGCGTGTCTCTGCTAGCTCCTGGCGTCATTGGGGCTGTGTGACTACCAAGATCTTCTCCAACATGAAGGAGAAGTTCGATGCCGCCGACGACCTTGATGGCTTCGAGGACCTCAAGGAGGACGACCAGGAGAAGATTCGCACGGCTTGGGAAGCAGGCAAAGTCGCGGATGAGGATATCCCGGAGTCGGCCCAAAAGGCTGACGGAGAAGGCGACGAGGAGGAGGAAGACGGCGCCGGCAAGAAGAAAGCCAAAAAGGCCGACGGTCCCGCCAAGTTCAAGCTTGAGTATGCGGCGTCTGGTCGTGCTAAGTGTAAGGGAGGTTGCGATGGTATGTCATTTTGTCTGTGGTCTTGTGCTCTTTGGTCACACCCTCGCAGAAAACATCGGCAAGGACTATCTCAGGCTAGGCCACGAAGTCGATTTCCGTGGCAACAAGTCGCTGTAAGCGCAAGCACATCCATCACTAGAATCTTCGCCTAGACTAATCTCGTTCCAGTGCATGGCAACACTGGGGCTGCGCTCCCGTCACTATAGTCGCGAAGATCAAGCAATCATACACGGGTCCTGAAGAAATTGAAGGCTACAGCGAGCTCAAGGAAGCCGAGCAGGAGAAAGTCAAGCGTGCTTGGGAGGAAGGTGCCATTCCCGAGGAAGACCAAGGCCCAGGCGAGCCGGTGGTCACCGAGAAGAAGAAAAAAGCTCCGGTCAAGCGAACGAAGAAGGTCGCCGACGACGACGACGAAGAAGCTGAGAAGCCCCCGAAGAAGCGTGCCAGGAAGGCTCCGAAGGTATGTTACTGTTCATTCTTGCCAGACGTTGCCTCACCTCGAATATAGCCCGCTGAGGATGACGATGATGAGGACGAGGACGAGAAGCCTAAGGCTAAACGTCAGGCTACGAAGAAAGCTCCTGCTAAGGCACCTGCGAAGAAGCGTGCCCCCAAAAAGAAGCAGGAATCTGAGGATGAGTCTGTCGAGGACTTCGGTGCTGAAATCGACGCCATCAGCGCGGAGGAAGAGGAGGAGGATGATGAACCCAAGCCCAAACCTAAGCGCAAGGTTAGTCTTCAGTATCTAAGTTATGTCGCGTTCAAAGCTAACTTTCACTTCAGGCCCCTGCAGCTTCGAAGAAGGCTAGCGCTCCTCCTTCCAAGAAAGCGGCGAAGCCATCCTCGTCCAAGCCATCTTCGCGCAGAAAGAAGGCTGTCGAGTCCGACGACGAAGACTACGATTAAACCAAGTCGTACTGCGATACCACAATTCTATTCACAAGCCTCTATTCTATTGCTGTCACTGTTGTCGAATGCTGCTGTCTATTGGACCATCTGTGCGCCCTCCATTTATAGTGTAGTATATTTTCACACGAAGTATAATATATTCTTGTGTTATTGACCATTTGGCCGCAGGACAACGTCCAGTTTTGATGTCCAATGTTTAGGTTTTGAGTCAGTTTCCGCGCGGACATGGGCGTCTCGTACTTGTCTGAACCCAACCGCCACATCGCTCACAGGTAAGTCCTCGACACCTCTCTCGCTGTGTGGCATCCCTCGCTGACGGAGGAACGACTCTAGACCATGGAATCTCACGTCCCTCACGCGCAGGTGACCATACAGTCTGATCGTCACGCTGTGACTTTGGCCCACCAACAGGACGCTGTGGCCCAGCCGACCGAGGTCAATGAAGGACGCTCCGATGCCAATACCCAGCTCCACAACGCTGCCCTGATAGACTCCTTGCCAAATGAGCTACTATTCAGGATCGTGAGGATAGCCTGCCACCACGACTTTCCTCGTTGTCGCCACAGCACACGGCGGGTCCTCAACTCGGCCCTCGCAATTAGCCAGACCTCTCAACGCTGGCGCGCCATCGCGCTAGCAGAACACTCAATATGGGCTTGCATCCACGTTGGTCGGGGCCCCATGAAGAACGCTTACAAAAGGCTCGAGCTCCAGCTAGAGCGAGCCGGCAGCGCGTCGCCGTCCGTCGTTTTCACGTGCATTATTCGCAAGCACGACCAGGCGACGTATGGCCTATACCTCCAAACGTGGCGACGCCTTTGGGAACACAAGATCTCCTGGCACCGTTGCGCGATAATAGTCAACAGGGAAAACTACATGGGGGAACTCCTGCACATGATGCCTCAGACGTCCCCCGACCTTGACACGCTGTGCTTGATTTCTCATTCCGACCTCACGGTCGTCATCCGAGAGATGGTTCTACGCGCACCTGTCCTTCGTCGGCTACATGTTCGAAGCGTCTTGATCTACAGACTCAAGACCGACATATTCAAACAGCTGAGTGAGCTGAAGATGACGAACTTGACCGGCATCCAACCGCATCCGCTGCTCTCGTTTCTCGCGGAACAGACACCCAACCTCAAGTCGCTCGTCCTCGCAAGAATGACCCTAACAATCTTCAACCCCAACCTCCCATTATTTGCTGCTTCGTCCCTCCCGAAGCTCGAGCATCTCGCGCTGACGAGCATGCGCCGAGATGATACGTTTGAAATATTGGTTCAGACGCTCTACGCCGCCTCCAAGGACACTCTCAAAACCTTGCACCTCGGGATCGACTACCACACGGACGTTGCCTTGCGACCGCTGCAAACCGGCACGCTCTTGTTCCCCGTCGTGCGCACGTTCGAACTCGTGGACTATCGAACTCCCAGACAATTATCCTATAGTACGTTCGCTTATCGGTTAGACCAGCCCTCGATGCGCCGGATTGCCGACGCCCTCCCGTCAGTGGAGGTGTTCGAGGCGCATCCGTCCGCCACACAGTTTCTGGCCTTCCTCGTCGAGTGTGACCAGGCTGCTCTTGACGGTAGCGTCGCGTGGCCGGCACTACACACTCTACGGCTCAGCAAAGTCGACGAGGGTACGCTTGTCCGTTTCCTCGAGCACCGCGCCGCCATTCAGCGACCCATCCGGACACTCATGCTTCATCCCGACCTGCGAACAGAGCTCAGCAGTTCGTCTCTCGAGACGTGTGCTGCAATTGGTGCTAGAATCTACTTCTCATACCAACCTCACAACCTCACTTTGTCGACGACAGGCGTTGAAGAATTCTCGCTACACTATTTTCAGACTCAAACGATCTGTTGACATCTAGATATGTTTGTTGTTCGCAGGTCTCTCTGTTTCACAATTCATGAAGGTTGTGGCATCGTGCATCCACCTAGACGGATTCAATGTTCTACGCCGCCCCGCGTTATGGACCACAGGCTTTACAGCGACGCCGTCGGCGGCGTCCGCACACCTTATCTTTGTCCTCAATTGATCACCACATACATGCCGAGGTGCTGCGCGCAACGTGCGCACAAGGTCAACTATGAACGGGGACTCACGTCGCACTCAATCGCTTGCAGCGCAACGATGACGCGAACGCGTCGAGTCAAATTGTTTGATATAAATGATGTTGTCTTGGGGCCAGCTGTTGCTACATGAACGTTTGGTGGCAACATAAATTATACATGGGTGCTATGACGTGTAGAGATGGCATGTTCAAGGGTGAAGATGACTACTCGCCCTGCAAGAGCCACGCCATGACAAACTCAAGTTCGTCCTCCGTCGGGTCAAGCAGATCAACATCTTCGCCAGTTACATACACATCGACTCCGAACTCGGCCATGAGCTGTTTGCGAAGTGCATCCCAGAGTTTAGGGGAGTCCCTCGTCACCCGGAGACGACACAGTGAATAGAACATCACGTTCACTGCAGACGCGTCACCCGTGCGTAGAGCTAAAGGGAGCATCAGTAGGCACAATTGCTACGTGACGAGATGGTGGCTTACCTCTGTTACGATGTATGAGGAAAAGGACACGCTCTTTGACAAATACATTGAGCAACACCTCGGAAAGAACAAACATGAGGTCATACCAGTGTATTCCGAGTCGGGAATATGTATTCCATAATCAGGATCTCCGCTGTTATATGGTGATGCAATCTGTGCGCCTATATGGATCCAGTCCCTACAACATAGAAGGGGGCAACGCACCACATAGTCGACATCTCTTTTCTCCGTTAGGCGGCGCAGTTGCAGGAGAAGAGCCGGCGACCGCTTGAACGTGGGGTCGGCTGGTGGAAGCCAAGGGGCCAGGTTCGATGTACCGGTATCGGTTGTCGCTACCGTTTGGAAATCATCCTCCGTCAAGGGTTTGCCACAAATTTGCTTGTGCGGTCTAGGCCGCCCATTCTTCCAGTCGTTTACTTGACATTCTCTAACAGCCACGTTTGGTTTCTTGCGCAGTATTGAAGAGACGTGACTCACCGAGAACAGTAGAGCACCTTCCTCCCGATAGCACGACATTTGCTGCAAGCCTGGAAGACTGTTCCCGGCGGCAGCGTGTCCGCCGTCATCTCACAGTTGGCGCAAGCATAGCGCAGATTGCGCCTGAACGCGTTGTGCATTCTTGCGGTCTCCTCGAAGAATGCTCGGTGCTCTTTTGCCACGGGAGCAGCGCGTTTCAGACCCGGTGGTCGGGCGACGTACTGTTTTTCCTCCAATCCAAGCTGTAGGATCATTGAGTATGATACATTGATTGATACTGCAAGGCCGACACCCACGTATGCGAGGAAAATATTCCACACAAGTGATGATAGACAGTAGCTGCGGCTGACTTTGTACGAACGCAGTACCGTCTTAATCCCGGGCTCCTGCAGCTTCTTCGCGCTCGGCATCATAACGCGGTCTGCCACCTCGTGGGGGATCAGGATAGGCTCGACGGCTGGGCCATCGAGGTTCTCCGGCTTGAGCTGGGAGAGCAGACGCAGGTAGCCCTCGCCACCCTGAGCGTTCAAGCTCCTCAGCGTCGATTCGGGGCACCACTCCCGCCGGCTCGCCATGTCGGGAAGTGTCATCGTGCGGACGAGCCCCTGGAGGATGAAGTCCTGACGCTGTCCCGCCGACAGTGCCTTCCACTTCTCATCGAAGTTCTCCTCGAGCGAGCGCCGCGCGACCGCGGAGGCGAGGTCAAATTGGAGACTACAGACGCCGCGGGATTCCCGCTGGAGGTACAGGAGTGCCTCGTCACTACTACGTTCCGTGACAGACGAAGGGATGGCGAAAACCCCTGGCGGGAAATGCGCTAGAGCGTGAAAGTTTTGGTCGAAGTCTTCCTGCCACGACGCCTCCCAGGCGAGGGTTGATTTATGGATGTCGGGGCGTCGCTCGTTCCACGAGTACTTCAAACTCATCGCTGTCCAGGTTCAAGGAGTTAACGATTAGCGCCGCGAGACCCTTTCTTGAGCGAGTATATATATATGTATCTATAAGCGCGCCGGAAACTTGTATCTCGAACGTCCGTACGTAGGTTGCTGAATGTCTTAGAAAGAGGTGCAAGGATTCAGTGAGCTATGCTCTCGGGGTCACCGGTGGGCTGTTTTTATCCATATCGTAGTATCATGTCACGCGTTGATTCCTTCAAAATGTCCCGACGTCGCTACCCCCACTCAAGCATCTCGTGTTGTACAGAGCGGGTGTCTTCAGATTTGGCTCGCATTCTGATCCGCTTGTCGCGTTTCTTTACGACGGCGTTGCTGGGTCCTTGGAGACGCAGCATATTGGGATGGAACATATGTCGCCACGCGTGTTCCTCACTCTACAGCGCGAGGAGACTTTCCTCCCTGCTGTCCGCGCCCTTCAATTTCTACACTACCCATACGACCCAATGGCTTACAAGCTTTCCGCCTGGAATTATGCCACGGATACTCTCTATAATATATGGATGTGGACGTCTCAACCAACATCATTGCGCGCACGAAGCTGCCCTCCGTCGAGACCTTCGAGACCTCCATCCCCGCGACGCAGTTCCTACGCTCCCTCATGTCGGGCCCAGACGAAACACGGGACACGACGGCGAACGATGCGATTATTTGGCCCGCATTGCACACTGCCCGATTTCCTCGAGTATCGCGCCCGGATGCAGCGCCCTGTCCGGACCATCTTGCTGAGCCCGAAGCTGCGTGCCCAGCTCAGCGCGGACGCATTCGGATTATTTTCCACTCTCGGCATCCACAGCGCTGCTTCCTGTCGCCCAACTTATACTGCGGATTCCATCGAGGTGGCTGGGATAAAATACCAATGAATGAAGCAAACGACATTCACGTTGACTGTTGTAACATAGGATCTTAAAGGCGACGAGAAATACACACGGAAATTCATGATGGCCGGTTGCGTCCCTAGTCGCTCCACTACAGCCACGCCACGACAAACTCGAGTTCTTCGTCCATCGGGCGAGGCAGAGCGTCATTCTCCCTGGCGAGATCGTCCTCAGACCATTCGCGAACAGTGACTCCGAACTCGGCTTTCAGTTGCTTGCGGAGTGATGCCCGGAGTCCGGGGGAGTCCTTTACTTGCCGAAGCCGACCCATCAAGTGGTACATCACGTTAACTGAAGATGGGTCTCCCGTGCGCAGAGCTGTAGGGGGGATGAGTAAACAAAACCTGGACGAGGCTGGAGATCGACTGACCTCTATTGCGGTGCACGCGGAAGAAGCTTCGCACTGCGATTGATACACTCAGCAAAACGAAATAAATATTGAATACGGACACCATACCGCGAATATCCGGAAATTGAATACCATAATCAGGCTCACCGCTGTCATACGGGGTTGCGATCTGTGCACGCCGTTTGTGAACCGGTGTCCGTACGGGACGAGAGAACACCTTGAGCTTACCACATAGTCAACCTCCTTTTTCTCCGCTAGGCGGCGCAGTTGCAGGAGCAGAGCTGGTGACCGCTGAAATGAGGGATCGGCTGGTGGAAGCCAAGGGGCCAGGTTCGATGAACTGGTCTCGGCCGTCGCAGCTGGTTGTGATTCGTGCTCCGTCAAGGGTTTGCCGCAGATCTGCTTGTGAGGCCTGGGCCGCCCATTCTTCCAGTCGTTGGCCTGGCATTCCCTAGAAACGACGATTAGGTTTCATGTGGCGCTTCCCATACGAAGAATAAATATAGCTTACCGCGAGCAGTATACTACCTTCCTCCCGATAGAATGACATTTGCTGCACCTTTGAAAGACTGTTTCTGGTGGTAGCATATTTGCTGTCTTCCCACAGTTGAAGCAAGAATACTGGAGGTCGCGCCTGACCGCGTTATGCGCTTTCGCAGCGTCCTGGAAGAGACCTCGATCTACAGGATCGTCGCGTTTACTAGGGCCCGGCGCACGGACAGCGTACTGGTTTTCCTCCATGCCGTGCTGAGGAATTGTTCAGTCCAGTTTCACATAATTCGAATCCGACACCCACGTATGCGAGGAAGATATTCCAGACGAGCGTCGTCAGACAGTAGGTGCGGCTGATCTTGTACGAGCGCAGCATCGTCTTAATTCCAGGCTCCTGCTGCTTCTCCGCGCTCGGCGTCATGACACGGTCTGCCACCTCGTGGGGGATAAGGATGGGCTCGACGGCTCGGCCATCGAGGTTCTCCGGCTTGAGCTGGGAGAGTAGACGGAGGTAGCCCTCGCCGCCCTGAGCGTTCAAATTCTTCAACGTCGACTCGGGGCACCGCTTCCGCCGCTCCTCCATGTCGGGAAGCGACATCGTGCGGACGAGGCCCTCGAGAATGAAATCTTGGCGCTGGAGCTGCGACAGCGCCCTCCACCCCTCGTCGAAGCTCTCCTCGAGCGAGCGCCGCGCTGCTTCGGAGGCAAGGTCGAACTGGAGTTTGCACAGACAGCGGGCCTCGCGCTGAAGGTGTAGTAGCGACTGATCGTTGCCGATGCGCGCCGTGATAGACGAAGGGACGAGGGAGGACGTCCCGGGTGGGAAATGCGCCATGGAGCGGAAATTCTGCTCAAGATCTTGCTGCCACGACGCCTCCCAGGCGAGAGTTGATTTGTGAATGTCCGGGCGTCGATCAGTCCATGAGTTCTCCATCTCGAAGGAAAGGAGGAGTGAACACGGAGAGGAGACTCGGGTTAGAATGCCTTGGGGACCTCATATACCCTGGTGGCGCATCGATGAGATCCGTTTCCAAAACCAAGTAGGAACGAACAGCGGCGCCTTACCGTTCGGAGCTTATGCGAACGAGTTCCTGAAGGTGCATTATTAGGTCGTCGAATGTCTCATCCGGCGGTGCCCGGCGCCGTGAACCACTCTCGGGGCAATCAGCGAGCTGCGCTTGTTGAGGACTTCTGTACCGTATCGTATCAGGCCTTGACTTTCTCGAGATGTGCGCCAATAAGAAATCATGATATTCTATGCAGAGCAGTCGCATCAGGGGAGAACATGCCACCAAGCAACAGAGTAAGACAGTGCCGTGCCGCATCGGTTCCACCCATTCCGTCTGGTCTTTGCTCGAAGGGGATATCCATGAGACTGTTGAGTGGGTTAGTGAGGAAAGAGAGGGGTTGAAGAGGGAAGACTGACCAGTCGTCGCAGAGTCCATGTGAGTTAGAGATCATGTCCGTAGGTGAGTTATACTCAAACCTCCCCAGCCATGATCATCCACGATTCGTGCCGCAGCAGCCCTCGTAGATACAGACCCTGTGCAACAGTCCCTAGAATTCCGGAGCGGCGATGACAGAAAAGGTTTCCGAATGTTGAAGCGCATTGGAGCGACAGCAGTGTTGGTGCGATGGTGGTAGGCGATGCAAAGTGGGGTTGAGGGAGTGGCGACGAGTAAGCAAAGAAGAGAGCGGACTATGCGAGAGACAGAAGAAAACGTTGGAGTCTTGAGAGCCGTGCAGAGTCATGAGGATCGTGAGAGTCGTGAGAGTAGCAATATAGAGCGATGTGCCGATGACGAAGAGCCTTGACCAAGTAGAGACCGTAGATTGGGTGAGCGCAGCAGCGCTCAGAGCCAGCGTGGGTAGCCGTCGTTGACCACGAGCGGGACCTGGCGAGGAGAGCGAGAACGAGCACGAGCAGCGAACTCGGCAGTGGGAAGCACGATAGAGGCAAGAGCGGCCTTCGCATCATTGCAGGCAAAGTCCCAGTCGCCAGAGTCGTCCGTGCCGTAGAAGGACCCGCTGTCCTCGTCGTACTCATCATCGTCCTCGCGCTCGTCCATAGTCCAGATCGGGATCTCCAGGTACTTGACCGTCGGCGACACCGGCAGGGTGGACAGAGCCGGAGACCAGACCTCGACGAAGTTGGACTGCTGGATGTCCGGCGCGGGGCTGACGACGATCGACGGCACCGGGCTCTCAGCCGCGGTACTGGTGGGCGAACTCAAACTGCTGGTGGGCGTGGCGGGGGTGGCGGGTGTGGCACAGCTGTAGTCCGGCTGGCTCTCGAGGTCGTTGAGGCTCGGCAGAGTGGGCACGAAGTTGTAGTTCGTCGGCGAGCGCGAGGGGATCCGCTTGCCGTCCTTGAGCACCACCGGTTCTGGCTGTGCGGGAGCTGTGTACGCGTCCGCGATCCACGGCGCAGGACCGGCGCACTGAAATGACGACGAGGCTGTCATGGAGCTCGGAAGGCTGGGCGTGAACTTGACCCGCAGCCGCTCCTTGAAGGCTTGCCAGGTGGAGGAGGTCGTGGCGCCGTTCGAGTTGTTCTACATAGGAGGTTAGAAGATGTGCGAAAGCTAGGCAGAGGCAAAGACACGCACCCTCTTGTACCGTTGCTCGAGCCGCTCCTGAAGATCGTAGAGCCGGGTGGACTTCATCCGCACCGGCCGACCGAAGTTGAGCAGGCGAGCGAAGTACAGATAGCGCGGCGGGTTCTCGAGACTCTGGTACAGCGGAGTGAGGGGGTCGAAGAGCCTGAAGTTCCGGCGGACAACGACGACAACCCAGATGAGCGAGCCAAGACCGATAGTTATAGACACGATGATAGCAGCGAGAGCCAACCAGAAGTGAAGTGGAGGCTTGTCCCCCGGGACGTGCAGAGGTGTGTGGGCAGGGACGGGCGCCATGGCGAAAGCTGGGGTCTTGGAGAGCTAGGGTCTTGAGGGGAGGAGGAAGGACGGGCGAGGGCATCTTCTCCTGGGGCCGAGTTGTAATATGGACTGCGAGAAGTCAGCCCATGCTAGCCACAGCGGCGGTCAGCCTTCTGGTCGCTGTCGGTCGAACTTTGAACGTAGGATGCTCGAAGGTCGGTCTGGCCCGTATAGTGTCAGCTGTGTTGTGTTCTCGACTATCGATTCCAACTGGGGCCGCCATGATGGTGGGAGACAGAATGGGAGACCGCCCGTGCGCCACCAATCAGGGCATGTCCACGTGGTCGACTTGATTTGGACTGGCAGCCTGCTCCTCCGTTCGTTTTGCCCGTTGAGATAATATTCAACATTCACGATTGTGCGCGGGAGGTTGATATGGGGTCCCACTGTTGCAGGACATCTACGATTTTCTAGGTCAAAAAGTATCCCTCGCCGCGGCTAATTCGAACTGACCTTCGGTTCTCAGCTCGCGAAGGCCAGGTGAGACCACAGCGACCAAGAACGGGCTTGGGGATAGCGGTACCAGTGTCGCACGTCAATAACCTGTGTAGTTGTCTAACGACAATATTGCCAAGGAAAGGTCAATTCAGAGACGATTCAGAGATGTGAGGTCGACGCATTGTTCGAGCGATTGATAATTTGATACGAGATGCCGACGCTGGGACCTCTGTCGCTGGTTTCAACGTTGCTGCGATGGGTCCGAAGGACAGCAACAATTATTCAGATCTTGCCCCTCGATTGCTCGGTGTTGATGAAAGGAACGCATCAACTGCACTCGAAACATACAGGTGTTGAAAGCCGGGTGATGTATGCATGGAACGATAGCAAGACAGTAGATGGTACATAGCGGAGACGGAAGTTGCACATGCACAATACACTTTATGCTGTCTTCGCACCCGCTGCAGCCTTGGCGTCCTCAGCAGCTGCAACCGCTGGGTTGACCTTCTTGCCATCTTTCCACCGGACACGGGGAGGGGGTGCACGGTTGCGACGGCCCTCACGGGAACGTACACGGACGACTGAAAACGGAGGCTATGAGGACTGAAAACCGACGTAGCAATCTAGCAAAACTCACCGTGCGAGTGGATGGCGCACGACACACAGTAGGCGATTTTGATGTAAAGCTTGGGGATAACGTACTCTGTACGACATTTAGTTCTTTTTTCAGCGACAGCAAGCATAGTCCACGCACCAGGGTAGACCGAAGCCTCGCTGATGTCCCGCACCGCCGCGCTCTCGACCATGTTCCTCACGGTGAAGCGCTTGATGGCTTTGTCCTTGCCCACGCATCGTGAGCAGTTGGAGCAGCGGACGAAGGTGACATGGCCGCGGCCCTTCTTGTTGCGGCCGTTATTTCTTCTCTTCTTGGTCTAGATGGACGCAGGTTCAGCAAGGCGGTTCAGCGCGGGCGCGGTGGGGTGCATCCGGGCAGAGAGCGTGCCATCCAGCCCTCCGGCGTCGATTCAGGCATCCTCTCGGTTCTGGGCGGCCAGGGCGGGGTCCACAGGGTCAAAACGGTGCTCACCATCTTGAATCGGCGTCGGGGGTGTCTTGACGAAGGCGAGGCGGACCCGACGGCGCTGTTGAGGATGTCCTGACCAGTTCCTGCCCCGAATGGGACTGCCACGTGGCGCTACCGGCTTGGCGCTCGCCTACCGGATTTGGTAGCTATGCAAGAACAATACCACAATGCACGGCCACCGTCGATTGTCTCTTGTCCATCCGACGGCTTCTGCGGTGTATAAAGACCATGAGGGAATTCCTTTACCTCCCTCATTATCTTCCCTCCCCTTCTTCCTTCGCTGTTGACAGCAGAGCCCGGTGCTCCCACACGCCCCAATCACGCCCATTGCCAGACGATTACTTCACGACCTTCTCACCATGGTGAACGCGCTGTCAATCTTCTGTGTCGCGTCTTATTTGGCGTTTGCTTATGGCGCCCCAACCTCTCCGGAGCTCTCTGATAATGCCGGAGAGGCGCAAATCCTCAACTTCAAATTCCAACACAACCAACCTCGCCGCTCAGACTCGTGCAACAGTGAGTAAATTGGTCGACTGTCGCGTTCTGTGGCCTCTTACTAACGTCTCCTAAGGTGGCCAGCGCGCGTGCATTGAAGGCCAGGTGGCGCAATGTGTTTTTGGACGTTGGGAGACCCAACCCTGCGAGGGGGCGAATGACCAGTGCTACGCCGTACCCGGTAAACCATCGGTGGTAAGCTGCTACTTCTACGATGCACAATTCATCACGATACTCAATATTGTCTTAGGTTGTGAAATGCATGGATCAGACCTCCTTGAAGACCGTCTTCCAGGCGTATGGCCTTGATTCTGCTGTTGCGAATGGCACCGACACCGAGGCGGCACTCCCAACTACCGATGTGCCTCTTTCAACAGTCTCGTCCACGGCCACAGGCTCTGCATCACCCACGTCGCTGGCAAGCTCTTCTACCGCAACGTCTGTTATGGGATCGTCATCCTCTGCCACGGTGATGCCCACCTCGGCCAATGCGACCGCCATTTCAAACGCAGTCTCTGCCACCGCTACCTCTAGCGCAACGATCGCGAGTCCATCCTCAAGCGATTCAGAAGACGGCGTAACAACCGTTACGATGACTGTCACCGTCCCCTTCACTTCGACCGTCTTACCGACTGGAGTCAGGACGATCAGTCCCGAGGAGGCATCGAGGATTATTGCGAGTGCCGAGGAGGCCACCATGACTGCTCACCCGTCCTCGTTTTCTTCCGCGTCGGCTTCATCCGTGGCTAGCGCGTCCACTTCTCTTTCCCTCCCCGGGCCGCTCCTGTCCGCAGTTGCCAGCATCGTCACATCCGCTTCTTCCTCCACCTCCCAACCTCCGCCTGTGACTTCCCCATTCGCTCCCTTCGTGACGGTTTACCCAGCTTCGTATCACGTTATCAGGCGCAGGGGCGGTAAGCTTTAATTATTGTGTATAGTCTGTATTTACGATGCTGTAGCATAGCTACCGGTTCTGTATTATTGTAGAGATCGCACAAACAATCACACGTATATTACATGCTGGCACAACTTGTCAGAAATTTGGGTCGCGTGAGGGCCTTGTGAAGAAGATAGTTGACTGTGTCAGCACCATACTAGAGACTGGACTGCGGCATGCTGGGGCTGGGGCTGGGGCTTGTACTCGAAGCCGTCCGAAGATTGGCGGCGCCGAAGGAGCACGTGGACCATAATCAACAAATGTCGAGAGACTCGGCGGGATCTAGACTAATTCCTAGGACAATTTTCTTGGCGTTCTTTCCAGTCATAGTTTGCGATGAGATTTGTTGTCAACGTGGTTCGTCTTAGTAAGGCAGCCGCATGCCCTAATGCGGCACTTAGGCGCTGCGCATTTCATGAATACCAAACCTATCGAGAACCAGGCAAGTTTCCGACCCCACAGACAAGATATTGGACCCTCAAGCAATGTATTGGTGTCGCGACCGAACGTAATCGCGTGATATAACAAGGGTATTGTCAACGATGCGGGCCACCTCGTTATGGCAGGTTCTTGCCCTAAAGTGATTCAAGCACCGCCACGAACTCGCGGGCGTCTATCATTTCGCTGATCTCAAGCTTCGACTTCAGGCTCTATCCATGGCAGGTCTCTAATTGCCGGTGCCCAGTGACGCAAAGCTGCCGTAAAATGGTGAACAGCCCTCCCACACGTACGATTGAATTGGACAGATGTCGGGGCGTTGCACCGGTATGTCGGACGCGTCGTTCGCTTAAACACCTCGTGTAAGTCCAAGTGTCTCACTACGACCATTGTCTCTCAAGTTACACGTTTCTAGGAACCGCCAAGCACATTTTCTACCCCCTTGGCGTCGTACTGCGACCCGGATGCGGACTCTGAATTTAAGCCCTGCATGCCCGCTGGACAATCCGGAAGCCTGCGAGCAGCATATAAAGCGGCTCGCAGAAGGTTCATCATCCCCATCCCCCTCTTCTACTTCCCTTCTCAGAGAGCCCGGCGCTCCCTTCCAACAGATTCTCTTCGATCGTCATGCATTTCAAGGCGTACTCTTTCCTCCTTGTCGCCGCGTCCTATGCTGTCGGCGCGTACACAATCCCCGCGGTCCGCGAGACTAAACGCGCCGACAATGCAACGGCTCTATCTCTTGAGGATTTCGAATCCAGAATGGGGACGACCCACGGCTACCTGAATGCACTCACTGCTGCCGTTTTCAACCGGAATTACCAGCAGATTCAGGCATTCTATCCTTGCCCAGGTGAGGACATTATCTTCGCATTTGGTGGAAGGAGATGCTCATCTGGACGATAGTTCTAGGTCAGGACGCATGCGACTCGACCAGGAGCCGCGTCGTAACCTGTGAAGGCTCCCTTGAGGGGAATTGGCACGAGAAACAAGCCTGTGGCCAAGGGGAAAGTTGCTACGCCACGTTCACAGGGAATGATACCACTCAATTCCCCACGGTAAGATAATCCCGCATACATCACCAGGCTATGACCCTGACAAAGAGCAATTTCATAGCCGCAATGCACCTCCGAGGCCACTGCCACCCTCCTCCTCGAGCAATTCCATGGCGTTCCGCTTGTGGCGACCGAGGCAGACATCCCGGCGATGGCGATGAACATGTCTTCCTACCCGTATATGGCATTCAAGGAGGCGACACTCAACGCTACGAATCTCACCTTGCAATCCGTGAAATACCGGGATAGCGCCAGCACATGCAACGAGGGTGAGTGGCCTTGCCGTCATTGCCTTCGCCTTCTGACAGCATCTTCGGCTTGATAGCTGGCCTTTCGACTTGCATTGGTAGCGAGATGGTCAAGTGCTCCGCTGCAGGCGCAAACTGGGACGTTGAAGCCCGTTGCCCGGACGACTCCGCGTGTTACACCATCCCCAACGTCGATCCCGCGGCCAAACCGTTTGTGGCGACCACGGTGAGCACAAGCTTATTTTACTCCGTGTGACTTGTTCTCACTGTACGATTAGACCAGGGCTTGTTTCAAACCCGCCGACGCCCAAGCTGCATTCACGCGTGTTTGGGACCTCCAGGATATCGTGCCTCCATCGCTCAACTGGACTGTCTATCCCGCGTTCGGTCTGTAATTGTTTACTACGATCAACTGGTTCGTTGGTCGCGTTTCGTCTGTCTCATATATATTCTCCACACAATCGCAATAATCTATACTATTTTGTGAAAAAGAAAAAAACGGTCTTCGAACTCGTGTTGGCGTGCATTACGACCCCAATGATTTGGCGCCCGATGTCGAACTGCCTCAAGGAGTTCCGGGGTGTTGATCTCGAGAATGGGACGCTTCTCAGACGATATGATGGGATACGCGTTGAATATAAAATGATTCTTCTTTGGGTACGACTCGAGAATATCTGCGCTGGGGTCGAAGGCAGCCATGGCCAGTGTTTGACGTTAGGAGGTGCCGGGTGTTGATGGTCAAAAGGAAGTTGGTTGTGTGGTCACGCGTCCTAGGCGAGTGTGGACCTGGGTCTGGCCCGGACGCGTATAAATCGCTCCTGTAGCTGGAGCCATTTGTAAAGTTTCTAAATCAGCTAATCTTGCAACTAGTCCTGAAATTTGCATCACACTCACTACCGATTATCCTGCGGGCGTACTCTTCGTACCCACCCAAAAGCACCACGTATAACCACCGTGTTCGATGAACAAGGAAAAAAATAAAATAGCGCAGACATACCAACAGAAAACAGAAAAGATTAAGTAAATAACTAGGCCTCCCCATACCGAGGTGGTGCCTCATCCTCCACCCCACCAACGGGCAACCGCGCCATAATACGGTTGAGCTGGTTGATCAAATCCGGCACCGCCGCGAGGTCTAGCGTGGTGCGGTCGTCGCGCTCTGAGCGCGCTGCGTTCGCGTCCAGACTCCCGCCGCCCGTGGTGCTGGACATACCGGACAAGCTCGCCCCAGGGGCATGCGTGGGCGGAGAAGGACCTGCCGTGCTGGTGGTACGGGTGCGGTTCGAGGATGACGGCTGGTACTCGAGCAGGACATGCGCGCTGCTCTTCTCGTTCGGTGCCATCGCCTGGGCGAAGCTAGGCTGCACGCCCGGCGGGAAAGCGAGCTGCCGCTGCGGGCCTGTCGATTGTGAGACGCTCGACAGCGGGTCAGTCGACGAGGAGAAGTTCGAGCGTGTGCCGTTGGAGGGGACGGAGCTCGGCTGTGTGCCGTTCGAATGGGTGAGGTTGGTCTGTGAGAAGTTGGAACGTGAGGTGTCGGTTGGGTGTGACGTCCCAGAGGCGGCAGAGGGAAGGTACAGTTGTGACCCCGAGAATTGGCTCATACTGTGCTGCCCAGGGTTGTGTCCGCCACCGTATGGGGGATCATACGGTGCAGTCTGGTTCGCTGAGTAAGGTGTTTGGTACGGCGACGGCGTTGCATCGATCAGGGCCTGCTCGTAAGCTTGTTCGCGCAGTCTGCGTCGGCGGCGAACGAGGAACCATGCCAGGATACAGGCGATGATGAGAGCAATGCCGCCGATGACTCCGCCTACGATGGCGCCGATGTCGGGCTTGGAAGTGCTATTGCCTGCGTTGTCAGATCCGGTTGTGGCTCCAGGGAGTGCACTAGATGAGGTGGGCGTTGAGGTACTACGCGGACGTGAGATAAATGCGCGGTTGCTTGGAATGCACACGGTTGGCTTACGTTGTCTCGTTATGCGCAAACCCTACCCTCGCGCCCAACACGTCCAAGGCGCTCAGTTGCCCCCAGGGAAGTGACTGCTCAAAAGCTGGACCCTGCCACATGGGCGAGTACTGATTGCTATCCGGCAAAGACGCAAGATCTTGGAGGGCGTTGTACTGGGAAATTTTGATACGTTAAGTAGAAGGGTCGAAGCCTTGTAGATAACACGGACCTGGACAGTAATCCAACTCTTGACATAGTTGGCTACATCTGGCGCCGAAGTGGTGCGATTCCACGCTTCATACAATCCTCGAATATAGATGCCTTGAGGGGGTGTTAGGGGCTAGATGACGTGATTAGGTAAGGCAACGCACCCTTCAGTGCTTGAGTGAAGCTGTTCGTAAGAGCATCGTTGGGTGCACTCTGACCTAAAAGATACGTTAATCTCGTGGCGAGTTGGAGTAATGGAGCAGATACCTTCAATATCGACGCCAGCGGCGGACGTCCACACACTGAAAGGAACAGTAGATGCGATAAGCGAATGAAGACTGTGCAAGAGGTCAGTCACGATCCCATGGGAGAGGCGTAGGAGCGCACAATGGGACCCATGATTCATTCTTCGATGCCAATACGCTCAGGCCCAACAAGAAGTATCCCGAATTGTACGACAGAGCGAAGGATGTCCTCGCGCAGTTGTTGATCGTGATAGTGTCTTCAACGAACGTTCCGTTGTAGAGGTTGTCCCTGATGAATTGCGCAGAGAGCTCGGCGTTGGTCAGGTATTGAGCACCCGAGGTCTCCTCCGCAAGCAGGGCGGACAATCTGTGACTAGGGTCAATATTGTACGACGTCCAACACGAACTTACTCACGCCAGGTAGGCGCTGTAGAAGATAGCTGTGAGCGTGAGGACACATGTATACCCAAAGAAAACTTACGCAACAGTCTCTCCGTTGACGTCTGTATTCAAGTTGTTGCTAATCAACTATGGACGAACAAGGTGAGGCAGGAGCGGGGCGCTTTGATCACCGGTCTAGTACTTACGTAGAACACACCACCGGCAGTTGTACCTGTTCGTGGTCAGTGTCTACCATGAGGATATGATGACGTTCGAACTTACCATTGTAACAACTTTGAGCAATGGAGTTGTTCTTGAGTGGATGGATCCCTCGAGCAACGTCGTCGGGCGTCACAAAGTACTGGGTAGCACGGTCCCAAGCAGTGGTAGCAACAGTGAGGGCTGCAGGATCCTTGTACGCCCGGTATGCGTCGACTGCGGCCAAGCCCCAGACACTTCAGTCCGATACATGATGTCAGTGAGACGGAAAGAGAAAACCGCGGGAGACTGACATGACCACGGAGTTCAACGTCCCGTCGATGTTGGAGCCGGCAAGGGCCATAGCCTTGTTGAAATTGGTCATAACGAGGTCTTTATGGGTCGTGGTCCCAGCGCGGTAGTCGGCCAAGGAGATCGCGCTGACAAGGTTCGCGGATTGCTCGAAGCCCAAAGCTGCATTGCGGAATGGAGTGAGACCCATGGTCACAGCTAGACGGGATAGCAAACGCACCATCTACCTGACCGGTTGTGGCATTGAAGGAAAAGGTGTCAACGACGGCATCGACAAGCTTGATACTCTCGTCTACAGTCTTGTTGGAGGTGGGGTTCTGTGGAGAGCGTGCTGTTCATGTGGTATGTTTCGTGCAGATCAGGATTTACTCACGCGCCATACTTTGGGAACGGTGAAAACTGATGAGTCCTGGCATCGGGCAAGGGGAAAGTGAAGCGTCGCAGAGAGAATGATGAAGAATCGGAGCAACATGGCCGGAATGCGGAGGTGTACCAGACACCCCGGGGAGTGTCACGATTGGTGCATAGAGGTTCTGGTCAAGTTGCGGCGAGGGTGCCCTGCCAAAGCCCTGGTGCCCCGTGCTCCAAACCTGTGCAAACAGTTACGAGGCCCTTGCGGCGGGGCTGAGGCGAACCCGTCGGACTTGATGCCCGTCAGTAAATTGCATTTTGATCCCACTAAGTACCTCTTTGCTTGACCAGGCTCCTTTCAAACCAAACATATGTATCAATCAGCGTAACGGGGCGAGATGAAATCAATGCGCCAATAGCCGCCAGCCGCTTGACTAGAACTTGACTAGGACTCACGTCGTGTGCCTGGCGATCGAGTGAGCAAATTAGCGGGATTGAGCTTGAGCCTCTCTGGCTATGTGATACATGTTCAGAGGAGCGTCGAACTACGACATACCAGGCGGTGTGTTCAGAGGTGGTCGAAGGGTCGAAGTTGGCAGATTTCTGTTTGCTTGGCTCTGCTTGCATCTGAATCAATTGTTGGAATGCCTGCTAGTTTGACAGTGCAGTCATTTTAACATGACCTCGAGCCAGTCCTAGACAAAAGGTCACACAGCCGTGGATACGTCTTGCAGTGATCTCACCTATGTTTTAGTGGACGTGAGTGACAACATGTTTCATTGACACAAGGCCTAGGGCTGTCGGCCTGAATTTCTGTGAGTGAATGGCAGTGGTAGCTCATCTAAACTGCGGTACTTGGGTGATACGTATCAAGTGTATTTTGAATCGATGTTGAAGAGTGTGGGACATGGTTTGTATAATTCAAAGGGACCGGAACCATAGGTGACACCGAGGGGTATATAGCTTTATGGTACGATTGCCACCTCCTGTCAGCAGCGCAGTCTCATTGGCAGCCGGTCCTTGGTCGGGCAGGGAAGGAATACAACAAGAGTCGGAATCTGCCATCGAGTGTGCAGGCATTCCGGTCATTCTCCGACGCAGCACGGGACTCTCAATCTTGACCATGACGCCACAAGCGTCGCAATTGGCTGGCGGTCGGATGCTGTGTAGAGTTGAAGTCGAGGAATGCAGCATGAGCCTACATTGTGTCGAATGGTACGAGATGACCGAGACTCTCAAAGCCCCATCGGCCCACTTGAGCCTGCTGCGCGTTGCTGTAGGGATCATAGCGGATGCAACGCGAAAGGGGTCAAAAATACTGGAAAATGCAAAGAAAGCGAGAAGCAGGAGTGATAAAATGGAGTAAGATTTGTACTGGCTCGAGACGGCGAGCGTACATTTTAAGTCGCGGTCATGGTCCCCAGTTCGCCGTCGGGGAAAGCCTAATTAGACTCGGGGCGGGAGGAGTGTTCGGGGTCCTTCCCGAGGCGCCCTTAATTGGAGCGCCCATAAATGAAAGTGGGTCGATTCTGTGTCTGCGCCTCTTGTTCGTTCACGACGATGTCGACGCCGCCCTTGTCGTCGAGCAGCTCGTCTGCTAGCTCCCCTTCGCCGTCTATACACGCCTCGGACGACTTCTCCAAGAACGACCTCGCGGAGAACATGCCTTTCGACGACCCGGAGACAATCGAGCTCCTGCTTCAGACTATAACTCAGAACTCGAACCCAGACACTACGACGCCCGCTACAAATAACACCATCGAGGACTGGGAGCGCATGTCCGCTTGGGTAGCGCAGGACTCGAAGTCAGGAGACTTCGGCTCGGACTTCAACTTTGCATTCCCCATGGACCTAGACATGGACCCGCTCGGCATGTCTACCGACCCAACCTCCCTGCACTTCAACACCTCGATTTTCAGCCAGACTGCCATCGCGGAGAACCCGTATTACAGTACAATTCCGCAGCTGAACGACATGTCAGCGGCTTCCATATTCCCGTACGACAGCACCGTCTGGCCGACGACCGACAATACCGGCCGACGCCTCAGTGTCACTTCCTCCTCCTCGTCCTCCGGCGCATCTCTGTCTCCCATTCTCGAGGCCCAGTCGGCTTCTAGCCCCTCGCAGTCCAGCGAGAGTGCGTTTAGCGAGTCCGACCCGGCCGCCGAGCTTGCGCAGCGCGTTCGACAAGCCGCAGGGGTCACCCTTGCTGTACCTGTGTCTCACGAAGTTAGGCAGCTCGCCGCCGCCGGAGCGCAGGCAGAGTCCTCCATGCCACGTATGCTGCGCCTTGCACCTCCGAAGCCAATCACACCCAAAGCGTCCGCGCCCGCGGAGGTGTCATCACCCATCTCCGAACCTGTCTCTCGCGCTTCACCTGCCGCTTCCACATCATCCGACAACAGCAGCTCACCATCCCCCAGCGCACAGGGTTCGAAGTCCGACGCTCCTGCCACCACCGCTCTTGGAAGACCCAAGACCAGCCACACTACTATCGAGCGTCGGTATCGCACCAACCTGAACGCGAGGATCACTGGTCTCAAGCAGGCCGTCCCTGCTCTTCGCGTCATTGAGCTCAAGAATGGTGCATCTTCGCCCTACAACGATATAGTCGACTCTCGCGGCTTTGTGGACGGTGTGAAGGTCGCGAGGAAGATGAGCAAGGCGAATATCTTGGGCAAAGCGACAGAGTACATTCGGTACGTGTCGAAGCGTTCCCTGCCAGACAGTGTGACTAACTTCCTCGTATAGAGTGCTCAAGAAGCGCGAATCGCGTCTCAAACGCGAGCATGACGGTCTCAAGTCTCTCATCGGTGGACTTGTCGGGGGACCGGCGCTATTGAAGGAATGGGAACGGGAATGGAGGGAGAGATTTGGCGGCGAAGAGGCAGATGAGGTGGAGGGCGATGACGCCGCTGCAGGAAGCGACGACGAAGATGGAGATGGAGAGGACAGTGAAGGCGAGGATGAGGATGGGCGTGCGCGGAAGAAGGCCAAAGTAACGAAGGCGCCGAAGAAGGAGAAAGCACAGAAGCCTGTACCACCACCGCCCGCACCAACTGTGCCCGGGGCCGTCCCAGAGAAGAGGAAGCGCGGTCGCCCACGCAAGATACCTCTCCCACCAGCTGTACCGGCGACTACCATGACCCCTATGGAGGGTGTCGTACCCGTCATCATACCACAGTCGCACGTACCGATGCAACAGGACTTCGTTGCTCAGCCGCCTCCACAATCCGGCCAGCAATATCTCCTCGCCGTCTTCGCCTTCTTCTCATTTTTCAACTCTCCCTTGGCGAATAACTACAGTCGTGGACAGGCCTACCCTGATGCTCATGCACACCATGGCGCTGTCTTGACTGCTCACCACACTGCAATGCCTCCTATCAATGTAGCAAGATCTGGCTATAGCACTCAGGAGCTCATCCAAGCCTTCCACCTTCTCGTCTCAACCCTCGTATTCTTCTATGTCGTCTTCCCTTGGCTTTCCGGCGTCATGAAACAGAGCAAGGTCTTGTCTAATCTCGTCCACGAGCTTCGCCGATTCTCGTCGCACCACGACGAAGGCTCGAAGGCAATCGTATCGGCTACCCCTACCCCTCTCACCCCTTCGGATAAGCGTGCCACCCTCCTGGATGCACTCTCGCCTTGCAACCGAGGCACTCCTCAGGAAGCTATCCAACTCAGAAAGGCTTTGGGTGTGACTTCTGGGGTCTTCGGTCTCATGCAGAGCGTCATCAAGGCGGCGCGAATCGACCGTGGACTTGAAATGAACCAACTCGAACAACGCGCATGGGTTCGATTAGGCGAGCTAGTGGCGTTCGATGGTACGTGATTCCGGCTTTCCTTATGGCATTATACTGATCAGCCTCCACAGACTCTGTCTCGAAGACCACTCGTCTACAGACCTACTGGTGCATGTCATGGCACGTCTCGACGTTCGCCACCTCAATTTCGGATTTGACCACACTAGCGTTGATTATCCTTCCCGTTTCACGCACGAAGGCTACGGAGCTCTGGGAGCGCGCTCGCGCACGGGATATACTCCGGCCATACGAGAGGATTGTTCTCTCGGACATGTCCGTCGAGGAAGCAGCCGAGTGGCTCGTCAAGTGGCGCAACTTCCATAACACGGAGCGCAAAGGTGACCGGTGCGCGGCTTGCGAGAAGCGCACGCCCCTCGGTATCCTTGCCGCCATCCTCACTCGCGCGCGCCTTCGCAAGCACGCCGCCGCCATGTTCGTCCGCACGGTCATCCCCACTCGTGAGCAGTCGGCCGGCATGTACGAGACGGACGACCTCGCCGCAGCCTATGACGTCGAACAGGACGATCAAGACGACCAGCAGCGCAAGGAGACCATCGAGGCGGGCAAGTCAATCGGCGGACGCACCGCCGAGCTTGCTACACTCCTCGAGCGGATATGGGACACCGGCTTTTGCTCGCACGAAGACGTCATGCCGCGTTCGTACATGGAGCGCCGCGACGACAGCGAATCTCCCTGGGACGAGGAGCACGACCTGGCACGCCACGACGAGGCTGAAATCCGCTCACTGCTCAGTGCGACGATCATCTACCGCCGCATCTTCCCTTCGTCCTTCCCATCGTGCGCGACCGCCGTATCTGTCATCCTCTCTCCTCCCCCATCGCCGTCGCGCAAGAACCTCGCCCTCCACGTTTCTCTGCGCGCTGCACTAGCATCGTCGGCCTTTGACTTCGTCGACCAGTGCTCGGAGGATGAACGTCTCGGTGCTGCTCTGGAAGATGCCCGCGACCGTGTCAACGACATGCTCACCGCCCTCGAGCGGTCGGTGCGCCGAAATGTCAAAGCTCTGTAAAACGATGTGCTGCCTCGTCCTCGTCTCCCCATCTGGTTGCTGTGTAGTTTTGGTTATTATTATCTAGATGATATTTTAGCGTATAAGATGTATTGTATAGTACGGGCTGTGTCTACCCTGGAAGAACAAGATACGACTTATAATGTGTACGACTTCACTTGCGAGCTTCGTTTGTGAATTGTGGTGAATTCTTGACAGCGTTCGCGAGGCGTCCGCTGAATGCCGAGAAATTCAGTCGGAGCTTGAACGTGTTTGCATATATTGACTGGCGCTCGCCTGCGTTTTTTCCTCCAAGCCAGCTCCTTATCGCTTTCTTGTGTGTCTCTCTACCCGAAGAAAGTCATTTTATACCTGGCGGAGAGTACCCTTCAGCTCCCTTTTCGCTAGCACTCCCAGCGTACGTCGCGATGAAGGTCTTCTAGATAGTAGGGCGAGCTACATCTCCTTCCCTCTGCAATAAACGTCTTTTCTTCTATGGCTCTTCTCGTGTGAGTCCGTGCTTTTCGTTCGATGGGCTGGGTTGGGTGGGGGGACGTTGAGGTGAGTGCTTTGGTTTGTGTGGGTGTGGGACTTTGGCTTAGGGTCGGAATTTTGGACCTGTGCAGTCTTTGGCAGTCGGGGGCTACTAGTCTGTCAGCTGAGCGTACCTGCAGGGCTGTTGGCGACATCTATCTGTCTTGTCGCACTGCCGCATATCCAGGAGGCTATGGACCGCAGACACCGAGGTGGAGGTAGTTGGCAGATCGACCAGGGGTCTAGACACGCACTGTCGCATGACTCGAGACGATTGCACATTGATATCGCCCTTCAGTGAGCTTAAATACCTCCGCAGAAGACAGTCCAACGCCTGCAACAAAGACCGAAAGTGCCTATCATGTCTGAGTCGAAGAAGAACGTAGTGGTCATCGGTGCCGGTGAGTAGGTTGTGCTGGTGTCGCGATGAGTGGTGCTGATCGATTTATGCAGGTGTTGTTGGTCTTACGACGGCGTTGAAGATCCAGGAGCAGGGTGGATACAATGTGACGATTGTTGCGGACACCTTCCCCTCGGATCCCAAGAGCATTCGCTACACGAGTACTTGGGCTGTGGGCTTCCAACTCATCTCAACGTCGGGAGGGTAGCTAAAACTTTATACAGGGAGCGCACCATGTCAGTCACGCTGAAGGCGATCCAAAGCAACAGAGTTGGTCCTCCATGTTATGATCGTCGTATCACCTGTTAACCCAATCGCACAGAGATCGACGAAGAGACTTTCAAGGTCATGTGGGAGCTCTCGGCCCCCGGCGGAGAGGCTGAGCATTGCTTCCTGCGTCTCCCTCAGACCGACTACTTCTACGACGGCAGAAACCCACACCTCGAATGGATGCCGGACGTATGTTCACCTCCTTCCCAACATCTCGTACTATACCCCTGACTAGCTCCATAGCACAAACTACTCTCCGAGGACGCTCTCTTCACTGGCACGAAGTACGGCATCTCATTTACAACAGTCACGATCGACACCCCCGTCTACTGCAACTACCTCCTCTCGCGCTTCCTCGCCAAAGGCGGCACCATCGTCCGCGGCGCAGTGCAGCATTTGAGCCAGGTCGCCGAGGGCGGCGCCCACGTCTTCACCCCTGGTCGCGCGGGTAAGTACCCCGTCGACGCCATCGTAGCATGTCCCGGCCTTGGGGCGCGCACGCTAGGCGGGATAGAGGATCCCGACGTGTTCCCTGTGCGCGGCCAAGTGGTGCTGATCCGGGCACCCTGGATCAAGTTCGGACGGACCGCGAGCCATTCGGCGGACGGGTTGTGGACGTATATCATCCCCAGGAGGTCCGGAGACGTGAGTGCTGCCCGATTTCTCAGCGTGTCTACAATTGAAGGCTGATGGTCTATAGGTTATACTGGGAGGCACGAAACTCGACAACGACTGGTACCCCGTCGCACGTCCGTCCACGACGACCGACATTCTCGAACGCGCCCTCGCTCTTTGCCCCGAACTCGTCCCACAGGAGATCCGCGAAACTCGTGCGCCGACGATCGACGACCTCCGGCCCCTCATCGTGGAGGAAGGTTGTGGTTTCCGACCGTCGCGTAAGGGTGGAATACGACTCGACGTCGACTGGATCGCCAGTGGCGACAAGCAGATCCCCGTCGTCTTCAATTACGGGTGAGTAGCCACAAGGGCCAGATCTTCTTGCATAAGTAAGGAGCTCACATTGGCATAGTCATGGTGGTGGCGGGTTCCAGTCGTCTTGGGGCACAGCGTCGATCGCGCTTGGGTTGTTGGAGGGTGCCCTTGCGCAGCCGAAGAACTAAACGATATCGTATACGAGCAAATGTACATCCCTCCGACTTAGCCTCTGAAATCTACCAATATGTCGTCACCTATCACTCGCTGAAATCGGTGCGCCTGACAAATAGATTCGTAAGAAGCAACGATCAATACATAGAAGAGAGCGAGACAAGCATAGCGAAGTCAAAACAATAGAGGAAGGACGACGGAGTTAGTAGCTACAGTCAATATATGTGGGAAGAGTCGTTTAAGTTACCATGTATTACTCTTCACCAAGATAGTACCAATACTCCCGGGGTTGGCACTGGTCTTCGCGACTCCTGGTCGCTGTCAAGTATGCCCAAACCTTATCGATGGCCTCCTCGACATGAGGTTGAGCAGCTGAAGAATCGTACCCGCGCCTCCGCGCGAACCTGACAAGATCGTCGCGAGAATCGATCGTTTCTTCGCGGAACCACGATCCAAACAAACGTACAAGACCTTATTCGAGTATCAGCAGCGATTCAACACTCGAAGCTAGAATAAGCTTACCTGTTCGCCACACGCCCAAGTCCATGGCGAGATTCCAGAGCTCGCTACAGCCGAAGGCTGTCTCGGGAGGAGCGATGGCACCTTCGTTGATCGCCATTCTTCCGCCGCATTTGTGCTTGTTGGCCTCTTCGAAATCGACGAGGAACCATCTGTTTTATGGAAGATGATATTGTCTTCGTCGAGATCGTTGTGCTCTATGCCGGCTTTGTGTAAACGGATGATCGTGTCGACCAAGCGGGGTATCGTCAATCCGGATATTCATTATAGTCACAACGGATTTGACATACTTCTCGTCAGGGTCGTAGTCGGCGAAGAGCTTATCTTTATTCTCCTGTCCAAGATCCTGCAAAAGAAGGGCGGTAACAAAGCCGTGTTCTGTTTCCCCTTGGAACAGACCGTGGCAAAGGGGGACAATGTTGGCCTGGAGCTTCTTGAGTCGACTGAGGTACAGGCTGTATTCATAGACAAGAGAGCCACCCGCATCGGGATGCGAGTCTCGCCAAGCCAACTTGACGACGGCTGCGGTGAATTTGTTGTCGGATCTGACCAAAGGCCCACGATACACGTTGAAGGTCTCGCCCTTGTGGATCAGTTCTGCCTCGAGTAGCTCGAACGTATATTCCGGCTTTTCGGCTGAGCGGGTGGGATAGGGAAGAAGATTGTAGTCAGGCAGATCGTCGCATTCAAAGCGGATCGCGAGTGAGGTCATGACGGTGGGAGTCAGAGGGAAGCCTGTGAACATGTTCATTCCGCGCCCGCGCCTTTGAATCAACTTGCCAACTATGAACCTTTTACGAATGGCTCTGGCTGCAGAAGCGGTTTATACACATCCAGACCCCAGCCAAACCCGATTTCACACTCACCCAGGACGCGTGACCTTGCTGGGTGGTGTGACGCATGACCGCCCAACCAACTTCCTCTTGACCATCAACATTCGGCACCTCCTGCTATAGTGTCGAACACGATCCATGGCTGCCTTCGACCCCAGCGCAGACATTCTCGAATCGTACCCAAAGAAGAACCCTTTTGTATTCAACGCGTATCCCATCATATCGTCTGAGAAGCATCCAATTCCCGACATCAACACTCCGGAACTCCTCAAGGCAGCTCATTCCATAGCTGTTGCTACCAATGGGTACAATGTCTGTTCATCCATGTACGGGAGTAATCCATTTGCTATCGACGCCGAGGCTGTCAACGTCGCCCATAGACCTATTCAACTTCCTGAATGCCCGCCCGAGGTGCCCGAGGTTGAATTGCCCACCCCATTCGTGCTGCTAGATGATGTCACTCGGGAAATTCCCGCATTCGTGGTGTCCGCAGAGTCTTGGGATGCGCCTCGCTTGCTGAAAGTCGTAAGTAGCGTGGTCACAGTTGTGTGCAATTCGACTTACTGCGCCTGCAGTATCCTATCCACCACGACATGCCTCGCTCCCTCCAACAATATCACAACGAGGTCGACGCATATGCGTACCTTCTGCATTATGGCGCTTGCGAACGGGGGACGGTGCCCCAGTGCTTCGGCCGGGTCACACTCTCCCCCGCCCAAGCGATGCAGATCCTGGCCATGCCTTCACTGTCGCCTACCACACGTACCATCCTGCGCAATGCAGAATCCTTCGGTGCATTGCTGCTCGAGCATATCCCACAGGGCCGTGCCTTTACCATCGAAACCGTCAGCAAAAAGGTATCACAAAGGGCACTGAACGCGCTCTACGACGTCCACGCATGCTATGTCCGCCATGGAGCACTCACCAGCGCAAACGTCTTGTTCTACGAGTACATGCGTCCCCTTCCCTCTACCCACTGGCTCAGTGACGTAGACAAGCGCGAATTCCGATATACACGCGCTGTTTGGTTCAACTTTGGCAACGCATCTTGCCTCAAAACCGCTTCTTTGAGCGGTCTCGATCTCTACCGCGAACTTGGGCAAGGTTGGGAGTTATTTTACCGGCATCTGGTACGTATGTTTCCGTGGTTTCTTAAATATAAACCGTAACTATTGCCCCTTACAGCTGCCCGCAAAGCGGATAGGGTATGCGAAGACGTTCAGTCTCCAAATGCAGCCGGTTACCGACCATACGTCCTTCAACAAATACGGTGCTTGTCTCTCAATATCTCCATATACATGATATCCAACCGGTGTCGACAGCATCAAGGCCCAAGCATCAAGAGGTGTGTGTGTATCCGATGCGCTTGTCTGGTAACTGGAGAGAGGGTCAAGATTCCTATATTGAAACGCGGGCGCACACGACTCACTAGGCGGAGATACATGTAATCCCAACCAATCGCCAACTCCGTCAACAACTCTCGCCGCGATAAGTGTAAGCCCTCTACGCACGACGCGTGGTCAAAATCGACCCACACGACGCGTCCATCCGGTAGAAGGAGTATATTGCGAGCGTGAATATCGCCGTGGCTGACGTATGCTGTGTGGATGAGGTGCAACGCGCGGAGAGCAGCTTGTGCCACCCCCGGTGTAATGTTGCGATGGGAGAGCCTCTCCGCGTCGGAGAAGTACTCTATCAGGATGGCCTTCGGGGGGCGTTTATCGCTTGCCAGTGCACGTGTTTTCTCTGAGACTGAGGGAAAAGCCAGTAGTTTGTCTACGTCACGAGCCGAAAGGGTTGTGCAGCCGTAGAAATTTGGTACGACGCCGCTCTTGCATGCTCCGAAGCGAAGAAGATGGGCGTACGCATGGCGTTCCCGCTCGAACATAGCCATCAGGCTCTCCCAGTCTTGGGACTCGTCTTCGTAGTCGTACTCACTGTCTCCATTATCTTCTTCGCATTGTCTGTCATCATCGTTTTCGCCATTTCCGAGTTCGACGTCTTCGCCGTCTTGAGTGAGTTCATTGGCTTCATTGATCCTATCATCTTCCTCGTCTTCATCATCCGACTCGTCGTCTTCGTCATCTTCATCGACGTTGTCAATTTGAAAATCATTATTGCCTTCAGCTTCTTGGCTGCTTTCTCTTCTAGTCGTTTTCCTGTCCGGAAACTGGCACAAATCAGCAACGGAATTCGGTGAACGAGGAAAGAAGACGCTACAATTTTGAGCAACCTCTTGGCACCGTCCACTTCAACAAGGAAAAGGATACTGTTTCCAGTAGGATTCAATTCTTCGAAGATATGAAATTGTGCTGGCAGAGTGATATCCGGGGGCGGAGGAGGAGCAATGTCCGAGTCATCGGGCCAAGGAAGGTGCGCCCTATGCATTTGCGGGCCATATGTGTGCAGCGGATTAGTGCCATACATCCTACAAAAACAATTGATATCTGTCTTTTGAGCAATGGCTAGGGCCGCAGCGAGCAGCTCCTCCGTATCGAGCTGTCCCGAATCCAGAACCTCGGGGACGAGGTTGTACAGGGGTGGATTCAGATCAAATGGGCTATGCTCCGGATAGCCACCAATCCAAGGGCCTGTCGTGTAGGTCTTCATGTCCATGGCTCAGGCAATGCAGCAGCAGAGACAACTTGTCGTCGATCGAAGAAGTGAACAAAGGCTCAGTTCAACAGTGGGCGCCAAATCGTTGGGATCGTAACGCACGCGAGTCGCACACGCCCCCGAACATGTGCAGCCATGTCTGCCCGAACTCGAGTGAGTCGTCCTCCGCCACTTCGCCTTGACTCACTGGTATCATTAATTTGTTTACGAGCAGATAAAATCGCATACGAGTCCGCATCCGCTGCAGGGAGAGTCGACAGACGCAATCGTCGATTGTTTTGTGGACTCGCCGTTTTTCAAGTTCCTGATCTCAGACTCGGACAGTTCGGTGATTAGATACACCTGCCTCAAAATCCAGCTGGCAGTCCGGGAATGGTAGCCTCGGCTTATGTGACGAGATCGATGACATCGTCGTGGACACCCTTATTAGTACTCAAGGCTTCGACACACACTCCCCGTGCTCGTCGTTCTCTTCCCCACACCCAGACATCCCCATCTCACTTAGTGCGATCCACTCGGCTCCGAAACTCGGATGCATAAGATTGTGAAGGGTATGCTATCGACCATTTGTTGTTGTAGTAAAATCTGTGGCTTACCGCGACTACAGTACATTCCACCACAGCCTCTACCGCGGCAAACCACCTCCAAGAACAACCAACCCCTGATTCATCGACCGCGATACTTATAGTCACCTTCTTGCGCCCTAGCGTAGCCAACGCACGTACGGCTCGTGCCAATGGACTGGGTCGCCTATATCCTCCGGTTTTCGATAGACACGACCGAGTTCCAGTCTGCCCAGCCGGCCGCTAGCCTTGTGTTCGAGGTACACTTGTCGATTCTTCCTGTGCATTGCCGTTTTAAGGTGTCTTCCATACGTTTTCCAGGAGAATACCAAAACCTTTCTGCAGGGAACACAGAACATCTCCGAGGGCAATCTTCCGTGATGTTTCAACACGGGGGGCGACTGCTGATGAAGCCGCTCCTCCTGCAAGGCATCACGAACGACGCTGGTAAGTCCTCGGTCTGTCATGGATGTGGATAATGAACTGATCAGGTACGGCCCGTCGTTTACTACGACTGGCGCGGCAAGGGGCTCGATAGTCATACCTATCGGATTTCGCGATAGGTATTCATGGGGGGCATCGATTTCTTCCTGGGATGCCCTAGGAAGAGGTCGATACCCCTCTCCGGACTTGTCGAAGAGTTGAGTATCGACGTAAACTCTGTCGTTGGGACGATCGGCATGTGCAATTGGAAAGCTGCTCGCACCGCGCTATCCTCTGGGATCGGCGACTTCAATAACAGAGCCCCTTGCCCCTACCCCAAACCCCTTCTTGTTGTTTCTGTCAGCAGCTCGGTATTCAAATACACCTGCCTCAAAATTCAGCTGGCAATCCGAGAATGGCAGCTTCGGCTTATGTGACGAGATCGATGACATCGCCGTGGACATCATTATCAGTCCTCAGGACTTCGACACACACTCTCCATGCTCATCGTTCTCTTCCCCACATCCAGAACTCCCGTCTCACTTAGTGCGACCCACTCGGCTCAGAAACTCGGATGCATAAGATCATAAAGATATCGACCAGTTCTCGCAGTAGAATCTGCGACTTATCACGCGGTCGTGAACTCAGGACATACCACCACAGGCTCCATCGCGGCAAACCACCTCCAAGAACAAGCAACCCAGTTCTATTTCCTCGGCCATTCCCTTGGTGTTGCGCCTTAGGACAGCCAACGCACGTACGGATCGTGCCACTGGACCGGGTCGCCTAGATCTTTCGGCTTTCGATAGACACGGCAGAGTTCCAGTCTGCCCAACCGGCCGTTCACCTTGTGTTCGTGGTACATTTCCAGATTCTGCTTGTGTGCTGCCGCTCCAAGGTGGCTTTCATACGTTCTCCAGGAGAATACCAAAACCTTTCTGCAGGGAACACAGAACATCTCCGAGGGCAATCTTCTGTGACGTTCCACCACGGGGGGAGACTGTTGGCTGAGCTGCGCCTCCTGCAAGACGCCACGGATGACTCTCGTAAGTACTCGGTCTGACATGGATGCGGATAATGAACTGACCAAGTACGGCCCATCGTTTACTACGACCGGCGCGGCAGGTCCAGGGGGCTCGGCACCCCTCTCCATCGCGCATAGCAATAGGTATTCATGGGGGGCATCTATTTCTTCCTGTGTTTTTCCAGGAAGAGGTAGATACCCCTCTCCAGATTCGTCGAAGAGTTGGGTATCGCCATGCAAACTAGTCGCCCCTGGGTACGCGGATTCTGTCATAGTGTAACGATCGGCATGCGCGAGCGGAAAGCCGCTCGTGTCGCCCTGTCCCCTGGCATCAGCGTCTTCAACGACAGGTTGATTGGCTAGTGAGTTATGTTGTTAGCTCGGGAGTGGAAACGATGGGAACTGACGACGTACTATGGCTCGGGTTCAGACGACCTCTATTCGACGGAGTGGCACTGGTTGCGGAATCACTAGACATCTGGTTGTAGTACGTCAGTACGGTAGGTTGTGGTGCACTGGTGAGCCGCAGCGCGCAAGGGTCAGTACGCTCCCTTATATCACTTATCGGAGACTGACCTCAACCAATCTGAATTTCAGGATTGCTCGTCGGGGCTCGAGAGGTTGGAGTTCAAGATAGGATGGGGGCAGCAGAGTCTCGTCCGAGTCTTGCAGTGCTAGTGATTTCTGATCAACGGGAAAGGCCCATCCTCCTTCCATTGTGTCTGGCGCCGTCGTCGTATTTGACGTACAATGACACAGATGTACGACATAACAAGACTTGGGGCCATTGGCTTCACAACGTACGGTGGTGGCATCTCAATCACAGTCGACGCAAATGCAACGTAGTTCGGAACGGATTCGGGGGTAGGGGTATTTCGGCCAGGACCTGGGTGTGTAGAGTACACGAGGCTATGTAAAAGTCCGTATGTGTTACTTATTCAGAGGTAGTCCTCACCAAGCGAGAGGTCATCGAAGTCGTCCGGAGACCGGGCAGAATTTCGGTAATTATGAACTTGATACTCGCATACATATGATTAGCACTAGCGAGGTTACGTCCCCTCCCGGACGGAAACAACCTCCAAGTTTGGTTCAGCCCCCACCTTCGGAATCGCGAGGACAGTATCCCCGGTGAGGCTATCCCCGGTGAGGGTATCCAAGGATCTTGTCTCGGCGAGAGCGTCCGGCTCTTGCAAAGATGATGTTGGATGATTCGAGGGCAGCCGCGGGGCCATCTCGACGTCTCCATCTTGTTTTTGCTCCCCAGGATTCAAATCCTCTTCTGTAGCCTTTTGGCCAACCAAACCAACGCCACGCATGCCGAACAGGGCAATGACGAGGCTCACGCCAATCGTACCGCAACAGACCCAGCCTGCTGCTCGAAAACCCGCCATGAGTACCAAGGGGTCCGACGCGTTCAATTCGGGATGGTTCTTGTTGAATTTGGTCGAGACAGAATTGGCGACGGTGGAGGTTACGGCGAGACCGATAGAGGTCCCAAGCTAATACGATTTTAGTACATGTTTAGGAATAAAATGCCGGTTTGTAGCTTACCCTGGTTGCGACGCTGAAAATGCTACCAGCAAGGGCTTGAGAATGAGAGGGGAAGCTGCAGCAGACTTGCAGGTTGGCGACGGTGTAGGCGATGTCGATCATCGGGAGGGTGATCATGACTATGAAGGCCATGGCCCAGTAACTCGCGTGGACCTTGATCAGGGCGAAGATGATGCACGACGCCTGATAGACCATGTTAGCATTGATTAAGAGATAGCTTTTTGCACGTACCAAGGCAGAACATAGACCCAAGATGACTAGAGTTTGTCCGGGTACCATGCTGATGAGATATCCCGTGGCGAAGTTCGCGAGCAGTCCCTGAACGATATACGATCAACCCCATCCCCTGCCAGCAAGAGAAGCGTACTCACAGCTACCCCCATAGGCACAAGGCGCAGTGCGGTTTGCAGAGGAGTCAATAAGAGGACTTCCTGGAAGAAGAGTGGACTGAAGTATCCCATAATGTTGAAGCCCCACCAGCCAAAGAACACGAGTAGTATGATCGGACCCATCTTCGCGCCAGGCTGCGTCCATATACTCATGGGGAGCAGAACGGACTGCCCCCGGCGTTCACGACGAAGCTCCCATAGGACGAAAGATACGATGAGGACGAGGGATGTGCCTAGCAATGAAGGTACGAAGGGGGATGCCCAACCTTTCGGAGTGGCCGCTGATTCACTAGAAATGAGCACACTCCTCAGCACACTCCAGCAGCATATCGGCGCGAAACAACATACGCCAGGTCGCATACGAGTAAACCTAGCCCGGCGGTGCTCAAAAATGCGCCCACCAGATCGAGCCCGAGATCATATCGTCTGGAACGATCGTCCGGCGGAATCACGAACCATCCCATGACGCAGAACAAACATCCCAGTCCGGCTTGAAGATAGAATATCGTGCGCCACGAAGCGGCTGATTGGGAGAGTACGCCACCGAGGATCAAACCTACGATATAGCCAATGGGTTGGCCAGCGCCGACAACGGCGAAGGCTGCGTTCTTCGACTTCCCAGGCGCGAAGTGAGCGGATAAGATGCTGATGCCTGTGAACGTATGAGTCGTGTTCCCCTTGACATATATTGAATATCCCATACCAGCGGGAGTATTTGCCGCTAAATAGCAACGTTTAGTGCCTCATCTCGCCGAAATGATACCGACTGACTAACCGGATCCAATGCCTTGCAGGCCCAAGAAGACAATGAAGGAGGGAGGATTTTGGGAAATGGCAGCCGCAATGCTCCTACCATGACGCGTTAGACCTCGTCAAGAAAAGGTAAGACTGGTGCGGTACCATATGCTGAACCAGGCAGATCCCAGGAGGAACACCTTCTTGCTACCAAAGATATCGGCCAGTCTACCACAAAGAAGGAGCAAGCAACCATATGAGAGCCTATGCGTCGATCAAAATGTAAATAGTGATCTCAATGCGACATATGGAAAGCCACTCACGAGAAGACGTTTAGTGGCCATTGCATGTCGGATTGCTTGAACCGGAGGTC
>BSCZ01001887.1:0-138290 GCA_027924225.1 Bjerkandera adusta | reverse complement strand
AGGGGGGGGGGGGGGGTTCAGAGAAAACACGACGTACGCTGAGGACAGTCACGCCACAGACCGTCGCAATGATGCATGCATCCTGGTACTTCATGCCTACCACACGAAGGCTCGTCCTTCAGCTAGAAAGATACCTTCAAGAGTCTTCGAAGATATAGCTGTTGGGGAAAACGAACACAGCGCTCAGCAAGCGTGCTCAAATATCCTACCCCCGGAAATCCCGCGACGCGACTTGGCTCCCGCCTTGCGTGCGACTCGGACCTTACGCGAGCCCATGCGGGGAACAGAGAGTGCGCTCATGATATGGGAGTGGAAGGAAATAGCCATGCGACGGGGTGATGTCACGGGCTCAGACGGTCCATCTCCCGTAAGCTTCGAGTGAGTCGGACGGCTGCAAGCAATGCAGCGCCGCGGGCGGCGGATGGGCGGCTATGCTGTGGCAGAGGAATGGAAAGCGAGCCGCGCCACAGAGTGCAGTTTACGGTGAGGACGGGGCACTGAAGCTCTGTGTTTGCTGCGACGAGGTTAGAAGATGAAGCAGCGAGGGTGAAGGGAGGACTCATGGCACCATGGATGAGGTCGGCGTGGCTCGACGATGCCCGGGCCTGCGAGAGAACCATGATTATTGTGGTTTGCGACCACTCACTAGGTTCGCGATGCTAAGAGGATGAGGAACAATAAATTGTATATAGCTATAATATGGTATGAATGAAAAGTTACAGAGATGGACATACATACAGCATTTGCTTTTGGTCGCTTCGGTGCACGGGCTCACAGAGGGTCTTCCTCCGCGTAGGCGTGATTGCCTGAACTCTGCCGAGCCGTGATAGTTGTGCTGAAACGTGTGTACGGCAACAGCACAGTGCCCGAAATTAGGCTGTCTTCTCGCCAGCTTTACGGCAGTACTTCTTGTGCGCCTTCCAGTGCGCGCGTTGGCTGAGCGAATTTCCGTGAGCCTCGTCCGAATCAAACGTCGCCCATGATTACTCACCACTCGCGGTCGCAATACTTGACAATTTTACACCTATCGTTGCGTGTGTCAGATACGGCACGAGGATTATTCATGGGCACAGCACGTACTCGCTGCACTGTGGCATTTTCGTCGTGGCGACCTTGCCACAGTTCCCGCACGCATCTGCGGTCTTCCCACACAGCCACGTTGAGTGGATAGGTTTAGGTCGCGGGCGTTGTGCAACCACTGCGTCGTGCCTTTCGCGCGGGGGTACCTTCCAGGACCTTGACTGCATCATGGTGCTGTCGATGCGCTCCAGCTCACTTTCCGTAAGAGCGGGCACAAAAGTCTTCCCAGTGACGTGATGAATAGGCGGGTGGATGCCACTGGGCGACACTGGGTCGGTCGAATCGAGGAACCGAGGGTCAATAGAGGAGGAGAAGGTCGTGTATGTCGCGCGAACCCTGTATAAACGACCAACGTCAGTGAAGGAACCTGCTGCGAAATGATAAATGCACGTACCAATCGGGTTCTGGGTCGCCATTGTAGACGTATTTCGCCAATGAGAAGAGATGATCTGCATGATACTTTGTAAGGCTAGAGTACTGTTCATGTGCGTTCTTCCCGTGCCCTGCGCCGCAGAGATGAAAGCTTAGATAGGCGCGCTTAATACGATATCAAACGCACCATCTTGGTCGGGGCCGAAGCACATAATGAGCAGGAATCGCGACAGCGTGCAGGACACGAACACAACATGTCCCCAGTCTTGCTGGTACAAAGTCAGATAAGCACTTAGCCACTGGAACTAAAAAGACTCACGTTGCGTTTGGCAGAGTTTTTGGCGGCCTGTCGAATGGAATCGGACTCGATACAGCATACAAAACAATAAGACTGCGAGACACACCTCATAGTTGTACAATATGGGGATCCACTCATCGGCAGGGCTTTGTTTATGCGTACTGATCCAGTTCTGAACGACCTTGAAGGCTTTTTTCCGCTCTACGAAATGGTCGAGCGGCAAATCTGGGAGCTCTCTTTGTTGGAACTTCCGCGTAACATCGTTCTGGTACGTGCCAAAGTCGCGGCACTGCAAGAGCTTGCGGGTCGCACAGGTCTCAGACGCGTTGATGAACATCGACGCGCCGTCCCAGCTTTCAGAAAAAGAGTCATAAGTAGGCGAAAGTGAACACAAAGCTGGGATACTCACTAAGGGAGGCCGTTGAAGGCGTCGAACATGCTCTCCATTTCGACGGGGCTGCGCAGGTATCAGAGAGACTTTGCACTGCGGTAGAGACAAGGGCGAAGGTCGGGACCAACCTCTGGTTGCCTGGATCTCATTACCGGCAATTGCCGAACGTAAATGAGAACACGCGACGCGACGCGAGCCGTCCGCGTGGACGGACCATGCATGCAGTACAACGGCGAATAAATTGTGGGAAAATAACATGGGCGTGCGTATGGATAGTGCGAAGCGGAAAGCAGTAGCGAAAGCAATATACGACATCGGAGGGCGCGAACACACTGTACACTTCAGCCGTAGTTGAGCTCGGTCCCGGGTTCGTGCCGATGCGGAGGCCCGCCATGGCCGCCACGATCTCTGCCTCCACCCATAGGAACAGGTGGTCGTGGAGGCAGATGTGCGGGACGCTCCATACGCGGAGGCGGCTGGTAGAGCATCGGAGGTTGCCCCGGACGTAGTGACAGTGGAGGTAGCGTTACAGGGAGTGAAGGAGGGGGAGGTCCATTGTTCATATACGGGCGTCCAGGTGGTGGGTGTGGCATTGAAGGAGGGTAGTGATGGGGAGGCGGACCATTACGGAATGATTCTCGGGGCGGTGGTGGTCTTCCAGAGAACTGTGGGGGTTGAGTTGGCACTGGTAGCGGCCTATGGGGCGCTTCCACACGCTGAGGTATAGGTGGTCCAGCAGGTGGTTGACGTCGACCTCGTTTATCGAACTCATGCGAAGCCTCATAGGAAGGAAGGCTAAGGGCAACATAGGAAATAGAAACGTACCAGTACGATGTGGAAGCGGGATAATTCATGAGTAACTCGTTTGAATCGTCACTGAAAGGAAAAATGCCCACGTTTTAGGATCAGCAGGTAAAGGGTCAGTCCAGAAGTAGTCATGATCTAGTGCTTGAGAGGCGGAGATGCGTTCCCTAGGATTGCAAGTCAAGAGCTTATCCATGAGATCCAATGTTTCTGGTCCGATACTGGGGTCGACGTTATCAGATAAAGTTACTATGGTGGAATGAGTCCGCCCTACGTTTCAAACACGACCTTCAACCGTCTTTGATAGATAGAGAATCGCTTGACACCTTCGCACCCAGGCAGAGTGTCGTGGTTCGGCCAGCTGACTTGCGTTGGAGTCCCGCAAAGTTGCCAAATCTTGTCCAGTTGATCCAGGTCGGACGAACCTGGTAGTATAGGCTTACGCCAGAACATCTCGCCAAGTACGCAGCTAAAATGACGTGTCAATACCACGAGAAATAGCCTTTGAAGATAGTGGCGCTTCTCCGTGCTGTTACTCACCCGATGCCCCACATGTCGACTTCTCCACCATACTGTCTAGCACCAAGCAAAAGCTCAGGAGGCCTATACCATCGCGTGACGACACAATTGGTGTACTTGCGCTGCTTCTCCTGATGAGTATCCCCGCGGACGATACTAGGATCGAAGGCTCGCGCAAGACCGAAGTCAGCAACCTTCAACGAACCGTTGTTCGATATAAGAAGATTGGCTGCTTTCATGTCACGATGAAGAATATGGTTCTAGGTTGTGTAAGCGGATAGGCAACATTATGTTACCACAGTATTAAGTTGCGTACCCGGTGCATGTATTCAGTGCCTTCCAACAACTGTTTCATGTAGAGCTTGATCTGACTCGGGGTGAGCTTAACTCGCTCATTCTCGAGGAGCCCAGCCAAATCATGGTCCATGTAAGGGAAAACCATGTAAACTGAGAGAGGAGATTCTTTCCCTCTACCTACGCCCGAGAAAATTAGAACAAAAGAGTGATCGGACGACGATCCTACTCACTTCTAACCACGAACATGTCTAAAATATCGACTATGTTGGGATGCTGCATTGCCTTCAAGATTTTGATTTCACGCAGCGCAGTGACAGGCATGCCCTCTTTCTCGTTGTGCATCAGGATACGCTTGAGCGCCACAGCCTGTCCTTTGCTCTTATGCACAGCCTTATGAACTTCACTATACTTGTGGGTTAGCGAGCGGCGCGCGATATTGTGCAGGGCGCGCCGTAAAGCGGCGCGAATATGAACGCAACAAGACGCACCCGAAAGTACCTTCGCCGAGCTTCGTAATCACGTCGTAATCACTCTGCAGCCCGCAGCCCTCGAATATACGACCGTACACCGCCCTCTCTTCATCTCGACTGCGTTGAATGGGCTTTCGTCTCCGCTGCGCAGCCAACTTCTGAGCCGCGCCGTTCGAATTGGGCGGCTGAACAGCCGCCAACTCAATCGGCTTTCTCCCATCTAGTAGAGAGATTGGCACCGCGTTTGCCTTTGGTGATTGTGGCTTCTTGGGCAAGGAAATTTTGACGGCGATATGTCCAGTGGGTAAGGCTTCGTCTTTCTGGTCTTCTTGCGAGGCTCGTGTCTCGTTCGGGGAACCAGGGGGAGGGGTGGCGCGTCCTATAGTATCGCGGAGTGATTGGGGGGACAAGGGGCGGGGAGGTGTGCGTGGAGATAGAGGATGGTAGGAGTCGAGGTCCCTCCGAATGGGCGGTTCGAACGTTCTCCGCTCGTCTAAGGTTGGACGGCGCAAATAGTCGTCTTCGTAGTCGCGCGGCACGTAACTGTCGCGTGTATCGAGCCGCGGCCGACGATACCGGTCGTCGTCCTCGGGCACGTACGAATCCGCGACCCAGCCATGAGGACTCCTCCGACTCCTTTGCCTACTGTCTCTCGACCGACCCCACGAGCGCTCTTCATCGTCGTACAAAGACCTGTTATCTGGCTCCAGTGCAGTGGGACGAGGTAGACGATGCTTCTCCTTGCCTGTGCTCTCCGGTGAGAGCGGTGAGCGGGAACGAGGGGAGGACGGGGAGCGCGACCGTCGTCGAAATCGAGGAGACACCAGACCCGGCGAGTCTCGTGGCTCCCAACGTTCCAACTCGGGTCGAGGACGGTACGACCTATCGTCCTCCCATGGCCGCCGCGGTGGTGGTGGTGGTGGCGGTCGACCGTCGTAATAATTGGCCGCGGGAGGGGCCCAGTGGTCGTTTGGCCGACCGCGCGGAAACCTTTCGTATGGAGGACGTCGCGTATCCTCGTCCCTAAATCTCCGTTCGTCTTCATGGTATCCCGGGGGTCCTGGTCTGTCCGGTAGGTGCTCTGGACGCTCCTGGGCCGCGACCTTCTTCTTGAATGGGAACGGGACTTTGGTAGACTTGCTCAACGACCTATTTCTGGCCGGCGACGGCAGGGAGGAATGCGCGGGAGGAGGTGGGGTGCTGTCGTCGAGTTCCCCTTCCTCTGGGGAAGAGGTCATTGTCCGCTTGGTAGGTCGCGTATCTGGTGACTCGCCCCCCGGTCTTTTTGAGGAGTAAGAAGACATAAGCCCCAATGTCTCTTACGTTCCAAAGGCCTTTGACGAGGGCGTAGAGCTTGAACCAGCAAGTCAGAGGGTGGTACGCGCAGAACGCGAGAGGCAAGGACCTTGAACCCAAAAGGGAATTATTGATAACTTTCCACACGTGTATCTTATCCTAACACTTATCTGTCACGATAAATCATTATTATTTAGCACGACTCCTCGGAGGCTCACACATCGAGGGTAGCAAATTGAGACATGACAGGACAGCTCAGGCTCCTATGGCGTGCACTGTTAAGCCCCTTGAGCTTTAAAGAAATTGTGTACATCAATATCTCGAATTTCTGCCATGATGTTCGCGGAAGGTTGGCGACGGATGACTACATTTGTAGAGTTTACGAACTTCTCTATCAGACTCCGGAGGGTGTTTAATATTGAATTCCTCGTCCAAATCGTCCCAAGCCATGGTCGTTGAAATAACGAAATGTTTTTGCCAAGAGATATTCCGCAGCGAAGGCGCGGCTATGACGCATGCGATCGGACAAACAGGCCCACATGCTGCCGAGCCGCCGGCTTCATTAAGGCCTGGAGGTCGCGGAGGCCTGTGTCTCTTGCCCACTTACTTCCACCACGTCCATGAAATTCAACACACCGCTACCCCAGCCGCTCCCCAAAGAATGCCAGAAAGCAGCCAAGATCTGTGCGTCGTTCGTTTCTCGCCAAATTACGTTACATGCTGAACAACCGTTCAGTCAAGTCGTTTGTGGACGGCGGGAATAACGGGCTCGATGGTGTAAGCACCAGGTCCCATATTATCAGGCCACCAATGAACTCGTTACGTTTCACTAGGTCATTCCCCGCGGTGTGCTCGAGAACGCCAAAGGCTTTGCCATCTTTACCGTGTTCAAAGCCGGATTCCTCTTCTCAGCCCGTGCTGGGAGTGGTGTCGTGATCGCGAGACTTCCCGATGGCAGTGAGTGTTCCTCGTTGTCGCTCTACAGTTGTGTTCCTAACATGTCATAGCTTGGTCTGCCCCTAGTGCAATTGGTACCGCTGGTCTTGGTGTCGGAGGTCAAGCTGGGGCAGAGGTCACCGACTTTCTGGTCGTGCTCAATTCCCGTTCTGTATGTGGCCCTTTTATCCATGACCCTATCGCCGTCTGATCATCTACCTACAGGCTGTCGTGAGTTTGGTACATTGCCATAATGTATTATGAAACTGAATATTCGCCGCAGCAATCCTTCATGGCAGCAGGATCTGTGACGCTCGGCGGAAATCTAAGTGTTGCTCTCGGCCCCCTCGGCCGTAACGGAGAAGCACTCGGGTCTCTCAATACTAGCGGGAAAATGGCTGCAATGTATGTTAACTCGTTTCCGCTATCGTTCCTGCTAACTCTCGATATAGGTACAGCTATTCCAAGACAAGAGGCCTTTTCGGAGGCGTCTCGTTGGAAGGCTCTGTTATCATGGAGCGCCAGGATGCAAACGTCCAGGCTTATCATTCGGACGTGACGGCCAAAATGCTCCTCAGCGGCGCTGTTACGCCTCCGGAATGGGCAACGGCATTCATCGGTACACTCGAGGCATGCACCGGGCTACCTGGCCACCGCCAATGGGTTGGTGATGAAGCTCCTCGAACACCTGGTGGCGGCTACCTCTTTGGCAGCTCGGAAAGTTCCCGCGTAGAGAACGTCCCGAAGAGCAAGAACAAGAATAGGCCTTCCGTAGGGAGCAGAAATAGCAGCTACGGGTCTTATTTCGACTTCAGCGAAAGCACGGATCCTCAGTCAGACTGGCGGTCTCGAACTGCTGACCGGTTTGCATCGTCATCAGACGGACGGCCTCGAGCTTCCACGTACCCCTCCAAAGACCGCGAAAGCCCCGCCAAGGTCAATGCCGATGAACCGACAACAGATTTCTTCGAGACGAAGTTCGACTCCGACTTCTCTCCAGACAGCGCCCCCCGCAAACACCCACGGTTCAGTTTGTCATCTGTTCCGCCGTCGTCTTCCCCCTTCCGCTCGAATGCTCCGGACTCCTTGTCTCACAAGCGTTCTGTCAGCGCCTACACGCCGCCAACGTCTTCCCGCCTAGCACACTCTAATCCCTTTGAATCATACAATTCCCGTCCATCCTATGACTACGACCACGGCGACCATGATGACCTCGACGATGACAGGGACGTCTTCGGTGCACCAATACGAAACGCCGCTGCTGGTGCGAGGGATATCAGTCCTCCGCCGCCGAAACTGACCCCAAAGACGGAACTTACGCGGCCTTTGCAGCCACACGAGGGCATAGCAAGGGCCATCGCGCTGTATGATTTCAATGCGGTCCAGGTAAGCCCCGCTGCTGGTGAACTTGGTGAAGTTCGCGCGCTGACACTTGATTGCAGAGTGGCGATCTCTCCTTCAACAAGGGTCAGGTCATCACGGTCACGGAGATGAGCGACAACACAGACACTTGGTACGTGGCATGCACTCTCAACGTTTGACGATGTCTAACTAGCTTTCTGAAGGTGGTCTGGTAAAGTAGACGGACGAACTGGGATATTTCCCGCTAATTTTGTAGAAGTTGTATAAATTGTGCGCTGATCATCTGTATTCTTGGCTGTTCTGTATCATACTGCTGTATTGCTACGTCGTGTCACAATTGTATTCCCGCTACTCGAGCTCCTCAGTCTGGACTTCCTGAGACACGTTCGAGACGGATGCGTTTTGTCATGGCGATTACGGACCGCGCTTTGCGGGGTAGACGCCCGACGTGATAATGCGCCTCTGGATTGTGGGCAGATTCCTGCTCACGACCATCATGGCAGGACAGAACGCTGTACCTGCAAAGGGGGCTGTTGGTGAGTACCCATGGCCTGGGGAACGTGTCGAGCTCAAACGTCGCAGATTTCAGCTACTATGGCGGAGCAGAGTCGCTGTCGGAGGGTCGGTCACCACGTCGGACGGTTATCCCTTCCCCCAGCAAGGCTGCCGACGCCAAGTCGCCGTATGGCCCCCCGCAGGACCCGTCCGACTTCCTCTGGATTATGACTGAGGAACCCCACCGCAGCCGCCGTATGGCCATCCTCAAAGCTCACCCAGAGGTGCGTTTGTCCCCGTCTCCCTGCGCAGCGCGCAGTAACTAGACGAACGCGCCGACAGGTCACCAAACTCATGGGGCACGAGCCGCTCACCAAGTGGGTCGTCCTTGGTGTCGTCCTCACCCAGTTCGCGACCGGCGTCCTCCTGCGACACTCCCTCCCGTGGTCCCCGCTGTTCATATTCTGCGCGTACGCGATCGGCGGCACGCTCAACCACAATCTTTTCCTCGCCATTCATGAGATCACCCATAATCTTGCCTTCAAGGGTATCAGAGCCAATAAGGCGTTGGCCATATTTGCTAACCTGCCGATTGGTATCCCATACTGTGCCATGTTCAAGGTACGTCTGCGCAAATCTCTCTCTTTCATTGAGCATCTATTGAACACAACTTTTCGTAGAGATATCATTTAGAGCATCATAAACAGCTTGGAGAAGATGGTGTGGACACGGACCTGCCCACGCGGATAGAACTGTTGGTACTCAACAACGTTCTTGGGAAGGTGTTCTTTGCGTATGTTCCTTTCCTTGGCATCATATCCCCACTGAACCTCGCCACCAGCACGTTCCAAATTTTCTTCTATGCGCTCCGTCCAGGCTTCGTGCGCTCGCAGCGTCTGACAATGTGGCATTACACCAACATTCTCGCGCAACTCGTGTTTGACGTTATCCTCGTGCGGACGTTCGGCATCCGACCGTTCATCTATCTCCTCATGTCGAGCTTCTTCGCCGGAAGCCTGCATCCCTGCGCCGGACACTTTATTGCAGAACACTACCTGTGGGATGGCCTCGCGCAGGAGACGTACTCGTACTACGGACCCCTCAACATCCTCGCGTACAACGTATGTTTTTCACTCTCCTACTCTTCCCTGCCTTGTCCCTGCCTTAGCTTGATAACGCACTGCTAACGCGTGTAAATGACGCTAGGTCGGTTATCACAACGAACACCATGACTTCCCATCCGTGGCCTGGACACGTCTCCCCGCTCTACGTGCGCTCGCCCCCGAGTTCTACGACACCATCCCGTCGCACCCATCGTGGGCAATGGTCATCGTCAACTTCATTCGCGACCCCGAAGTCGGGATCTTCTCCCGCATCAAACGCCTCAGCAAGGAGGCGCGGGCGGCGGAGGAGGCGAAGCAGCGTGTGGGGTCCGAAAGCGTGAGCGAAGAGGACGAGGTTTCTGCGGCGCAGAAAGATCTCTGAGTGCGAGACTCGAGAGGGGTGTATGGGACTTTGGAAGCAGTAATATTGGAGTGTAAAAATGTCGTAATCAGAGGGTAATTAGAATACAGTGCTTTCATCGACCAAGAGTCAGAATTTGCAACGAGGCGCGCGAACACATGGCATCCACAAGCGACTGTTGAAGTTGGTCTTAACTTCCAAGTACTTCAAAATGGCCGCCGCTGCCGCGGCTCCAGGCATCGTTCACGACGGACAGGTTCTAACCTCAGTTTTCGCTGATGGGTCTGAGGAAACGCGAGAATGGATGCCATATGACAAAGTGAAATCCTACACCAACGCGTTCATCCTCAAGCCAGGCAAGGTCGGACTGTTTACTTCTGCACGATCTTCGACTTGACAGACCTTCTGCGCAGATTCTCCTTGGATACAAGAAGCGAGGCTTTGGGAAGGGCTTGTATGTACTGCAATCCTACGTTGTCTGCCTTACTAAGGAGGTCCATTGCAGATACAATGGCTTTGGAGGTAAAGTTGAGCCCCAAGAAACATCGCTCGAAGCGGCGAAACGCGAATTAGAGGTAATCATCAATCCCACCCGCGCGTCTCAAGAGCTTACATCCACTCTACAGGAAGAAGCCGGCATCACAGCGCCGCTACAGAAATGTGGCGTGCTCTTCTTCGTATTGGAGGACGCCGACCACGCATTCCACATCGATATCTTCGCAGCCAAGGAATACGCACAAAACATCACCGAGTAAGCATTCATCATATCGCCATAGACTTCACGCTCGAGCTCATGTCATATCAGAACGGACGAAATGCGTCCCGAGTGGTTCGCGACATCCCCGGAGGCTTCGGGGATGCGATCTATTCCATACAGCGAGATGTGGCAGGACGACATATTTTGGATGCCATTGCTGCTTCAAGACCGGCCTTTTATTGGACGCGCCGATTTCAGCAAGGATCAGAAGATGATAAAATGGTGGTTTGCAGAGGTTAAGTCGGAGGCGTAGTTTCTGTATGGCCGTTCGTGTACAATTGATAATGTGCCCATACAACCGTCATATATCGAGCAACAATTCAGCGACATGTCCGCTATATTTCACCACAATTTTTCTTTGTCTGTGTACCATCTAGCTTTCAATTTCTTGCCCCACGATCCGATGATCCTTATTTGTGTGTGTTTATACCCTCCAGCGCCTACCTTCATAGACAGGACTCTTTTGGATTGCTTCTTTCCTCACTACGCGTATCTACGGTTTCGTGCCTTGCCAGCAGCCCGTCCGCATGTCAAATTCGGTCGCAAATTTCAGAGTCTGGTGCACGAGTTGGACTATTCCAGAGCAAGACACCGCTAATCACCAGTAGCGGTGGCGCCCAATATCGCAGTACGGAGCCATGCCGGCATTGACACGCCCTCATGCCCCATACGCGTCGGCTAACAACCGTCAATGCGTCAGCGAGCCCTCTTGGGGCTGGGAAGCACGGATAGCTGAAATTGTGCACCGTTTTTGAACGCTGTTCCCCCCGTCATCACGCAGGACCGGTCCCCATGCAGGCTCAGTGAGTTCGTCCTCCTATTCCTGATGAACGAATCAGATGCTCAATACCTTATCGGAATCATTTGTTTTGCTCAGAGGCAAAATGACAGATCATACGAGTTGGCCCAGCTGGCCCTCGTTCGAAGGATTTGGCTCAACAGCGCCACAGCCTGCGGGACAATCACTGTTCCTGGTGAGTATGAACGTGTGCGCGGGGAGTCGCGTACGCTGACCGCAGCAGCCGGAGGAAGGGCTTTTTGAAGGGATTCCCACACCGCCAGGATCGCTCAACAGACTCCGTTCGGAGAAGCCCGACGTGACGTTTAATGCGACGCTTTCGCCTCTTTGCCTGGATGCACACACCAGACAGCTCGTTCCGCCGGGGCCATCGCAACCACATGGTGCTTCTATTTCGCATGCGACTGATCCATCGCTGTGGAAAAACCGCATCGTGTGAGCTCCATAATGTGTAGCTTGGGTGGAAACTGTACTAACGTATCAGTTTCTTCTAGTCTGTTAAGCAAAACCGTTGAAGCCTTCCTGCGTCTGGACGGGCTTTATCACAGCCTTGCCCTCCAAAGTAACGTCCTCGCATCAGTGCCGAAGAAGAGCATCGCCAAGAGCACAGAGGATACAAAGCGGAAAATCAACGCAGAGCAAGCGCAATTGCAACAATACTTGGAAGAGCTATTGACATCCCCCCTGTGGCCGGTCCCATCGATGCCGCCACCCTCTCAGGACGTGATAATGTCTATCAGAGAAAAGACCGACATACGCAAGAAATTCATTGAACACAACGAGGCATTCACGACGCTACGTTCACAGCTGAAGCTACCGGAACGTCCCCAGACTCCCGAAGACGGAGAAATACCTTTCTCTGTCGACCTCAGCAACCCACTTCCCCCTTCACGGAAGGTCCAACCCTCTGATCTCTCTGAGCTCGCGGCACAACTCCCCGAAATCGAGGCGCAGGTGCAGGCAGTCCGAGACGCGCAGACGGAGCAGAAACCGACACCCGACGTCCAAGCGTTGTGGGAAACGAAGAAGGAAGAGCTTCTTCGGTCTTCAGGCGTCGACACCCGCATCGAGGAACTGCAAGACCAGCTCACGAGCGCGCGCCACGATATTGAACGGTTGAGAGAGGAGAATGCTGCCTTACGAAATGCGAATGAGGCGCAGCGGGCAGCAATTGAGCGATTAAGGGAGCAGGCACAACACGTGAGCTTCTTCTGTTCCTCAGCGCATGGCGGAACTAATTTCGTTTTCAGAGGAGCGGCCAAATCGACGCGATTCAGGCCAAGCTACGGGAGAACATACCGACTTCGTGTCACTGCGGCGAGACCACGACTAGGCTCTCCGAACTCTCCTATCTCGTCGGCATAATAGACGCAAAACTCACGGCGTGGATAATGTGGTCGAACGAGGTGCTCGAGTCGGTTATAGCTGACAGCCAACGCGACATGCTGGAAACTATTAGGGTGAGGTTTAGGCAGATGCAGACGCTTCTGTCGGCACAAGATGAGCCGGAGACGTAAATTCTTCGAGCTGCCTCGTATATGTTTTCTTGAATCTGATAACATCTTGGGCGCAACGCGCATTAAACGTTAGGTTACCATCTTGTAATTGCGTTTCCTTCTCCGCGCTTGGACGATGTGGAATCCGTAGAATACAATGCATCGTCGTGGCGTGCAGCGTCCATGACGCCGTGCAATTCGATGCGATACAGCGTGCAATGTGTGCAGTGCGAATGGTCGTATTGCATATCACATGGGGCGGGCATGAGCGTAAATAGGTGGTGAAAGCATGAAGACACAGCGGAGGGAAACAAGCGGAAGTACAATCACTGTGGGGGACCGGACGCGTCAGAGAAAGCGTATGATAATCGTGAGAGTGACGCACGAATTGAAGAGCTTGACCCTTGGTCTTCTTCTCACCACCGAGCTCGAAGCTGTAGACGCACGGTCAACACGGACAAGTAGGGACGCGATTCTCCAGGGGACGTACTGCTTGCAACGCTTGATGGCGAGCTGCATCTTGTATTTGCATACTGTGCACTCTAGCCGGAGCACAACCTTCTTTGTCGTCTTCGCCTGCACGCGCACTGTAAACGACCCGCTGTGCCCCTCACACACTGTGTGGACGTACCTTCTTGTGGAAGACGGGCTTTGTCTGACCACCGTAACCTGACTGCTTACGCAGGTAACGGCGCTTTCCCTGGACGACCTGCGAATCCTTGCCCTTCTTGTACTGAGTGACCTTGTGGGGACTACCAGAGACTCGTCAATACCCCTCTCTTCCCCGCCATACAAGCAACGCGGCAACGTACGTGTGCTTCTTGCAAGCCTTGCCCTTGCAGTCTGTACGGACCCATCAATACCACTCCTCCATACGCTCGCGCTGCAGGAGGCACTCACAGGTCCGTCGTGTCCTGCGGAAAGGGCGTCAGTCGGCGCAGCGGGCGGGCAGCGGGGGAACATACTTGGGAATGTTGACCATTTTGCGTGCGTTGGCGACGGCGGGCTTGACGGGTTTTTGGCGTTGCGGACGGTGTGCTCTGCAGTGGGCCGCCTTCGGGAGTCGCCGAGCGCGTCGTCCAGTTTCTCACTTAAGGTTCAGACTCCGATCAGCCACACTACGCCACCAGAACAGAATGCGTAAGCGCTCAAAGAGCTGTAACCGTGGGAATGCAGATGTTAGTACACGGAGTCTAGATGGGATTACAGATGCGTGTCTATGAGTACGGCAGTTTGGTATGGTGGATACACCCTGCGCTCAGCTCGTCGCTTCTGCTTCGGCACCATTCACCGGTACCTCTATGAGTGGCTCTCCAGGGAGCGGTGCAATCGCTTGCTTGCGAAGGGTTGTCATCTCCTCGGGCGTCTTGAATACTGTCGACAGCTTGAAGAGGCCGTCGCACGCCACCCTGAACTCCTCTGCTTTTGATGATGATATCTCCCGCAGATATGTCAGTGCAGAGAGAGCGGTCTGAAACCGGTCGTTTGAGGATCGTATAAAGCTAGACAGAAGGGAAGAGCAGAACTTACTTCAACATCGAGGTTAGCCTCGGGATGTGTCAGGCCTAGGATTGTGCTTTCAACCTCTTCGGAAGGTGCACCCAGCACACGCAGAGATTTGGCGACGGCGAAAGCGCTCCGCGGTGAACCCGAATGCTTCTGCAAGTATTGCGAGTTGAAAGTCTCGATCGAGACTTCGCTGGGCAACAATTTCCCCGCTGCTTGCGCAAGAACGGGCCCAACAGGCGCAGGTGGCGGTTGCGGAAGTGTTGAGTCTACGGATATGTCAGTCACAAAACAGTCGTGGGAACCACGAGAAGTATCTTACGGGTTTTGTGGAAGTGTACGAGTCGTACATGCAGCTCAGGGTGCTCAGCATCCAGTGCCTGGGCGCGGTTCAGGGCTCGGACAGCCTGCAGGAACTTCTCTAGTGGCTTGTCAATAATGCTCAGCTAAGATACTTGGTGACGTACTTCTGCGGACGGCGACGTCATAAATAGCTATCCAAACGTCGATGTTGTCGGACGCCAGCGTCGCGAGAGGGTTGAGCAGCTTTGCGGCATGTTCAAGGCGGTCTGTTGACTTCAGTAGCTTCATGCCATCTGGGTCATCGTCCTTCGGCGGCTGTAGTTCCAAACCCTTATCCTCGTTGGTGTTGGATCCAGCGGCTTTTATGGCAACGTGAGCGATAAGTTACTCCGCGATAGAGCCTGTACTCACCTTTCTTAGAGTCGTCCAAAACCTTTTGTGCGGCCTTCTTAGCCTTCTTCTTTGCCTTCTTCTCAGCTTCTGAAAGATTCGCTGTCAAGAACGTGTCAGTGAAACCGATCAAGGAGTACGGTGAGAAACTGACCCGTTCCGCCTGATCTCGCGGCCAACGTTGGATCGTCATGCAAACGGACAAAAATCTGGGAGCCACAACTCAACGTCCGCACAAATTCAAGTGGACTTACGCGTACCTCAGAGGCTGCTATAGCAGCATGAACATATGCCGAATGTGACCGAAGCTGATCCTCCCACTGGATTAGGCTTGGAACAGGGTTTAGAGGCGGACAGTCCGGGTGATTATACCATGCTCACTTGAGATAGACGTTGATGGTGAACTTGCGCATCGAATACCCGTGGAAGTCATATTGGTCGTCCTCGAACTCGCTGAACAGCTTCTCGATGCTGATGTATCTCTTCAGTGCCATTGCGAGATTCCCGCTGCGACGGTATGCATTGCCATCTTCGGTCACGAACGCGACTGACTGCATGTCCTCGAGGTCCGCAGCGGGGCTGGGCGCGTCTTTCTAAGACACAGATGCCCGTCAAACTCCATTTCCACGCCGATCCCTCAAGACTGTGGGACATACCTTGGTGAATAGGCCCAGGATATCCTGCGCTTCATCGGACATGCCTGCTCGAAGACGATATTTGCCGCACTTCGTGTTCAAGAACCTGTCTTGCAAATCAAGGACGCGGGCTTCATCCATACACCGCGCTGCGCCGAATGGATCTCCGAGTCGCTTCAAGACCCTCGCCTTCAGCATGAGCAGTTCTGGCAGTGTCGGAGTATGCGCTAATGCCTCGTCGAGAAGCTCAAGGGAGCGCGTGTGCTGAGAAATATACGAATAATGGTGGGCAAGGAAGTACAGCGTCCAGAGGTACGTCGTTGGTGGCTCGTCTGAGGCCTGGGTATCCTTGAGTTGCTGGTATCGCGCCTCTACCACGCTTGCAATGAACTCTTGCTTTTTGGGGTCCTTGTACAGGGCTTTTATGTCCGCGAACAGTGATGGGATGTTCCTATCCAAGCCGGAGGCGATGTACGGTTCCGCGAGCTCCTTGAAGTCGTCACCTATAAATTCGTTAGTTTAACCTCGATCAACGTGAGGGTGGCTATATACCATCGGCAACCTCCAAGGCAAGTCTTCGAGGAGCAGCAGCACGAGGGAGCTGTTCGGAGAAATCTTTCAGGATCTTCAACGTTTCCGCGCGAGATGAGTCCGTGACAGCATCTGGAAGCTGAATGAGCTCGTATTCGACAAAACAATATCGACGCACTTACCGAGATCAAGGCCCCGGTTCGAGAAGAAGCCACGAAAGTAAGTGTACGAGTCAGGATTCTGCTCAATCAAAGCCTGCCATGTCTGCTCTGCGTCCTCTGTCATGTTGAGTTTCGACAACAACCTCGCTAGGAAAACAAATTATTATCTGACCTTGAGAAGAGGACAGCGCCCATACCTCGGAACTCCATGATAGACACCCTATCGATGATCGCCCGTTCCTTTGCGCTAGTATCCAGAATACTAAGAGCTTCGTTATATTCTCCCAGGTCCTCTAAGAGCCGGACGTGGTATAAGAGTACTTCTGAGTGCTCGACGTCATAGTCTGGGATGTCCTGAAGGTAGTTGCAGCAATGTCACACAGGCAATAAGGTAGTGCATACCTTGAGAGTCTTCTCGTAGTGTTCCAGGACTTTCTTGGCTTCCACGAGGCTACCATTCAAGTGAAAGGCAACGGCCAATCCAATCCAGTTCGAGCGGAGGTTTGGGCGCATTCGCAGGAGGGTATGACGAGTCTCTATGAGTGCGTCGTATTGCCGTAGTTGGGTCTGCAGATGTGCAGCATCCCGAAGGATGTTGAGGTTTTCCTACACAACTCCGGGGTTACGATGTCACGCGATTAATTGGTGGCGACGGCATGCTTGCCTTGTCGAATCTCAACGCTTGAGTGTACGACTTCAAGGCCTCCTCGTAATTCTTCTCTCCCTTCTGAATCAACCCGAAGACATGCCAGCAGATATGTGATGTCAAGTCGAAGCGCATGCCCTTCTTGACAGCCTCAAGACCCTCCTCGCGCTTTCCCATATGGGTGAGGACAAGTCCCTTCATGCATAGTGTCTCTGTGTTCAGTATGCGGGATTAGTATGGGGGAGAGACGGATAGCGTGCACCTACCTCCGTGTTCGGGGAATTTCTTGAGGATTGCATCTGCCGTCTTGACGGCTTTCTTCAGGCCTCGCGTCTCATACAAATTGAGTAGCTCTCTGAAAAGGGCGGACTCCTTCGAGGGGAGTACACGTTTTGGTGGAATCCCAGCGGGCGGCATGGTGAAGAGAGGGGGCGGTACAACGAGCGTGGGTTGCCGCGACTCGGAGGGGAGGAAGGAGGATGTATGCAGGCAGCCTCGGCCGGCGACCTCTGCAGGAAATCATCAATGCGCTGTCACGTGCGCGCAATCGAGAGTCGCGTTGAGCTCTCGCGTCGCCGCTTGACCCAGGCCACATGCCGACTCGTTCTCGCGCCCTCGTCCCTCCTGCCTGAGCCACAAACTCTCCCTCCAACCTCCACCAACCCGACCTCTCGCGCGACATGGTCGCACAGACGAGGACCGCCGGGCAGTCCTCACCCCACAAGCTCCAATTTCACGACAAACTCACGACCAAGAACCTGACGACCGATGCCCTCCAGAAAAAGCTCAAGGCACTGCACACCGAGCTCGCAGCGATGGACCAGGAGACTGTGGTTACTTCTTCGCTCAAGGCGGTCAGCAAGGACCTCATCAACAATGCGATTCTCCTGCACAGGGATCGAGGGGTGAAGGCATATGTTGCCTGCTGTCTCGCCGACCTACTCAGGCTATACGCTCCGGATGCACCATATACACGCGACGAACTCCGGGATATCTTCTCCTTCTTCTTCAGGCAGCTCACCACAGGTCTCAAAGGCCCCGACTCACCTTACTATAACGAGTACTACCACCTGCTAGAATCTCTGTCAACCGTCAAGAGTGTCGTCCTCGTGTGCGACCTGTCCAATGCGGAAGAGCTCATGGTCGAGATCTTTCGTGGCTTCTTTGGCATGGTCCGACTCAATCTCGCGAAGAAGATTGAACTCTTCATGGCGGACATCCTCATCGCGTTGATAGACGAATGTCAGAGTTTCCCCCAGGAGGTGTTGGAGACAATAATGGCCCAGTTTATGGATAAGAACACTGTGAGTCGCTATACCGTGGACACCCACAGCCTTATTCGCGTCTGTTCACCTCTTCGTCGCGCTTCCGAGCCTACACGCCACCAAAACTTCGATTCTCACCTGGAGCAAATCCATGCTTGATCATATATTCCACAACCCACTCCTTTTTCTGTCCAGTTCTTCGTCATTTCACTATCTAACGGAACTTGCTCTCAAGCGAATGGATCAACCTGCGTATCGTCTTGCGGTTCAAGTCTGCAACGCGACGGCGGACAAGTTACAACGACATGTCTGTCAGTACTTCACAGACATCATTGTAGCGCACTCGCGGGATGAAGACTACGAAGAGATGCAAACGGCGCATGACCTCATTAAGCGGCTCAGCAACGCGTGTCCGGCGTTGCTACACAACGTAGTACCTCAGCTGGAAGAGGAGTTACGCGTTGAGGAGAATCAGATACGTGTCATGGCTACTCACACGCTGGGAGAAATGTTCGCGGATAAGAGTAGTGGGGAGCTCGTCAGGAAATACCCTACCACATGGAACGCCTGGATCATGCGGAAGAATGACCAGGCAACCGTAGTTCGACAAGCCTTCGTCGAAGCAGCGAAAGGAGTCCTTGTCAACATGTCCGCACCAGAATCGCGTGAGCTCGTTGGAGGTATGTTTTGTTCCAGCAACGCTAGTATCACTTCCTCATATGCTTCGCAGAGTCTTTGGCGGCAAAGCTCCTTGACCCGGACGAGAAGATTCGCGCCGCGGCCTGCCGAGTGTATTCTCAGCTCGACTATGAGTCAGCTCTCCACCACGTCAAGGTGCCGGATTTGATCACCTTGGCCGATCGTGGAATTGACAAGAAGGTGAGTTTACAATATTTAACATGAAGACGATATTTTGACGACATGTTACAGCCCTCTGTTCAAACCGAGGCTTTGAAGGCTATTGGAAGACTTTACAGCCTCGCATATCCCGAGATGTATGTCGACTCGCTGGCCAGGCAACGTTTACTGACCGAGTCATAGAGAAAATAAAGATCCAGCGGCCATCGCGCATTTCTCCTGGATACCGCAAAAGATTCTCAATCACGTAAAGACCTCTCATGAGATCAGGTACGTGCGAATGGACAGAGTTCATGATTGAAAACATCTAAGATCTGCTTCCTCTAGGGCATTGGCGGAGCAAACTCTCACCGAATATATCCTTCCCCTTCCGGCTGCGTCATCGTCTTCGGGCAGGACGTCAGAGGTAGATGAGGCGGCATGGACGGATCGCCTTCTATGTATCATGAAGGATTTGGATTCCAGCGCGGTCAACATTTTAACGAGTCTGTCAGGCATTAAGAATCGGTGAGCTCCAAATACAAACCTATCTGGTACAAATTAGTTGATTTTGCTGGAACATAGGCGACCGTCGACGTACGAGCGGTATCTCGAAGCCTGCATTGCTAATAACGTATGTGGTTTGTTGTGAAAAGAGTTCTGTACTCATCTTCTACAGGGCGGTGTTATCGACGACAAGGAAGAAGAGATCGTCGCCCAATTGAATGGTGACATCAAGCGGGTAGCAGGTTCGCAAACCTATCTATTACCCCTCTCCTCCAGTTGATCATATTCTACAGTATCGTTTGCCGACGCTCAGAAGGCGACAGAGGATCTCAAGGCGTTCGCCAAGCTCAATGAGGGTCGACTATACAAGTTGTTGAAGACCTGTATGGATGTACAAACTGATCTGAAGACCCTTGTAAAGTCAAAGGTTAGTAGCAGTCCCTTTACGAAACATGCTCCTCACCGAGCAGGTGTAGTGCTTTCTTGGCCATTCGCTAACCCTTGTCCTATTGTTCGCCTCTAGGGCGACTTCCTTCGTCGGCTGGAGCAATCGTCATCAGGTCTTGTCGCAACAATGACCGTCTTCCTAAGGCGAGCGAGCCTGCCCATAGTCAACCAGTCTTCCATCCCTACCCTCATCAAGCGGCTGCAAAAAGGACCAGAAGGCAATGGACACGCAGACGTTGCAGAATGCGCCCGGACATGGCTGGTGTTCATCTCTAAGCATCTCCCAGCATTGTACAAACTTCATGTTGGAGAGTTGTCGAAAGCGATCGCTCATGACCAAAACCCTACCCTCGTGGAGGTCTCCCTGCAAGCTCTTTCTGCTGTTTCCCAATGGGACCAGAAACTCGCACCGGCAGACAAGTGAGTAGAATCCTTGAAATTGTCAGCTGCTATTCTGAAGGCACCACAGGCGAACAGTAGACAGGCTACAACGCTTCATCACATCGTCGAATCACCGGCATGCGAAGTTTGCAGCGAGGATGTTGGTTAGCCTACCCAAGCACGAATCCACTGTTGCAGACGTTCTTGAGGTACGTGTCATCATCGTTCTACATTTGTTTCTACTCATATCCCCACAGGCTGTTGTCACGGCTTTGCCGGATGCGGATCCTGATCACCTTGCTGCGCATGTCACAGTGCTAGCCCAGTTTGCTGACCGTGCCTCTGAGGCCTTCGAACAGCACAGCGACGTCATAACATCTTTCCTATTGAAGCAGATCCTGATGAAGCCAATCGTCGTCGACGAGGTACAATTTTTCTGGATCTCTGCTCACCATCCTCTGACAAATGTGTGATACAGGATGAAATGGAGACTGACGAGGAATGGGTGGAAAATGCACACATGTCCTCAGAACTCAGGGCGAAGGTCGTTTCATTGAAGGTCTTCCGCAGACGATGTCGCGCGCAAGCGGCAACGGAGAACGCACTCGACATCGCGAGACCGGTGTTGAAGATGCTCTTGACGTTGTTGCAATTCGGGGGATCGTTCAGTGAAGATGTTGCTGAAGAGTATGTGCGAAGCTTAGTCTGCCCCCAACTCACAACTGACGGTATGATAGTCCCAAAACGAAGGCACGCATGCGTCTACAAGCTGCTGCCTCGTTGCTTCGTTTGGCTACTATCAAGAAATTCGCCGATGTGATTGCCACTAGTTTCGTCTTGTTGGCCATTGTCGTCCAGGTCAGTGAGCATATCTCATGGTTGTAGGGGCTGTCTGATTAGCGCAACAATTAGGACCCATGCTATCAAGTCAGGATGGCCTTCGTCAACAAGCTCATTGCACTGCTGACCGGCTTTCGGGTGCCTCCGGCGTACAATGTCATTCCGTTCCTGTCCGTCCACGATCCCGAAGAGGACGTCAAAGCGCTATGCAAGGCCTACGTCACACACGCCGTTCGCTCTATGCCGAAACGTACGCGTCCTCGTTGTCATCGTCATTGGAAGCGCTGCTAACCAGCTTGCCAGAAATACGCCTGGACAACTTTGAGATGATCTTCCTCCGCCTGCTTCACCTCCTCGCGCATCATCCCGACTTCTCGATCAGTGACGAAGGTCTACCAGACATGGCAAAGTAAGCCTCACCTACAATTGTATTGGCAATTGGCTGACGCATTTGAATAGGTACATCGAGTTCTACCTTGACCTCGTATGCACCCCAGAGAACCTTTCGCTCCTCTTCCATCTCTCACAGAAACCGAAGACTGTTCGAGATGCGGAGTCCCACACTTACAGCGAGGTATGTTTATCTACTATTACCCAGCTAGCAACCACTGAGAGAATGTCTGGCAGAATTTGTACGCCATTAGCGAGCTCGCACAAGGGCTGATACGAAAACGCGCGAAGGCACATAATTGGGCAATCGAGACCTACCCTGGCAAGGTACGACTACCTGGGGACATCTTTAGACCTCTTCCCAGTGTCGAGGCTGCAAACGAGGTGCGGCTCAAACCTTGATAGTTTTTGAAATAATACTGAGCGACTCATTCTACTTAGATCCTTGGCACGACGTACCTCCCTGATGCGGCATTGACCTGGCTTGCGGAGAGTCACAAGCAGCAGTCCACGTTGAAAGAGAAGCCGAAGACGGAGCGCAAGGCAGCCGTCAAACGGAAAGCAGCTCCAAAGACAAATGGGCATGCAAAGTATGACCGTCGAATCGATTCGTGCTTCACTGTGCTGATATGTTGTTTCGTAGGCGGGCTCGCGCGAGGAAGCGGCGCAAAGCTGAAGAGAGCGACGAAGACGAGAGCTCAGAGTCAGACGAAGATAACGACGACGATGATGAAGAGAATGTGAAGCCATCCTCTCGTAGCCCGTCTCGGGAGGCTTCCGCGGAACCACCTGAGGAGAGCGAGGAAGATGAGAAGAAAGAACGATTGGGCCGCGGCGCCCGGACGCGCGCAAAGGCACGAATCAAACAGCAGGTGAAGAAGCCCAAAGGCAAGAGTCGGGCTGTCTCCCCTTAAGATCTTGTTCCGGTGTGCGGTGATTTCTTGTGTCCGATATTTTACTCCAAGTCTCGTTTTCCATCTTCTGCGTCGCTGATCTTCGTGCATGCTGTGATCTACACTTGCTGTATTGCGCCTCCATGTCTACCGTCCGTCCTTTGCTATGACCCCCATATCTTTGCGTAGCTGTTAGTTTTAGCTGTATGATTGTGTTAATCAGGATTTGCGAACCTTTGTTGAGGGTGTCGCGAGAGAACGGGCAGCTTGTCGGTGTCCACGCCACAACCACAGGACATTCCTTATTTGGATTGTTCCGGCCGTTGCCGTGGCGATGACGTTACGGATTTGGACTGTGGTTAATATCCTTTCTTCACGACAGAATACTTCGTTGACGAGGTCATGTCGGGACAATGTAAGCCAAACTTCAGGCATTGCTAAACGTTGCTAAGTATCGTGCAGCATCACAGTCTCAATATGCCGCTGCTCTGCGTGCTCCCCTCATCAAATCCCCCAGCATCTGGGTTCCTCCTCCCGTACGTCTAGGCATTCCTAGCCTAAAACAAATACCCGCGGAGACTCATAAAAATACAGGTCGAAATACCACAGGACATACATCCCCTGCCGGAGTCTGTCACCCCATATGTACGTCCAATCTCTGTCGAAGTTCACATTGATTCTAATATGTTGCTTCCCCTCAAATAGTTCGTCTACCCATTTACCCTCGAGCCACACGTTATCACGCTCGAGGCGTCCCGTCGCACAACACTTGCTGCGCATACAACACGTCGCGAGGCGTTGCTCAGGGCGCGTGACGACGAGAAGGAACGACGGCGACGGGACGCGTTGCGGCGCATCGCACCAGGATTCGAGCCCGGGTCGGCTGGGATGCTCCTTGTACCCACGAAGCGGGAGTCTACGAATGTCGGCGCAGAGGGCTCGAACTCTGCGGGTCCAAGCCACGGTGAGGAGGTGCGTGAGCGAGATGTGATGGACGACCTTGTCGATCAACTGGCGAGGCTGGACGAGGAGAAGGTGTAGGTTCTGGAGGTGTGTTCGAGTTATTAGACGGTTTGTGGATTTTGTATCTATATTCGTGTATCCTATCGCAGTTCCGCCACTTGGCTGACAGGGGATATTAGGATCTGTATTAGGTTTCGTCTCAGGCGGAAAGGCTGTAGCATCGGCCTGGATTTCGTCTTCGTAGAAATGGAAACACCACTCTCAACCGTCCAAAAACCCACATATGTTAGAATGCACTGTGGATTTCTTCTTGCAGGATCATAAGGTAGCTGGGGTCCTGCCAGCAGATAGTGTTTGGGGGACCCCAACAAGCTCTCTCGTTTCACCAACGCTTTGCGAGGGAGTGTAAACCAAGATGATAATGACCTCCGCAGAACAGGCAAGTTTGCGGTGCTTTCTGTACTTACGTCTCAAGCTAATTGAGAGCTGGTCTAACCAGGATGCACTTCGCCGCGTCCCCTCGCTCCCGATCGAGCTCACGGATGCAATCATCGATTGCCTTGCAGACCACCGACGGGCACTCAAGGCCTGCACCCTCGTCTGCACGGTCTGGTCACCGCGCGCGCAGGCTCACCTCTTCCGGCGCATGAACTGGACGGTCGACTTCGACATCCGGCGCGCGCGCGACCCAGTCGCAACGTTCGCGTCGTCGCCCGTCCGGGACTACGTGCAGCACATGAACGTGTACTTTTCGCTCGTCTCGCCACTGTGGAACCTCGGCGCCGTCGAGCGTTTTCTCTCCCTGTTTGCGCGCACGCAGTCGCTGGACCTCTCCGGGACCCACCTCTTCGTGCGCGTCCCCCGCGTCCTCGTCCGTGCGCTCGCAGCGACGTTTCCGGGCCTCCGCGAGCTCAGACTCGGCCCTGCGCTCATGTTCAACTATGCGAGCGATCTCGTCGAACTTGTGTGTGCGTTCAGAGACCTGAGGAGCTTCACGTGGGAGGGCGTCGTCCAGCCGATGAACCGTGACGCACAGGAGAGGCTCGCGATCGAACCGCTCGAGAAGCTCGAGGTCCTCTCCTCGAGCCGATCGTCAGAGCTCCCAATCACGGTTTACGACGATATTCTCGGCTTGGACGGCTTTGCCAGGCTGAGCTCTCTCAAAGTCGACGATCCCATCCTCAACTATCTGAATTCGGCAATGGCGCAAAACCCGTTGACGCTGCTCACGCATCTAAGCCTGTGTATCAGCCGCGACTGCAGTGGGTTTGGTGTTTCCCTCAGTATTATATTCATACTAATCCAGCCGTAGACAACACTCTTGACCTGTCAAATTGCTCGTCACTCACATCGCTAAACCTCTCGACGTTCGAGCTCGGCGTACCGTTCGGTATCCGATGGGCCGCTTCCACACTCTCCACAATACCTACCTTGTGTCCACTGCAGAAAATTGAGCTGAACATAGGCATCGATTCCATCGACAGCAACACCCTTCGGCCTCTGCGCAACGTTCCAATTTTCAAGCGCTTGGCCACCCTCATTCTGTTCATAACGTTCCGCGAAGAGAATGACTGGGTTGACCTGCAGCCTCATCAGTTGTTTCAAGCCGAACACGAATTTCTGGCTTTCTTTGGGGCGATTAACGAGAAGCTCAAGGTGGAAATAGAGGATGGATGTCCAGATACGAACTGTTGACGATGCGAATTATTTATCTCATAGACGCTCTCTCCCTTGGTTTCTTTCGACATTGTATTCATAGGCACTTCTGGATCACATGGATGTCTTGCGGTTCAATTCACGACAATGCTCCCGTATAATGTTCGACGAATGACCTGGTGTCACCAAGCTGAAGACCTACACGACCCCCTGCATAAGTGACCCACGAGCACTTCTACTTAGCCTCGTGCGCTCCTCACATCTAGGTCCTGGCCGAAAAATCCCTACCCCGAGTTCATCCCGAACTACGTCGCCTTGGCGTCGACTGCGATTAAGACGCCACCGTCGTAGTACATCATAGCCCCAAGCCTTGCTATGTCGTACACCTGTGTCACTTGTACGTCAGATACGACGACCACGCCAGACACAATGGAAGGAGGACAGGCCTTTCCCGTTGATCAGAAATCACTCGCACCGCAAGACTCAAACAAGACCCTGCTGCCCCCACCCTATCTTGAACTGCAACCTCTCTAACCTCATCCCGCTCCTCGACGAGCAATCCTGGAAATTCGGATTGGTTGAGGTCAGTCTTCGATAATTGATATGATTAGGGGCGTGCTGACCTCGATGCGCCGCGGCGGTCCACCAGTGCGCCACAACCTACCGTACTGACGTACTCCAGCCAGATGTCTAGCGATTCCGCAACCAGTTCCAGTCCGATGAGTAGAGATCGTCTGTACCCGAACCATAGTGCGTCGCCAGTCCCCATCGTTTCCACTTTCGAGCTAAAGACATAACTCACTAGCCAACCGAGCTGTGATCGAGGCCGCCGATCCCAGGGGACAGCGCGATCCGAACAGCTTTTCGATCGCACATGACGATCGCCCCACTATGACAGAATGCATGTATTCAGGGCCCCCTAGTTTGCATGACGATACCCAACTCTTCGACGAGTCCGGAGAGGGGTATCTACCTCTTCCTGGAGCAGTCCGGAAAGAAATAGATGCCCCCCATGAATACCTATTGCTATGTGCGATGGAGAGGGGTGCCGAGCCCCCTGGACCTGCCGCGCCGGTCGTAGTAAACGATGGGCCGTACTTGGTCAGTTCATTATCCACATCCATATCAGACCGAGTACTTACCAGAGCCATCCGTGGCGGCTTGCAGGAGGCGCAGCTCAGCCAACAGTCCTCTCCCGTGGTGGAACGTCACAGAAGATTGCCCTCGGAGATGTTCTGTGTTCCCTGCAGAAAGGTTTTGGTATTCTCCTGGAGAACGTATGAAAGCCACCTTGGAGCGGCAGCACACAAGCAGAATCTGGAAATGTACCACGAACACAAGGCGAACGGCCGGTTGGGCAGACTGGAACTCTGCCGTGTCTATCGAAAGCCGAAAGATCTAGGCGACCCAGTCCAGTGGCACGATCCGTACGTGCGTTGGCTGTCCTAAGGCGCATTAACAAGGGAGTAACTGTAAGCATCGCGGCCGATGAACAAGGAATGGTCTGGTTGTCTGTGGTGGAATGTACTGTAGTCGCGGTAAGCCACAGATTCTGCGACGACACATGGTGGATAGCATACCCTTCACGATCTTATGCATCTGAGTTTCCGAGCCGAGTGGATCGCACTGAGTGAGACGGGGAGTTCTGGATGTGGGGAAGAGAACGATGAGCATAGGGAGTGTTTGTCGGAGCCTTGAGGACTAATAAGGATGTCCACAGCGATGTCATCGATCTCGTCACATAAGCCGAGGCTGCCATTCTCGGATTTCCAGCTGAATTTTCAGGTAGGTGTATTTGAATACCGAGCTGCTGACAGAAAAAATAAGAAGGGACAAGCAGTAGGGCAAGGAGCTCTGTTATTGAGGGCGCCGATCCCAGAGGACAGCGCTGTCCGAGCAGCTTTCCGATCGCGCATGGCGAGCGTCACACTATGACAGAATTCACATACTCAGAGGCGACTAGTTTGCATGGCGATACTCAACTCTTTGACGAGTCCGGAGAGGGGTATCTACCTCTTCCTGGAGCATTCCAAGAAGAAATAGATGCCCCTCATGAATACCTATTGCTATGCGCAATGGAGAGGGATGCCGAGCCCCCTGCCGCGCCAGTCGTAGTAAAAGATGGGCCGTACTTGGTCAGTTCATTATCTACATCCATGATAGACCAAGGACTTACCAGCGCCGTCTATGACGGCTTGCAGGAGGAGCAGCTTGGCCAACGATCATCCCCCGAGGTGGTGGCAATTGCTGGCCTTGATCCAGACCAGCAATTCTCACCGCCGCTGTGCTCAGTGGGGCAGGTTCGAAGACGTAGGCCTTTTATCTCCATTGCTCTTGAAACAGCGAACTCTGGGATGAGGAACTTGAAAAGCGGCGAGTCCGCGAAACGATTATACGATGTCCGTCAACTCCCCTGGAAGCGGGTGCGGACTTGTATGCAAGTCTATTTGGTCGCAAATAAATGAATAATACCATTGAGTCAAGATGAAGTACGACTCACTCGAGTTGGGGCAGACATGGCTGCAAACATGCTTGAGATGATGATGGTACTGCTATATATCGAGTTCTCGGGGTCCTGTGTAAGCGCGCTGAATTAGGAAGTCCAGTCAAACGACCTCGATCACCACCACCTTCCTCTATCCTCTACATGCTCGCATGGGGGCGACCATGTCTTCGCCTGGGCACACGGACATTCTCCACCGCCTCAGCGCCCTTCATATACGCTGACCGCTCTGTCGCCGTCCTGAACAAGCCAGCAGAATGGATCTCGCAGCTCGACAGGAGACCGGAAGGGACTCAGACCTCGCGGACTGACAGCACGTCGGAGAGAAGCTACACTCAGCCCACCTCGAACGTATGAGGTACATTCATTACGGCGTCCCGTGGTGTTTACTTACGCCGGAGTAGGTGAGAGGCAATGATGATATGCCTATGAAGGACGCGCTGCGACGTACGTGTTTGTTTTTTTGCATATTGCAGGAAGCGTGCTGAAAGAGCTGTACAGGGTTTCAAGCAGAGCACCGCTTGGACAAGCTCTGGGTTTGCCACCGACTCGACAAGGTATGCGGGAACACCATAAAGCTCACAACCATTCTGACGTGGTCTTCTAGGTCACCACAGGTGCCATGCTCATCGCCACGAGCGAGTCGAGCGCGACCGAAGTCCACAGCCAATTCGCCGCGCGCACCGTCGACAAGGTCTACCTCGCCCTCGTCCGCGCAGGTACCGACGCCTTCAAGAACGCGAAAAGCGGAGAGATCAACAGCGCCCTTCATCGCAGCGAGGACGGTATCATGTCGCTTGCGAAGAGCCGCAAGGGAGAGGGCGTGTACAGCGCTAGTACGAGTTGGGAGGTCGTGGACTCTTCCGTGAGCCTGCGTTTGGTCGTATTGCGACACGTTTTTGACGCGTTCACCCAGCCCGTTGCGCCCGTGTCTCTTGTCAAGTTTATGCCCAACACAGGACGCAAGCACCAGATACGCTTGCACGCCTCGTATGCCATGAAATGTGCGCTTTCCGTCATTCTGTCATTCCACACACCTAACACGGTCTCGTAGGCCCAATATTGGGTGAGAAGCTTTACACGGCTTCCCGTCCTGCGGCGGATGTCCGCCAGGCTCTTGGACCGCTCCTGCAATCCGGAAGGCTGTTCCTCCACTCGTCGTCGCTGACGCTTTTCGTGTGTTTGATCTCCTATGATCAATGTGCGGGACACTGACACGCTATGTTCGTACTTTGTAGAGATATCGCCAAGAAGGCCCCAAAAAACGCTTCCGCTTGGGTGTGACGGCTCCGCTACCGGACGACTTTGCAGAAGCGTGTGAGAGGCTTCAACTATCGGTTCCAAGGGAATTCTTGTCCGGAGGAGTCTACGTTGACGGGGAACGGGTGAAGAATGGTGTCGTTGAAGGTGTAGATGGACGGTGGCTGCTGTGAATAATAATGGCTTGCGATCCTCAGTAACATAATTTCGTATAATTATACGCATGCCTTCCTCGCTACTCTCGGAGTCTCTGTGCATGCTAGCGAGCTCAGCTCCTGAGGCACACGTATATTCTAGATTGGGCCAATATGCGGATTGCGTGCAACAAAGGAATAACTTCAATGACAAAGGTCCCTCTATGGGCATTTGTTGAAAAGATGGACGCGACGTCCGAGGAAAGTATCATCGTCACCAAATTGGGTAAGTATTTGCAGAGTATACGGGGTCCGTGTCTGATAAACGTGGGTACGACCTAAAGTACATGACAAAGGGGTTGAAGGGCTGCATTTCAAAAAAGAAGACGTCCCGTGCGGCCGAATCGAGTTAACGCCACCAAGGCACCTTCCTTATTTGTTTATATTCGCGCCTGATACGGCCCCCTCTACGTATTTCGGAGCCCGTGCCACGCATAAGACCCCAAGCGATGGGTTCCGGCTCACATATATAAAGGGGGCGTTCTCCCGCCACCGATCCTTTGCCTTCTCTTTCCGCCCTTCCGCCTCCTCCTACCTTCCCGTATCAACCCACAGCGACTCGCGGCCTAATCTGTGGCGCGCGACTGGTTGCTTAGTCTACCTTGCACTACGACTAGTCACATCACACTATACTCCGCGTCATGTCGAAGGTCGGACGCGTCCAGGTGCATCAATATTGCACTTGGCAGACGCCGATCATGTACAACTCAATCTGCACGCCAATCTCACCACATCGCAAGGCCGCCGATCTGACTTTCATGGTCGAGACTCCCTCTGGGTGGTGTGTAATGCGTAGATTTTTGAGAACATGCTCAACGGATAACTTGCAGAAAACTAGACATTAACATATAATCAATAACTTAGCGTGCGATCCTATTATTTCCTTTCTCTGGTCTCGTCTCTCCTCGTACAATCCCTTCAACCGATCCTGCTCCGACTCGTACCGCGCAGTCCCAGCCTGCCCTCTTCATACTCTCAGCCTCGCTGTATGCGCCATTGACACACGCCGCGCGTGTCGCGTGTGTGGCACGTGCTGCGAGTGCATACCGCCGGCGATCAGTTTTTGAAGGCGATCCATGACGTCTTTCGCGAGAAAGACGGTGCCCTTGTCCTGCTCGTAGAGCGTACAGCGGGCGTCGATGGTGTATAGGACGTGCAGGTCGGCGGGGTGGATGGAGGCGCTATGTGAATAGCGGAAGATGGTGATGAATTCGTGCCGGAAGACGTGCACGTCGGACGCCATGAGGGCGGACGGGCTGCACGGCACTGCCAAACAAAAGACCGGTCAGTCCTTTTTCTAAATTTGATCGCGGGAGTGTGGTTTATACGCACTCTGCACAAGACATATGTCGCCCTGTATTTGCGCGAACGCGAACTGGGACGGACGGGGATGCGGTTGTGTGGGGGTCATGGTGCTCGGGGCCGGGGCGTATGCGATGGCGGCCATGGGTGGTGGTCCGAATCAGAGCGGGGTGTGTGTAGGGCGGGCGGAGGTGTGCGGTGCAGGTTCGGAGGTGCGCCGCCTTTTAAGAGGGTCGTGCACGCTCTGGCCACGCGGCAGTCGCCCGCGGGCAGTGGTGCTTCTCGATCTTGTGTTGTGCGAACAGGGCAAAGGGACCGAGCACATCACTCCCAGCCTATTCCAAGCTCTCCGGCGGTGGAGCACGCACGCAGCCCGTTTTCGGCGTTTTGGTGGTCGGTTCCCACTAGCCGCTAGCACGCCGGCCGAGCCAGAAGCGCAAGACGAGCCTGCTGCCCGCTGCAGAGCGAGTCTGCCAGTCATGCGGTCATGGCAAGCGCACCAGCGAGCCCTATCGTGCGGGCTATCGCTGCTGATGTCTGCAGATCTCCCACGCGAGCCGCGTATTTGCCAGTCTCCCTCGGGCAAACGCAGTCAGAACACTCTCCCAGACTGCGGCCAGGCCGGGCTCGTGGTGTCGCCATATGTCTCGTCGCTGCAGAATAGCTTCTCTCGCCCGCTGTTTTGTCAGGACGAGCGTAACGGGCTTGCAGGTTACGTTACGGGGGCAGAATCCGGCGCTGCCCCAATTATAGCCCATCCAGCATCTAGAGCCGGACATCTGATGCTGGGTCGGACTTGACAGGCTTGCTACAACTCGTTTTCGTCCGATGATGAGTGTAAGTTTGGACGCCCCCCGTCCGTGGCGCACACCTCGCGCGCCACGCGCATTGCAGGTGCTTGGGCCATGGTCGTGTGATAGGTGGGCAGTGTATACGGCTGCGGCGAGTCGACTAAACAAGTCGAGACAGCAGGCATAAGGCGACCTCGGCGAGCACCCAAGGACGCGTCCAGACCGCACGGCGCGACCCTCCTCAGCCTTGAGCCATGCCTCGCGACGCATGCGCCGTGTCGCGCCGTATCAAGTCGTCCGCGGCCGTGCTCGAGACACCCTTCCGAGCCGATGAGACCGACGCGACACCCTCCGGACGCGTCCGCAGTCCCTCACAAAGCCTAAGCTCCCTGCTCGTTCCCAGGGCGTTGCTGGACGCTGCTGGCACCAGATTCCACGCGCGACTGGTCCGCCTCGGGCACGCACGTCCTCGTCATCCCGTCATCACAGCATTCCATTCCCCCACCCGCCTCGTGCCCGCCAATAGCTTGTCATTCCTGCAAGACAACGCCCCCCCAAGAACGCGCTATCGAGACGGGGATGCACTAACACGATTTCAGAAGCCCCCGATTATACGACTGGCAGATAGGAGCTCCGCCCGCCACCATCTCCCCCGCCAGCGCTGGGGACGCGATTAAATCCGGCGGGCGGGACCAGGGTAGCCGCGGCCTGACCAACACACCCCTTGCGATTTTTTTTTTCACGACATGTCGCGACGCACAGACGGGACACGCGAAGCGTCGAAGCGGCGAACCCGCCCGCTGCGCGGAACACCTAGGCTCCCACACGCGCAGACCGCGAAGATGACGATGTGGGAACGGAATGACCTGTGCGGCGTCCACCATGGAGCGACGTCCTGCTGTAAGCACCCGCGTTTAGACACGGTTTCCACAGTCTTGGGCGCAGCAAGACAGGAAGTGTACTGCAGCCCTGGGAGCGGCGCCAAGGACGCAAACTGTCAATCCCCGGGGCACAGGGCAGAAGGGCGACCTCCATCTCAGGAAGCTGCGAAAACGCCATGGCGGTGCAGCGTACACGACGGATGTGTGTATCCAGCTGCCCACCTGCCATGGATGCCATCCACCACAAATAGCCGCCGCATACAGAGAGGGAAGCCGGCGGGGGACGAGTAAACTCGACCGATAGAAAGAAGCACAGCAGAAATAGGAAAGTCTACCAGGCCCGCCTGTCAGGTCCAAGGATAGCAGGAATGCTGATACAGGTCCTAGCAAGCTCCATTCTATGTAGAGAGTGCGATAGTGATTGATACAGTTCATTTGTCTTGTCTGGATTTATGGATACATTTGCCACTTTGGGATACTAGTGCAGGATCTCCGAACGGCACAACGGGCAGCTCGACGAATGGCTGGAATCGAACCACTGAACACAAAACATCAGCAGCCTCCTGGAATTCAGGGAATCCTAAAGCGTACCTTGTACAAACACCCCGCATGGAAGCGGTTCCGGCAGGTTTTGCACGGCTTCTTCGCAAGACTTCCATCCATGGCGCTGATCATCCTACAACGCACATATAAGCATCTGCGTAAACGAGAACAAAGCACACATGACCCACGAGTAGCAGATGGCACACTCGGCCTGGCCTTCAAAGTGCGAAGCAATGTTCTTCTTGAAGAACGAGATGCCGTCGACGATGCTTCCACCCTGCACCCCACGACAAAAACACCGTCAGCGATACAGCGATGCGGGTCGAAACGGAGAGAGAGCGCAGACGCACCCGGAACGTCAGGATCTGTTGCACACCGAGCACCCACGCCTTCCAACGGTCCTCCTTGACACCCACGGGCGGCGCGTCTGCGACCTCCGCAGGGCGCAGGGGCCAGTCGGCGGGGAGCCGCAGCTTGAGCTCGAGCGTGTACTCGTCGATGGTGTACGCCGCGCTGACCTCGTTCACCGCGCCCGCCACCTTGACGCTCATGTTCTCGTCCGTGAGGTCCGCTCCGGCGGCGGCGGCGTCGCGCAACTGCGAGAGCTCTGCGTTGATGATCACCGGCGAGAAGTGCGTCGAGGTGTAGGTGGAGACCGTCCCGTTCAGCTGGCGGTCGCGACAGTCGCGAAGCCAGTCGCGGACCAGCCCGGGAACGAGTCGTAAGGCGCGGTAGTAGAGGTGTGCGGCGAGGAGCGGGACGCGGAGGGGCGTGTCGGCGGCTGTAACTGAATGGAGCGCGTCAGGATAGTTATTACACGAGGCGGAAAGCCTTACAGTCAAGATAAAATTCGTCGACGGCCCACATGTCGAGTTTGAACGCCTTCCCGAGCCCGTTTTCTAGCCCCAGGATGTTGAATATCTGCGGCAAGAAATAATCGGCGATGAGCCCCTGCCGGCGCATGTCGTTGATATATCCGATCTTGACTTTGAGGGACTGCAACCAGCTGGGATTTAGCGATTCTTCAACGGCGACAGACATGATGGGAAACGTACCGTGTTTGTAAAGAGATCGAACATCAGCATCCAGACGAGTAAGTGCCCAAACAAGGATTGCTCCGCTCCGTTATCCAAGGCATCGTCGCCCTGGAGTCCGCTCTGCACAAGCTCGACTAGCTCAATGGGAAGGTTGAGGGGCACTGTTGCCTCATTGTCGACGCTTGCCTCTAAGACGAGGTGCTCAGTGTACTTGGCGGCCGAGACCTGGAGGATCTTATACGACATGCGCGGCACATTCTCCGACGGATCCATAATGAGGTGGCACATCTGATAGATTCAGGTTCAGCATAAGAAAGGGGGAAGAGGTGTGTGCCTGGAGAGGCGATACGTACCTTGGAGATAGAATCCTTGTCGATAAGCTGCTCCGGGAGGTCTTGGATGACGGTCAGAGCTAGTTCGCGGCAGATACTTAGTGCGACATCTGCTGTCTCTGAATCTGTAGAGCGGGCTAGTAAATAGTGTGCCTGCGAAAAGGTTTCTGAGACGGACCGAGCTGCTGTGCTGCGAGATCTTGAACTAGTTTGAGATTTGCCAACCTTCGTTCTTCCCAAGTCGCGCGTAAGGCTTTATTCGTCGACGCCAGTTCCTCGACCGCGATAAGGAGCTTTAGAGTCCTGTGAAGGAGCGGCAAACTCGTCGGATCGCTGAACGTGCAGTTCTGCACCAAAAGCGTTGGCCGTTATATCGAATTATCCCGACCAATGAGCTTACCTCGAGATTGTTCTCCATGAGATCGAAAATCAAATCCCAGTGTGCGCCGGGTACACTCTGCAGGATCGGCGCGAGGTGGAAGAAGATGGTCGTCATCTGGAACTCGACCTCCTCGTCCAGCTCCTCATCGGACGTGATCCATTGTTGGCACGCCTTCATGAGGTTCACAGCCCTTGGTGTTGGGAGGTACACGACGTCCGACTCAGGATCAGGCGCTACCGCTGCGAGGCGGCGAAGCAACCACAGTCCGTTCGAGCTGGCCCTGGATGCAGGTATGCCGAAGAGATCAGCGGCTAGTTCATTGCGGAGCCTGTCAAGTCGAGGGGGCTCCGAAGCGTATTGTGTAACGGAGTAGACGATAGCGAGTGCGATGTGCGGAACTACAAGGCGTCAGTAAATTCGTAGAGTGAACATTGCAGATGAAGAATACCTTTCTTCTCTATCTTCCTCGCGAGCATGAGGAGCTGATCCGCATCGGCCTTGGTCGCGCCAGAGAGAACATGCCGCAGAATCGAGTGAAGGACGCGAGAATCGCGAGTATTGTCTTCTCCAGCGCAGATGAATCCATGAAGCAGTCGCTCGATGCCATCAGCATTAGGGCCCAGCTTGCCGGCTGATAGATTCGGGAAGACGCGAGAGAACCACCCGTCGTCGAGTCTGTGGGAGACAACGTATGTCGAGACCTGTTCAACCTTGTTCACGATATCTTCGAGGGCGTCCTGGTTGAGGTGTGATGCGAAGACAGCGCCTTCGACGGACGACGCGTGCATGAGATCTTTGGCGTACAGGGAAAGCGATTGGAAGTGACGCAGGGCCCAGATGTTCTCGTTCGCGACGGAGCGGTCGTCTAGGTGGTGCAGGAGGAGGAAGAGGACCCCGCGAGCGTATGCGGAGAATCCGATTGAGTCGAACTCCGGAACTTCCGCCAACTCTGGCTCCTCCCAATCGCTCGGAAGAACGAGCGAATCCACGACCGCTAGGCTGACGTGCGCAGGCTGTTCCGGAAGACGTTTCAACATGCTGTCCAGTTCGGGTTGGGCAGGGGAGACGTCTAGTGTGAGGTTTGTCCCCAGAAGGTCGGATGCTTTGGAGAGCATAGAGAGCAAAGGTGACATCCTAGAGATTGTGTGAATATAGTAGCCTCATCTATACGGTGCAGATACGGACCTAACGAAAGTGGCGCAGTCAAAGATGATATCTCTCAACCGCTGCGTTATGACAGCAAAAACGTCTTGACGCAATTCCTCTTCCAGGCCAGTAGCACACCGATGGAAGATACTCCTGGCGACGTTGTACTGCGCATCGTCTTGTGGTGCGCGCGATTCGATCAAGGGAATCAAGTACCCAAACAAGAACAGGTCGGGTAGAATGGATGGAATCGCCTGAGGCACCAGGTTCTTGCTGACGACAATGCCAAAGAGTGAGAGGATGTTCGAGAATGATGTCTCTGCTGCATCCGATTCTCGTAGGAGCGATTGGATATTCTGTATGAATGTCTCGCATATACTGTCGACTAGTCCACGAAGGCAATCTTCCGAAATGAGGTATTCTGGGCGAGCGGTGAGTCGCTACATAAGGAGCTCAGGCTTGAATCACTCACGATATGAGGAAAAGACGCGCTTCAGCGTGTCCAAAGCTTGATCATTCGCCGCCCTTCCGCTCAACGCATTGGCTAGAAGTCGTCCAATGGTGCTATCGAGCTCGCCGTCCGATGGCCCTAGGCTATCTGGGACACTTCCAGACTCCACCAGTTGAAGAAGGGCCGCAAGGTTCGCATTGGACTCCTCGGAGTGTTCTCCGATGGCTTTGAGAATACTCCTCCACAAGCGGGTCCGGAGCGCGTCGTCCTTGCGCTTCGAGAGATAGACGAGGAGAACAGGGGTTGACACCTTGAGAAGATGGTAAGAATGTTCCAAGCAAGCTTTGTCGATGTCCTAAGGGAGGGAAATATTAATTGACAATTGAGGGAAGGTAACGGCGACCCTCACCGCCGCGAGCTCTTCATCAGCGAAAATATCATCGGCAAATGGATCCAGAATGGCGACGACAGACTGCAGCTGAGACTGTGTTGCTTCGACCGACTCGCTGGATCGGATTATGGACTCTAATCGAGAGATCGAAGAGCGCAGGACGTCTCTGACCAATGAGGTGGAGACTTCACGAAGTTTGATATCACCAGCGGCGAAGTTCGTTTGGAAAGTCTTCAGAATCGCCGGTACGAATGATGAAACTGACGTCGAGCCTTCGATCGACTGTCGGATGGCCGCATCGAGAACAGACCAGGCTGCATCGAAGAGGTCTGTGGAATCGGTAAGCGACGAGTGTTCCACCTCAATCGGAACTCTTACCTTCACCGCCCTTCAACAATGTGGCCAACGTTCGGGAAAGCACACCAGCAGCGACATGATGGGGTACCTTGAGCTTATCTGTTGAGATATCCTCCCACACCCGCTTGAACTGTTCTGTGATCAACCGAAGAGCTTCCTCTTTCCCGTCACCGCCTTCCGCCACGAGCATCTTCCCCTGGTCTCCCATGAGCCGTTTTACGATGAAGACCATGCATTCTAGCAATGACGATAGGAAAGCTGCAGATGCAGCTGCTCGATCGAGTCCACCGAGCGCACGACCGTCGATCGCGGCCCAGAACGAATCGAAGAATGTTGGCACAGGTGTTGGAGAGACCGCCAATATCTTACGAGGATAATAGGTCAGTCGCGGTGGTATTTGAGTGATGTGGATTGCGCTCACCGAACTCGGGATGGTCGAAAGGATGATGATGACGGCAGGGTAGGATTGCACGGGGGATCCTATGCAACCCAACTCGAGGAACTGCCGGAATTCATCGTAGGCTATGGACTTCGACAGTTTGCCTTCCTGATGGGGTACCTTCGCGGGGGCGTCATCTACCGCAACGTCCTCGTCGGATCCTTCCCCGTCAACAGCTTCAATCTCGTCTTGACTCCGCGCTTCGTGTTCCCAAGCCTTCGGATGCTCTGGAATGGGCGGGTGAGTACCTGGTCTATGTCTTGAATGGGGATATATACCCTTAAGGAAGAGAAGCAGTGAAGTCCACATCGTATTTCGAACTGCTACGTCTGGCTCCACCCACGCAGAACGCAATGTCGCAACGCTGAGCGTTTGTTCAAGACCTCCCATGCAATCTTCACAAATAATGAGTTTTATTTTGACCACAAACGTGCGTGTATGCGCACCGCTATGATTTTTTAGAAGTATCTGTAGCAAGTTCCAACACGCTTTCCTAACACCAGGTTGATCCCATCCAAAAGAGTCCATCTCGTCGTGAAGGAATGGAGTATGCTGTCCGTAGAAGAGAGACGACCAGAGTGCCACATTATCCAATGAGTTGACGATCTCTGTACGACTTGCGACGTCCTTCTTCACCATGAAGGGAGAGGCTAGGAGGACGTAAGCAGTACTCGGACACGGAGGGAACATGATACTCACTGAGAATCCACTCCATGGCACCGAAGCCACTCATTCTGAGTCGAGCATGTCGATCCGTTTCACTCTCCTCGTCTTCTTCAGGTTTCACACGAGTCCGTGTTTCGTCACCCTTTCTCAAGGGAGCAATCAATTTACCTCCTTTGCGCTGCGGGTGGCTAGGAGGTGGTGGTGCGACAGGTTGCGGAGGATTAACTTGCAGGTATACACCTCCTGGGTCTAGCGTAGCGCGCTCGGCGAATTCCCAAAGGAGACGATAGGCCGCATGATCTAGGGTAATATATGGACTTGTACTGTCCTGCGTAGCTCCAGGCGAGTCCGCGAGAACGTATGTGTTCCAAGACCCCTTGGCCAATTTGCTGACCTGTACGTCGGGGTCGTACGCCGCCAAAAGCCACGCGCCGAGGATGGTCTCCGCTTGGTCGGCACTAGTCCCTTCACGTAGGAGAAACGCGACCTCTTTGGCCTTTGTCGGAAGTCCGAGCAGAGCAGCATGAAGCCTTACCGCGGAAAGTCTTAGTCGCCGCTGCGGGTGAAGGAAGAGCACTGGGAGATGATGAAGCTGCGCCACGCGAATCAACTTCAATACGCGTTCTGGGATAGGACAAAACGCACCCACACAGGCAAGACGATCTCGAGCGTCTCAAGTAGATCCTCGTCGCGTCTGCTCTTCTCTACCCAGTCGGCAAAGAAATCCTCCAGCGCCCTACGCTTCGTTACAGAGTCCTTCTTGGCAAGCTTTCTAAGGACGATCAGCAGCTCTGCCGGGATCATCTGCGCAATTCCGAGGGTGTCGAGAGGGTCCGGTTGGACTGGGACGGGCTTCGTAGGTGGAATGTAGACCTTCTTCCTCGGTTCTTTGCTGCGCTTTGAGCCTTTCTCCTTGCCCTTTGGCTTCTTCTCCTTGGGAATGGCAGGCTGCTCAGGTTCGCCAGCTTGTGCAGCCTTTTTCGCGTGCTTCTTGCGCGTCGCAGACGACGCAGACGAGTGGCCCTTCGCCATGGCGCTGCGTCGGCGAGGAGGGGGGATATCCGAGTAAGTGAGCGTTGGGGACAAGCTTTGAGTGTCATCTCATTCCGAATCTGGACTCAATCGGCAGCGCGATCTGATCTGACTCGTTGCGTCACGAGCGGCTCGGCTTGGTCGGCTCGGTTCGACGGGATCCCGCGGGCGGTTGACGGGGATCGACTCAACTAGATTCTTCCATATTCGGACGCCACGCACGAGAGAGTCGAGAGAATCGACCATGGCCTCCCTACCCAAGGTTCGTCACGGCGGCTAATCGGTCGATATTTGAACAACATACCTCTGCAGAATTACTTGCAGGAATCTCAGCATTCAACCCCCTTCCTGCCAGTCGAGTTGACGGACGAGATCATCGACTGTCTGGCCGTGGACTTGCCAGAGATCGAAGCACTCAAGACTGCAACCCTCGTTTGCAAGGCATGGTCTCCGCGAGCCCAATCGCATCTGTTCAGGCGCATGACCTGGACCATCAATTTCGATGCACGAGTCGCAGAGGAACCGATGGCCACATTCTCATCTTCGAACGTGAAGAAATACGTGCAACACATCACCATCGAGCTCAGCAGGTTCCCAGAGTGGAACACCCTTGCAGTAGAACGCCTCATGAGCGGTTTCACTAGCGTCACCAGCCTAAAACTCAGGCCGTGTCTGTTCTTTGCCTCCGCGACCAACGAGCTCTCCCGCGTCCTCGCCTCGGCATTCCCACATACCCGTGAACTCCAGATACATCGCATAGGTTTCGAGGAAGACAACGGCCTGTTGAGGCTTTTGTGCGCTTTCAGGAGCCTTGCGGCCTTTGACATGGCAGTACTGCCGACGACCCCCATGTCTCTATATGAAGACGGCACCCACAACGGAGATATCGAACCACTGGATTCCCTCCAATCTGTAATGCTTTCCCTGGTTCATATACCAGCATCCTTGATTCAGAACCTACTCGGCGTAAATGGGTTGGCAAATCTTAGACACCTGGGCCTACGCACCATCCTGATCACCGACATCAATGCCATCCTCTCATGTGGTTCCCTTTCAGGCCTCGAGAGCCTCGATATTTCTGCCACTTTGATGGCTAGTAAGCGTGTGTTTACTTGCAATTCGTATAACTTCACTCACGACGTACATAGACCCGCAGCTGGCGCCGTTGGACCTGCACAATTGTAGATCGTTGATCAAGTTAGAGCTCGGGGACAACAACAATCACACCAGTGACCCATCCGAGGATATCGATGCGATTGGATGGATGTCGACATCACTAGCAACACTTCCGTCCCCATGTCCCATACAGACGCTCGTCGTTACCTTCTACACTCCCTTCGTTAAAGAAGATACCCTGCAAGCACTAGATGGGGTCACAGTTCTCGCTGGACTAAAATCGTTCACCGTAGGCATTTCGATTGCCCCGGAACCTGGGAAATGGAACATGGACGACGACGATTTACGTTACGCGGACGACCTGCTCCGTCCCGCCATGAAACGTTCTAGCCCCAAGGCCGAGCTCATCGTCAAGAGGGCTCATTACTCTATCATCTGATTTACGACGAAATCAGTAGTATGGGTTCGGGAATCCACTACGTCGTTCGGTCAGTGAATGCCACCAATATTTGGTTTGGGAACTCGAATGTTGACTTCTGGCTTACACAGAGGCCGTAGCAGCAGTTGCGTCAGCAGTAGCCTTTGACAAACAAGTTATATCTCGGGCAGTCGCCGAAGAGTTCTTACAATGCTATCTATTGACCCACAAGGCCTCCCTATTTTCTGTCGCGAATTTACGAGATTTGACACTTTTATAAGACCCACATTAGGAATAAGCGAGGTGTGCGGTGAGAGAAGGTCTCGTGAAAAGCCGGGACATACGCGTTGACTTCAGCCTCTGTAGCGGGAAATCGGTGAGATGGTTGAATGTGGCGAGGAAGGGTGTGCTTACGGGAAGCCGGCGGGCGCTGGAACTTACGAACCGGATACATCATGTTTCCGACTCAGCGAGTTGTGTGACTGCGCAAGTGGGTGTGGCCCCATTATATAATCAGCACCGGGGCAGGCTGCACAGTGGCCAAAAGTGGTGTATAATGGACCACGACTGCCACCTTTGAGGGCTGTTATTGACTCCGAGGTGAACTACGAGGGACACGAAGCGCGAGGGCTCGGCGTGTCCGCAGGAAGCTGCGCGAGAGGCGCAGATTCGACGACGTTGACTTCAGAGTGCGCCGCGTATGCAGAGGTAGCTATCTAGGCCCGGTTCAACGGACAAGGCGACGGGGGCGTGGCTCGAACCATCACGCATCCTGATGATGTGTTCCAGTCTTGTATTCAGCGGAGGTGATTTCTGGAGTCGCCGTGGGAACGTCTGGAAATCCGATGGGGTCAGGCGGGCTTAGTCGATATGATCGTACGCTGAAATTAAATCCATCCGCGCGGTCGAATTGTCCCAGATTGTCCCGTTCGGCAAGCTACAGAGGAAATTCGCAGTGAGCGGTGGAGGCGGATTTCTGGATAAAAGCTTCTTCTGGGCTTGTGCGGGGTGCTGAGCGCGACTTGAAACGCGTCGCGGCTGGCTACACACCGGAGGATGGTGAAGGAAGTTGAATACAAGGCCGGACGGGTGGTCGTAACAGAACAATGGTTGTCCATTTAGCTCGCCTCGCGGCCCATCAAACACGCCTCGCCAAGCCCCAATAGGCAACTCTGCAAGTTGCCACCGACGGCATCTCGGCCCTGTCCAATCCCAGCTCCGTCCCAATGGCCCACCTCCCGCGTATATAACCCCCCTCGCTCGACTTGAGATCCTCCAACCTCTCAACTCTCTCCTCCACTCCGCCCTTCACCTTGCTGCTTCACGAACCGGCACAACGGGGTCCTTGGCGGGACATCCGGTCGGCGTCGTGTCGAGGTTCGGCGGGGGTGTGTTGCTAGCTTGCTTGGCCGGGATGGCGCGTCCTCGCGTTGGTGGCCTTTGTGGTCGCCGCCGAGTGGCGCCTAGTCAGCTTGTCGATGCCCACCTCATGTGCGCGACGACTTCCGTTGCGGGTACGGCGTCCACTACTGGACGTACGGCTGGGGAGGCGGCGTGTTCTGCAGCGCGTTGCTCATGAGTTCGGGGGATGGGCCTGCGTCGGTATGTGTTGCGTGATTCCCTCTAGCCCGGCATACCATCCACTTCCCCACCGACTCGAAAATCCGGACGATGAAGACCTCGCCACTCCGCCACTCGACACCGACCCCCGCCACACCGACCTCGACCTCGACACCAGCACTGGAGACCCGCGGGACGACGCATATCGGGCCTTTGCTTTACAGGTAAGCCCACCGCCTCTCTCGCCACGCTTGCCACCGCTAACATCGCCACAGATATTTTTATTTCTATTTATCTAGATTCATAGACATCGACCTCAATCCCGCCACTCAACACGGCGCGGTCAACACAACTTAATCCTGCCCTCAGATAACCCCCTCGACAACCCTCTCAACACCTCCTTCAACACCGCCCCTCAACGTCGTCCGACCTGTGTGCCTCAAGACGACTGTTCTTAGCCACATCTAGTATAGCGCCGCGGAGACTGCCCATCCGCACCCCGATGGTCGTTCACGGGTGGTTCGTCCCCCAGAGCGCACCTCTAATTTTTGGAACCCTTTTCGGCTTCGGCCGGACTTTTGCCTGGAACATGCTCGACTTCGTGTCAGCATCGGATTTTCCCATGTAATCGCGCGTTGAATAGATCTGAGCGGTTTGTTGGTTCGCGGAACGCCTCGTGTGCTCGTTTGATGTTGAACTGAGTAAGAGTCGTGGGATTGTCAGCTATCCTGGTCTTCCCGAGGTATAAGACGGTCCGCGTGATTTACAGCGTGCGGGTGACCTGCTCTGTCCCGCTACGAAAGACCTGAGCCAGAAAGCCGAATTCATCGTCGAGAGGGCTTGTTGTTCTATGATCTGATTTACGACAAAATCTATAGCGTGGGTCCTACGTCCCTCGGTAAGTGAATGGCAACAATATTTGGTCTGGGAACTCGAATGCTGACTTCCGGCTTACACAGTGGCCTCGATCATTGCTAACGTGGGTCTCACAAAAGTGTCAAATCTCGTGAATTCGCGACAGAAAACAGGGAGACCTTGTGGCTCAATCTCGTGGGCGATTGCCCGAGGTACAACCTATTCGTCAAAGGCTACCTCCAAACGCAACCGCCGCTAGGGCGTCCGCCACCTCTGCGTCAAGATCCTTTCGTTTAACAAAGGTTCATACAAAGTGAGGTTCTCGGGCTCGTACAGATTGCTGCAGTTCACAAAAGTCCCGGAACCGCGAAGTATTGGATCGTTGTGGAGCAGTCACGGGTGAGAAAACAGATTACCAACGACGACCCAACTCACCATTTTAGATGGTGTACACAGCGACACTAGGAAACTGCGGTGAACAGCGGACCTCTGGAAGTAAAGTCGGAAAATCGCACCATATAGATCCGTTACCATCGCCGGCATAAATCGCAGTGACAAGAAAATCTTCTGCGGGTTTAGCATCTGCCGCACCTGCAAACTCCAAGACGTGCTTGCGGTACGGCAGACTCGTACATGCCCCAGGGTGGGCCCAAAAACCAGGCAATGCGTCCTGAGAAGGTCCGACGACGAGACTTGATCGTGGGGTGAAGTGTGGGGAGTTCCAGTCTATTCTTATCGCGTCGGCGGCATTGAAATCGGAATAATAAGCAGCGTTGAGGTTGATAGAGCAAACAGAGGTGGATGGCCCCGTCTCGTGGACAAAAAAACTCGGCGGCCCGACGTCCGTGATCCTGGTAAGGTGTCCCCATACAGACCACGGTACCGTGATGCCACCACTCCCAAGCCTTAGATTGGGATCCTCGTCTTTGAATACACCCTCGACGAGTGCAAGAACAGCCTCCACTGGAACGAAGACGCTGAAGCTCAGTTGCTCGACAGAACCTTCGATTAAGGTTTCCATGGACGCCCGAATGCGGACCATAGCACGACCCGCGGGACGGTGGAAAATGTCGTTGTTTCCCTGAGAAGAAGGGTGGTGGCAAGAAATGGCTACGTCAACATAGGAGGCCCCATGTTCCAGCTCCGGGAGTGCTAAAAGCACTGCGGATAAGCGTTTGGGCTCAGGGATGAGTATCGAGACTCGCACGCCCTCTTCAAGTTTGTACACAAGAAGTCCACCGAGAGGTCCTCCTCCCTCGCCCGATAATGCCCCAGCGAGAGTGTACTGCGGCGTCAAGAAGTGACTACCCCAAGTCAACTCTACGCCTTCGACCTCGACCTATGACACAGAGTCAGCATCCATCAATCAAAACTACACTAAGCGGCGGAGACTAACACGGCAGGTTTTCCCGGAGTACCAGTTCCAAACGCGAGTGAATTGTATAGAGCCAACTCTGATCGCAAAGAGAACCTTTGAACCAAGAAGCTTGATCTCCATGCATGATACAGGCCCAGCCGTCGGATTAACTGGAAAACGGAGCCGCTTCCTTCGTGTTCTTGCGAGAAAATGAGTGGCACCAGCCATGGGAACTATATATATGCGGAAGTACCCATTTGTATCCCGACTACGCCACGTCTGTCAGGGTTTACGTTTATGAATGAGAGGCAAAGCCAGCACGCACAAGCACTCGACGAGAGCTAGAACTTTCTCGTTATGGTCGTACGCCAGTTTGCATGGCCTGAAGCGCAAGCCTCCGGTGTTCAATACCCATCGCTTCTCCACGCGTCCTTTGATCTTCGACGGAGGTTGGACGATGGTAATCTTGTCTTCCTCCCAAATCACATAGGCCGACCCAAAAACCTGGACTAGAGGTTCATGCCAGTGCTGAGGCAGTGAAACCTTCCGCGATGTCGCGGTCCACTGCGGGTGCTGGATAGCGGCGCGCCATTCGCGGATAGTGTGAAGCCGTTCATGCACGCTCTCTGACCTGGCGGGGTTGTCGACAACACCCGCGAGATAGCATTCTATAAGGTACTGCAGTAGCACAGACCCATCGATGATATTTCGAAACCAGCGCGACATCTGAGAAGCCGTAGAAGCGTTAATGTAGTGGACGCGAGTTATTGGGGACTTACTCGCTTACAGACAACGATGTCGTTCCCGGGGAGGAAGGAAAGGATGCGCTCGACGACCTCGACGCTTAGGCTAGCGAGACCAGATGCAGGGCCCGCGGAGGTCGTCGACTTGGAATCGAGTATGCTCCCGTTTTCGGAATTTTCATCTGACATCCGTCTTTGTCTTTTGTGGCTTCTCTGCGGCATGGCACGGTGCGCGTATAACACAGACAATGCGGAGACAATGCAAGCTTACGAGGGGAGGCAGATATCCGGATAAGGAATGTATGCGCTGATTGGCTCAAGGGTTTGAGCGTGAGAACAACATACCGCATCGATATGTCAACTCATTCTTCGTCGGCGGTCGCTGCTACTCACGCTGAAATGTATCAGAGCAACAGCGGATGAAGCGTAGACCATTATCTGAGCGTGCGTCGTATATCGACCATAAGTTGACATCAATATCAGAGGTACCTGGTACCCAAATTCAACATTTGGACGTCTTCATTGACAGTGATTTTACTCAAACATTACACTTGGTATAGATCAGGCGACCACAAACGCACCTTCACGCGCATTTCCTCCAGGTCTAAATCCGAAACAGCGGCGTGTTAGGAGCAGATCTAGCGGAGACACCCCCGAAAAGCGATTTGCGAGCTTGATCCGGCTTCTTTGTTTCGACCTAATCTGCAGATGGAAGAGAATCGATCCAGGAGCGATTACGGAAAGCTCGGAGCTTGTTAGAGCATAATCTTGCTCCTAGAGTCGAACGAGCGGACAAAAGACGATGCCGGATAGAGCCTCAAGCCGCTAGAGGCTGCTGGACTGCCGTGCAGCAGATAAGGCGCTGCCAGGCGAGAGTATTGCCGTACGGCGGATAGTTCTGTGGATCGGGGGTACGGTGAGGTTATGAGGCCACGCTTGCACTTGCACTCGGGGTCGAGGTCGTCGAAACGTTTCTTGGAGTCTTTTAGACTCTTCTTGCGAAGGAAGATTGGAGATACGAGGTGCCAGCAGCTCAGGAGGGCGTACAGGTTTGCAGAAGGAAAGCGAGTTACTCCTGCCTGAAGGTGCTGATCGGAATTCTGAGCCCCGTCTCCGAGTCCGAGTCGGCACATGTCTTGCCGACGCATGTCAGAAGTGGCGGTGAGCCCCTGGTAGTGGCGGGATGTGGTTTCAGGTGGTCGGACGGACGCAAAACGTCGAGAGCAGCATTCATGGATGTCCTGCAGCCTTCATAGGTGTGTTTGCGAGCGGGCGAGGGTGGTCGGAGAATGGCGGGCGAACCGGCAGAGCGACGGTAACGAGGAGAGCCGGGGAAGCGCCGTGCGGTAATTGGGGCGCCTAGCGGGCTTGTAATTGTTGGGGGAAATGGTTCGACTGATCTTTTAATGGGCCTCCATTCCGGCTGCATTCTCTCCTCCGCTCTCATCTCTCTCAGCCCTCGTCACTTGGCTGCTCAAGGCCTGGAGGTCTCCGCTCAACCGGTCTCCACGCTCGTCGCCGCTGCCGTTCCCCGCACGCACGACCTGCCACCGCCCCCGCTCATTCACGCCCGAAGACTATTTTATAGGCCGAGCTCGAGCCACGCATCATAGAGGAAGTCTACCACAACCATAAGCTTATCGGTGGGTCGTCTCTTTCAAGCGTCTCCACCGTCCAATGTCACCATTCTTCCCGACTCGTACCACTCCTTCAGACGCGGAATAGCCTTTCTGACACGCATATAACAGTTAATACCCAGGTCGTCGCATACCCTTCGATTCAGCTCATCCACCGACGTCTCCTCAAAAATGCGCGCTTTACTGAGGCCTCTGTCCTCGCATACCGTCTTCTCGCCCATCGAGACTTGCGTCTTCGTCTTCGTCCTTGCCACGCTTGCATACTTCCACATCCTTGACGGCATCAAGCACTCGTCGTTCTTCGCCCCAACCTTCCCGTCAACGTTGCGCCCGGCGCATGTCAGGCTGTCCGGTTCTGAATGGATACCGTCGAACGAGAGGGACTGGTACGCGGCGTGGAAGCGCGAGGGACAGAATCAGGCATTGGAGCTGCAGCAGATCGTGTTTTCCCTAGACGAGAAGTCTCGTAAGGTGAGTTGACACGTCTACTCCCCGCCCCGTGGGCTGTTCACTGTGCTGTGAACGAGCACTGCAGCCGTCGCTACGGGCGCAGTACTGTGGGCATAACCTCCTACACGCGCTGGCGCCGAATGGTGTGATCGCGAAGCCGTCGCGACTGCCATGTGGTGTTCCCCGACTGTCCGTATCTCCGATTAGATCTAATACTAACCACCTCATGCTAGGCGTCCTTCGATGCGCCTTCATTGTCGCCTGTCGCCCAGCGCCTTACTACTTCTTTGGAATCGCTGTCTGGCAAGACCTATCCGTCGGTTTGCCACATCACCTCGCTCAACGCTTCGTCTGTTCAATGTTTCACCTCGGTCTCCTCATCTGCTGTGACTCTCAGCTTCACCCCCGGAGCACGAGAGGACTGGGTTGCTGCGTTGAAGCGCATGACGTCGTTCACGGTTGATGGCGCACGCTACGAGGTGCAAAGTCCTAAGCGGACTGTACCTATCGGCGAGATGAAGAGCAGCAAGTGGGTCGCCTACGCTCTCGGAGCCCTTGTCTTGCGCTTCTGGGAGCTCGCTCAGAAGGCCGATTCACTCGACATCCTGGTCGTGTTGGGAGGCTACGTCCTGATGCACGGCACATTCCTTCGTTTGTTCTGGAAGTCGCGGGCTCTCGGCTCCAACTTCTGGCTCTCCACCGGAATCTTTTCGTCTTCCATCATCGGATTCTTGTTCACCCTCCCCCTCTGCCGCGCCCTCGATATCCCGCTGGATCCCATTTGCATGTCTGAGGCTCTGCCCTTCCTGGTATGCACGGTCGGGTTTGACAAACCGCTTCGGCTTGCCCGCGAAGTCCTCGCCCACCCGCACGCGCTGAAGCCCCAAGAGGACGGCCGCATGAAGCCCACTGGTGATGTTATCCTGGATGCTCTTGACAGGAAAGGCAACGCTATCCTCCGCGATTATGCCCTCGAAATCGCGGTTCTCCTCATCGGCGCGTACAGCAAGGTCGGCGGTCTTAGGGAGTTCTGTGCCTTGGCCAGTGTTGCTATGGTCATGGACTGTGTCATGCTTGGCACATTCTACACTGCTGTGCTCACCATCATGCTAGAGGTCAGTGCCGTGTTACATGGACTTTTGATCAACACTGACGTTGTGGTAACAGGTTCGTCGCATGAAGATGGTCAGAGCTCTGCGCAAGTCCAACCCTTCTGGAATGAAGTCTGCGCTCGCTCGTCAACCTAAGGCACCTGCTCCCGCTGCCCCGAAGACCGTGGGCGAGCGTGTCTCGTCGGCTTTGATCGGTGTTAAGGGCGCCTCCCTCCACCCCAGCCAGGAGCTCGAAGAGAACCCAATGACAAGGTTGAAGCTTCTCATCGTGAGTATCTTCGTCCTGCTGCCGACACTCCCATCTAACCCCTTTCCTAGCTCGCGTCGTTTTTGACGTTGCACATCTTGAACTTCTGTACGACGCTTACCCCCGCCACTGCTCTTGCTCGTCACCACAAGCATGGCCTTCGCACCAACGCAGACGCGCCTCCCACTCCCAGAGTCGACTTCACATCGCCTGCCATCGCATCTGTCCTGTCCACTCTGGCTGACGCTGAGACCGCGTCTGGGTCGTCGTCTGATGCATCGGTCTACGTCAAGATTGGTCCTCCCCTCTATGTTCGTGTCATCCCCGCCCCCTCGCCTGCTCATCCCGCCACGTCAGCCTCCAGTATTCTTTCGAGCGCTATGGGCAAGAGCACAGATGCCGTGAACTCGGGAGATGTCATCGAGAACTTCATGTCGGGTTGGACAATGTTCGTCGGCGATCCGGTCATGTCGAAGTGGATCGTCGTCCTCCTTGGTATCAGCGTCGCCCTGAACGGCTTCCTGCTCAAGGGTATTGCCGCTGGCACAGGTCTCCCGCTTCCTCGTGGTAGCGTGCGCTTCCGCTCAAAGGCCCAGCTCTCCATCTCCGAGAAGCTTGACGAGGAAGATCACAAGCCCGCCCTCATCATGCCCAGTGTCATCGTTCCTGCACCCCCAGTCGCCGAGCCAGCCGTCGCACCCCCAGCACCCGTCAAGGAGCACCGTCCCCCAGTGCTCAGCATCCCCGTCGACCTGAGCACCGTCGATGCTAAGCTGGAGAAGGAGCGCTTGCACGCCGAGGCTCTTGCCAGAATCGAGCGGACACGGAACGAGCCCACCCGCACCCTGGATGAGATCGTCGACATCTTCGAGAATGGTCCTCGTCCGGTGTCCGCGAGCCTGTCTCTTCTGACAGACGAGGAAGTCATCATCCTCGCACAGGCTGGCAAGATCGCTGCGTATGCTCTCGAGAAGATGCTTGGTGATTTCGAACGGGCTGTCACCGTTCGTCGGGCCCTGATTTGTACGTCGTCTGCCACCACCCAATTAAATATTGTCCTAACATTCTTATAGCGCGCGCGTCCAAGACAAAGACCCTCGAGTACTCGGAAATTCCGATGTTGAACTACGATTATTCGCGCGTCATGGGTGCATGCTGCGAGAACGTCATCGGTTACATGCCCCTTCCCCTTGGTATCGCTGGTCCACTCAAGATCGATGGTCAGAACTTCCCCATCCCAATGGCTACCGCTGAAGGAACACTCGTCGCGTCTACCTCCCGTGGTTGCAAGGCCTTGAACGCTGGCGGAGGTGTCACTACTGTCCTCACCTACGACGGTATGACTCGCGGACCTGCTATCGACTTCCCTTCCATCGTCTCCGCTGCCGCCGCCAAGGCTTGGATCGAGAGCACTGACGGATACACCATCATCAAGGAGGCATTCGAGTCTACGTCCCGGTTCGCCCGTCTTCAGAACATCAAGTGCGCAATGGCCGGTCGCACGCTCTACGTGCGATTCGCTACCCGCACTGGTGACGCCATGGGCATGAACATGATCTCGAAGGCGACCGAGAAGGCCCTCGACGTCCTCAGCAAGGAGTTCCCGGAGATGGTCGTCCTCGCGCTTTCTGGCAATTACTGCACGGACAAGAAGCCCGCTGCGATCAACTGGATCGAAGGTCGTGGCAAGAGCATCGTCGCTGAGGCTGTCATCCCCGGCAAGATTGTCAAGACCGTGCTGAAGACCACCGTCGAGGCGCTCTGCAACCTGAACACCAAGAAGAACCTTGTTGGTAGCGCGATGGCTGGCTCGGTCGGTGGCTTCAACGCCCATGCCGCGAACATCCTTACCGCAGTCTTCTTGGCTACCGGCCAGGATCCCGCGCAGAACGTCGAGAGCTCTAACTGCATAACTCTCATGGAACCGTAAGTGCACATCTGTTCCACAATGACGTGCGTTACTGACGCCCCCTCCAGAACGAACAACGGTGAAGACCTCCTCATGACTGTATCTATGCCCTGTATCGAAGTCGGCACCGTCGGCGGCGGCACCATCCTCGCGCCGCAAGGTGCTGTCCTGGAGATGCTCGGTGTCCGGGGCGCACACGAAACGAACCCCGGCCAGAACGCACAGCAGCTCGCGCGCATCATCGCCGCCGCCGTCATGGCGGGTGAGCTCTCGCTCATCAGCGCACTCGCAGCAGGCCACCTCGTCCGCGCGCATCTCGCACACAACCGCTCGCAACTAAACACGCCCGTTGCGTCACGACCCATCACGCCGGGACCCATGACTCCCCCGCCCTCGTTCGCGTCAGGCCCAATAAAGCGGGCGCCGAGCGCGCTGGGCATGACCTCCACGACGGCCGTCAACGGATATGTCGTCGACGGCAAGCCATGATATGTCCCGCCCGCCTCGCGTTCTGCTGTTGTTGTTGTGCTCTCTGTCCCTCTCCACCCTGTCGTCCGCTCTTTCTCGCACATCCGTATCGTACACATTTGCATGCTTTCGCCGCAGACACACACCATATACACCTATCCATAAGCTCGTTTTCAATACTCCCCATCGTCTCTTGCTTCGTCTTCTTTATTACTCATTTGTACCATCTTCTTTTTCTTTCCTGGACTGTTGACTGGCGCGGGACCTTTTGTAGTTGACCGCGCGAGGATTTCTGCGACGACCCCATGTACTTGTGTCGTCAACAACGAAATGGAAGGGTTTTGCTTATCATTTGCGTGCTTGGCGAGAACAATTCGATCGCGATGAAGCTTCCATCGGGCGTGCCGTCTTGCCCTGAAGGGACCTTGCGGCGTTCCAGGGTGGCTACGATGCATCGCGGGTTGTTTTGTCCGCTTCGGCGAGACTTAAGATAGCTGGAGATCCCACGGCTCCGACTCAGTTCAACATCACACGATCACACGAGGCGTTCCGCGAACCAACAAACCGCTCAAATCTATTCAACGCGCGATTACATGGGAAAATCCGATGCTGACACGAAGTCGAGCATGTTCCAGCAGAAAATCCGACCGAAGCCGAAAAGGGTTCCAAAAATTAGAGGTGCTCTCCGGAGGACGAACCTCCCAGAAATGAGCGACCATCGGGGTGCGGATGGGCAGTCTCCGCGGCGCTATACTAGATGTGGCTAAGAACAGTTGCTTGAGGCACACAGGTCGGACGATGTTGAGAGGCGGTATTGAAGGAGGCGTTGAGGGGATTGTCGAGTGGGCTGTCGAGGGGTGGAATTGAGGCGTGTTGACCGCGCTATGTTGAGTGGCGGGATTGAGGTCGATGTCTCTGAATCTAGATAAATAGAAATAAAAATATCTGTCGCGATGTCAGCGGTGGCAAGCGTGGCGAGAGAGGTGGTGAGCTTACCTGTAAAGCAATGGCCCGATCTGCGCCGTCCTGCGGGTCTCCGGTGCTGGTGTCGCGGTCGAGGTCGGTGTGGCGGTGGTCGGTGTTGAGTTGCGAGGTCTTCATCGTCCGGATTTTCGAGTCGGGGTGGGAGTGGATGGTATGCCGGGCTAGAGGGAATCACGCAACACATACCGACGCAGGCCCACCCCCAGAGCTCATGAGCAACGCGGTGCAGAACACGCCGCCTCCCCAGCCGTACGCCACAGAAGTGCACGCCGTGCCCGCAACGGAAAGTCGTCGCGCACATGAGGTGGGCATCGACAAGCTGACTAGGCGCCACTCGGCGGCGACCACGAAGGCCACCAACGCGAGGACGCGCCATCCCGGCCATGCAAGCTAGCAACACACCCCCGCCGAACCTCGACACGACGCCGACCGGATGTCCCGCCAAGGACCCCGTTATGCCGGTTCGTGAAGCAGCAAGGTGAAGGGCGGAGTGGAGGAGAGAGTTGAGAGGTTGGAGGATCTCAAGTCGAGCGAGGGGGGTTATTATATACGCAGGAGGTAGGCCATTGGGACGGAGCTGGGATTGGCCAGGGCCGAGATGCCGCTGGTGGGAACCTGCAGAGTTGCCTATTGGGGCTTGGCGAGGCGTGTTTGACGGGCCACGAGGCGAGCTAAACAGACAACTATTGTTCTGTTACGACCACTCGTCCGGCCTTGTATTCAACTTCCTCCACCGTCCTCGGGTGTATAGCCAGCCGCAACGCGTTGCAAGTCGCGCTCAGCATCCCGCACGAGCTCAGAAGAAGCTTTTATCCAGAAATCCGCCGCCACCGCTCACTGCGAATTTCCTCTGTAGCTTGCCGAGCGGGACAATCTGGGACAATTCGACCGCGCGGATGGATTTAATTTCAGCGTACAATCGTATCCAATAAGCCCGCCTGACCCCATCGGATTTCCAGTGGCTCCCACGGCTGGTCCAGAAATCACTTCCGCTGAATACAAGACTGGAACACATCATCAGGATGCGTGATGGTATGAGCCACGCCCCCGTCGCCCCGTCCGGTGAATCGGGTCTAGATGGGCACCTCTGCATATGGGGCGCCGTCTGCGGTCGACGTCGTCGAAGCTGCACCCCCGAGTCTCTCGCAGCTTCCTGCGGACACGACGAGCCCGCGCGCTCCGTGTCTCTCGTGTTTCACATCGGAGTCACTAACAGACCTCAAATACGGCGCTAATGCAGACAATCGTGGTCCATCATAGACCACTTTCTGGCCACTGCGCATTCTGTTCAAGTGCTGCTTATATAACGAGGCCACACTCGATTTGACGGTTGTGCAACTCGCAGGGTCAAACATATAATGTATTCGGTTCGCAGGCTTCAACGTTCGGCTTCCCGTAAGCATATTTTCCTTGCCACACTCATCCGTCTCATCGATGTTCTGCAACAGAGGTTGAAGTCGACGCGTGTGTCCAGGCTTTGCACGAAGCCTTCGTTCACAGTAAGCCTTCCAAAATCTCTGGGATCGGCCTCGCCACAGACTCCCTGACCGTATTGAACTCCAAGAACATTTTATTGAAGCCCTCGACTCAAATGAGGAACTCGTGGTTCAGCTCATACGCGCAGAGCTGAGCGATGGTTTCCACGAAGGCGAAGTTTGGGTCGGCGAGACAGAGAACCAGATTATTGGTGTGGCGATATGGTTTCCGCCGGGAAAGCAAGTATTCAGCACGTAAGCGACGCGTTATCAAACAACGGGGTTTACGTCTCATTACAACCTATAGGCCTGAGCAGCGCGACGCGTCGGGGTGGACCGCCCTCCAGGAGAAGCTTTCTGATAGATGCCGGGCGTGGTGGTCCTATGTGCGCCCCCATTGCAGTTTCTCCGACCGACGATGCCCCTATCTAACCGCGGACCTGGTATAGTTCTTGGATGATTTCTACGCTGGACTCTCCGAAACGTTGCTCGGTCCGGACGTCAGGCTTGGATCCTACCACCTCTTCCTCCTCGGCGTACACCCCGCACACCAGGGGAAAGGCGTCGCGCATCGCCTGTTTTCTGCCATAGACGATATCGTGCATATCTTGGTGTTACTCTTCTATGATTTCCGTCGGTGGACTGACTGTGATTTTCAGGCCATTCCGCGTGGCGTTGCGCAGACAGTCGAGGCAACAGGCAAAAAGGCCGTGAGTCCTCGCCTCTTGTTATTCTATATCTTTATGGTCTAAGAATTGGCACAAATTAGCGCGATGTGTATATCGACGTAGGATTCACGCCACACGGACCCTTGCCTTTCAAGTACGGCCCTGACGAGCAAATCGTCCGGATGTATTGTCTCATCAAGAGACCAGCCTTGTAAGAGCGTCTTTGATAATTCTGTGGCAACAATATCGCGAGCATGAACATGCTGGGGTTGTTTGAAATGTTCTTTACTCCAGAGGGGATGGACACATGAGATAGGATTTAGGCGTATGTATTACAAATTTGGTTTTGAATACTTGTCATTCAGGGTGTTTCTAGAGAGGCAGCGTAGTTCTTATTCATATAATCGGGTAGAAGCTCAGCGGTCCAGTATCGTGGTGTGACCGTGGGTTCGACAACTGTGATATCTGTGAATTCTGCGATGACTCTTAATGGCTCTTTTGCCATTGCGTCGTGGAGTGTCTTGCCAAGTCTGACCTGTGCGATGGGATGGCCAAGCTCCCTCCGAATCCGAAATAAGTCGGGTAGGATACTGTTCGCGATCCGTGGTTTCATAAAGGTGATAGTGACTGCGTTCAGATCTGGCATCAATGGTGTTGGACCGTCGACGTCAACCATAAGCTCCGTCACGACCTTGTCCGAAGCGCTTCCGCTGAGATCGAGGTCTGTAACTTCGCGGGAAAGCGTCCGGAGGAGGTCTAGGTTTGCCCAGCAGAAGTCGCACGACACGATGCGCATCGTTCGTAACATCGGTACGATGGCAACCCACACGACCGGCCGGATGAGCAACTGGGGGATATTGTACACCTCGAGTCGCTCGAGCAGCGGCGCCTTCAGCCACGCAAGCATGCGCTCGTAGCCGTCCGACAGTGGCTTGATCATAATGAGTGAGCGGAGAGAGGGAAGGTGGACGGGCGGCGGCCTGGTCCACTCGGGGCCGTCGAGGTCGAACACCATGCAGTCGAGCACGAGATGCTCAAGATGCGGCGCGGCCCTGCCGATCTGACGCATGTAGTCCGTCGAGATCTCGTAGTCGCAGAGGAAGAGCTCGCGGAGCGAGCGCAGGAGCGGGGAGTTCATCGGCAGCGTGACCTCGCGGACGCGCAGGCTCACGAGGCTCGGGAGGAGGTGTTTCGCGTGTTCGGACACCGTCGTCGTCCCGGGTTTGACGGGCTCGATCTGGAACGACTGCAGCGCGGTGAGCCACGGGAGGGACTCGATGACCTGGTCGAACGCCTCGCGGTTGAGCGCGGTCACCGTGCAGTCCTGCCAGCGCGCCTTCGCGGCGAACACGGGCGCGAACGGCGCGTTGGGGGTCGTCATCCCGTAGTTCCACTCGAAGCTGAGGCGGCGCAGGTGCACAGCGATGCTGCCAGGCTGTGAGCGGGCGAGAAACATCTCGAGGCGCGGACGCATGGTCCGCGCGGCACGCCGCGAGCCGAAGTCGAGGTGGATGCACGCCCACAGCTCGGGCATCTCCAGCATCGCCGTGCGGAACCGCCGCGATATGTGCGATATGGGGATGGGGTTCGCGGACGTCATGGCCTCGCCCTTGATGCACTCGCGGCGGTCGTGCTGGAAGGCGTAACGCAGGATCGTGCACAGGATCTCGTTTGGGAGCGCGTTGACAGGCATGCAGACCGCACGCTCGATTTCGCATCGCTTCAGGCTGCGCTCAACCTCCGCTAGCTGGCGGATGAGTTCTGCCCTTTGTTCCGTGAGGCTGGTGTGCTCGGCATTGAGCTCAGCTAAACGGGCACGCTGGAACGCGTTCATGCTGCACTGAGAATCGTACCGTGAGATTAGCATCGCCAAAGGATAACGAACGCGAAAACACACCTGCCGACGCGAGTGAGAGTCTGGGACAGAATGCGCAATGATTAGAGGCTGCTGTATTAGTGTACACAATGCATACGGGAACAGATCAAACCCTGGATGGGAGCTGCCGGCGGTCGGTCAAATCACACGACGTCGCTCGCGCCGACTGAAAAACACCGTCTATACAAAAACAAACGTCTCGTACACCGCGCAACGATACAACACGTCCCAAGCATCAGAGCTCTGAAGCCAACGAATATAACACAACTGCGCTCGGGTGCGGCGAGATCGCGCCGGATGGGAAGTCCGGGCGGCGGGGATTGAGAGACGTCGGTAACCAACCGAGGAGACCGAGATCGCGAGGGTATAGAACTAAGGATGTCCACAGAGCATACGGACCAGGACAAAACAAGAAGATAAGAGGCGGCATGTGGATATTACATGAGTTGGATGGGTTGCGTTGAGGTGGATGCAGTGAGATGATTGAATACATGGCTTGCGCTGATGCGGATGATAACACGTCGTCGCGTTCTTGCCCGGTCGTGAGGTCGTCCCGTCGTGTCCTTCCTGGCGACAGCTGCGGTCGGCGGTGATGTAAAGCCCGTGCCGTAGCCAGAGGCTGTGAGGAGGGTCGTGAGGGAAGTCTCGGCGCCAGGGCTACGACAGGAGCTTCGCTTTTCGGAGGTGCTCGCGCATCACCATGTCGCGGACTGCGAGCAGCGCGTCAAGATACGGCGTAGAGGCAGAGCAACAGAAACGTACCGCTAGCAAGGATGCCGCTGGTCGTCGACGCATCCTGGAGGACCTCTGTGAGACACAATACAGTGAACCGAGGCTGGCAAGCTTACCGTCACGGACGTAAAGTACCCGTGGAACTTGCGCGGCTGCGGCGAGTGTTCGCGGTGTATAAAGCTGAACTTGCTCCTAAAGACTGCCCGGCCGTCAGCAGCGCGCTCCGTCCCCCGCACACGCCAACTCACACTTTTGCGCTGTGTCCAGATCGTTCGAGCGGTCGCCGAAGCTGCGCAGATACTTCGCCAGCCGGACGCCCGAGCGCATCTTCGCGTCCAGAATGTCGCACTTGTTCATGAACAGGATCAGCTCCACCTTCGCGAGCAGCTTGTTCGAACACACGGCCTTCCATAGGATGACCGAGTCTTCCTGGGATCGCCACGAAGTCAGAAGCGGTGCGATGGAACGGCGGGGTGGGACCCACCAGACGATTAACGCTCTTGTCCTCCACGAGAGTTTGATCGAAGGCCGAGATGGGGGCGAGAAATATAATCGCTGGGCAGCACCGTCAGTCCTCGTCCAATGGCCGCGCGCTGGATGGTAACACTGACCATCGACTGTGGCATCGTGAGTGAACACGTTCAGGGAGCATCATGGGGGCCGACCTACCATCGTCGAAGAACGGAACCCACGCCGCTGAGCACGGTTCAATGTCAGCGTGCTAGCCAGGCGGAGGGCGGAGTGCATACTTACGTCGCTGCGATTGCCGTCAGACCGAGTCGCGACGCACACGGGTAAACGAGACGCACCTGCGAGCGTGATCCGCCGACGTCTATTATGCGCCACTCGGTGCCACTTTCGAAGCCCGACTCCATCTCGAACTTGTATTCACACACGCCGACGGTTTTTAACCGCGCTCTGAACACGTCGTCTGAGGGGGCCGCGTGAGATGGGTCCTCGCGCTGAATGGGCGCGCTTACCGTCGGACGGGCAGTAATTTGGAGCCGTGAGCCTGTAGAGATCGTCGAGGAAACTGCCGGAATCTGAGCGTCGGGCGTCGAAAGCGAGGAGAAGCGACGCACAACCCTGGCGACTCCGCTAGTCGCAGCTTTCGCCTCCGTAGAATATCCCTCACGGTCCTGTCATTCCACAGCGCGATCATGTCGTCTCGACACTGGTACAGCGTGAGCTGACCCTCGTCCTGCGTCTCCTGACCGATCGTCCCGCCCGATGCTGGCCGTCCGAACGCTCGCGCTCGGTGGAGCATGCCACCCTTCCACGTGGCACCGGGGCGGACGAAGACCTCGTGGTGCGAGTGGTGGAACTGGCAGCCCTCTCCGTTGAGATCGGCCTGGCACACGCCGAGGTGGGTGGCCTCGTCCTCGTTGGGCGGGACCAGCTTCGCGACGAGGAGCGACTCTACGTGCCGCAGCGGGAGGAGGCGCATGGCGAGTGTCTCGAGATGGTAAGGCAGCGGGGCGCGCTCGTCTGCAAGTTCGTCGTCTGACGCTTCCGAGGCAGAAGACATGGGGAGCTCGCGTCGCCGGACGTCCATTATCGTGTCCAAAATGAGCCGGACGGAGCGCACAACGTTAAGTTGGATTACGGAGCGCCATAATACGCGTTCTTCCCGGAATGCGGAGGGTGTATAAAGCCGCTGAAATTCTGAAAGGCGTCGGGTCAGTATCGTGGTAACTCATAACCATGGACTAGGGGCACAATTGTCCTCGGCACGCTCGTGCCAGACATGGAGAGAAAACGCAGGACGGTAATGGTCTCTGCGAGGATTGAGTTCCTGGGCGGCGGTGGTCTATTTACTCACGTCGTAGTGTTGTGGACTTTCCTGTGCGTGATAAATGAGCGTTGAGCCGTAGAACAGGGATGCGGTGGCTGAGCTGCGGCCTTAGTTTGGTCGACCGATGACGGCGAGCTGGCGACAGGCACAAAAGCTTTGTGGCGTCGCTTGCGGGCAGACACGCGGCTGAGGCGCATACAGCCACCAGGAAAGAGAGCACGTACCGCTCTCGGACTGGCCGAGGAGCAGGAGCTTGACGATCTGCCGCTTCTTGCGGAGGGTGCGCTCCCGCTTGATATCTTCGTCGATCTCCTGGCTTATTCTGCGGGCCTCTGCCTCCTGCGCGAGTCGGCGGACCTTTTCCTCGGGTGACTCGTCGAACGGGGGCCTGAGGGCGGCGTCGAGAGGATCTGAGGGTTCACGGGCGGGCATGCTAGAGGGCGGTGGGGGCGACGAGGGGACACGAGACCATGTAGCCGGCGGCGGGGAGGACGAGGGGTGCGGAGGACATGGCGGCTTTGTGGAGGCTACATATCAATCCTCGGGGTCCGGCAAATCGCAGGGCACGCGTCTCTCGAATTACTCAATCTCAGATCTCTCACTGCCCTCGCCCGCTCCTTCATACCCACCACGACCTCCTCCGCAGCGTCCTCTCACGCCCCGCCACCGCCGCGCACGACGCCGAGCTCCCGACGCACCGCCCGCCCGCGACCTCGCAGACACGCGATCACGGTCCCGCCGCCCAGCGCCGACAGACAAGGTTCGCACACGGCACGAGCTGCAGTATGTGCTTTGGGCTGTTCCTGATCAGCCCTGGCCAAGCGTCTGCTCCCCGAGGAGCACTTGAGCGGTTCTGCTCGTCCTCACGGAATCACTGCGGACCTCACGCCTCCGGCCGCCTCGCCATCTTCCGCCCACGCCTCACCACGCCCCGCAGCTCGCCCCAGAGCCCGCCGGAGAGGCCCCTCGAGTGAGCTGGATGCCGTCGGCGGGCCCGCCATGTGCATGTCCTCCACGACGTTGGCCACGCCTGTCACGACCCGCGATCTCATCACCCGTCGCGAGACTCGTAACCACCGCGGCCGTGTGCACCCCGTGCCTGGCAAGCACGCAGCGGATAATGAGGGATAGTGATCGTAGGAAGCGCACATCCATTCAGTTTCAGACCCTCGGACTCGCATCCAAGCAACCGCCAGGCACCACCAGCTCTCCGTAAGCCTCGGGGGCGCGCACCCCAGGCAGGCACCACGATGCACGGACTCCAATCTGAAAACGATACTCGTCTCCGATAGGCTGGACCCTGCCGCTGGCCCCTTTCTCCGACGCGCTGGCTTCAGCTTCCAGCTCCTGTACACCCAAATCGCGCCACCAAGCGTTACGCCTGCCTGCGCCCCGGCTGCCTGCTGACTGGCTCGCCACACACGGGGCGACCCCGATTCGCCCCTCGCGCCGTGCACAAGCCGCGATGCTCCACGCAAATCACCACCTCGGCAACTGTATTGGACGCCTAGGCGAGTCCCCGGATGTTACCTCCAAGAGCCAATCAGGTGCCTGGAAATTCTGAACCCTCTTGCTACGGTGTTTACAAGTTGTTTCCCCTTTCCATCTGATTATCTTCCCGTACGGTGAGAAACGGCAACCACTCCATACTAGGATGTCAAAGGTCCCCTGGAACCCTGCCGCATGTTCTGCTCGTATCCGGATATCTGGACGCAAGTCTCACAGAGCCAGCGGACAACGTTGTTTTACGGCAACTGGCGACCTCTGTCGTCCTGGGATCCGTTCAGTTTTCTAGAATTGAACGCGTCTTACCCCTTTCGACGTCTGCCTAGATGGTCGAGGCCTGCGTCTTCATTCCTCCCTCCCGGCCTGCGTAATACCGGATGTATTTGTGGCCTTTGGCCTGCTATTGTTTTCCGGCTTCACCCCACTCATCCCACGCGGTGTACACTGTGCTCATATCATGGTTGTTCCTCCCTCTCACAGTTCGGCTAAGTTACGTCTTGGTGGCACCGTAAAACCTTCAGAGTATGTCCGGGCTCGGTGTAATCGTGGATCATAAATTATATTTTGTACTACATACACCCTCGAATAGCGAATGCACATGGTTCGGATGGTCTAGAGAGCGTTCATAAGGATACCGATCAGGCGCGCCATAGTTCTGAGTGTGCATTCCTTTAAGGAACGCTACGGCAAACATGGTCGCTATTCTAAGCCACTGCTGACTACGACTGGCATGAGTTTCTTTTGCGTTCCACACACGTCAGTGTCATGATGAACAGAGGGCAGATGAACTTACAGAGTACTCGTATTGCCGCGACGTGAGAACTCGGCGGAGGTCCTTACCAGTGTGCGCCACAATAGACAGATGGAGCCCGAATTGAATCCAGCGGGCTGTCGTAAGGCTGAGCGTTGTGTAGTTCGAGTAATGTAGTCGTCCCATACTGACTATAGGGGCCGATATCGGAGAGGGTGGCGTGTTTCTAACGTGTCAGGTATATATGTATTCCAGTGATTTGCGGGACGAGTATGGCACGTCTGTAGGCAAGTGAGAAGGCTCCTTTGTTCGACAAGCTGAAGGGCACTGGGGTCAGCGTACGAAGGCATAGATTTTACAAGTCCTCACCGTTCCGATTGCGCCTTCGAATATTAGCTTAGCGGTACCAAGGGTCCCTGAGATGGCCGCTGTAACTTGAAGATTTCGGACGACCGGGACAAAGCGAGTCAACAGAGCAGACCCGCATGCAAAGGGCGGATCTCGCCCAGTTCATGTCATTGGCATGGGCATGATCCTAACACCGCGCGCGCGACCGAATTTAAATTCACCAAGCGGCAGCACACACCCACCCTCCGCCTTGTGGCGCACGGGAGTATACCGATCAGGGCCGCGGCATTGCCCCTCAAACAAAGCGATCCGCGCAGGCTCGGTATGCACCGCAAGCGTTACAGGTAAGCGCACCACTCGCTGGAGGTATTAGGGTACCTGTGCCTTTCGATCGCGCAACGAGGCCTTGCGTTCACAAGGTCCTTGCTTTCCAAACAGACTTCCATCGCGCGGGCGTAGACATGAACAGGGGGAAGAGCTGCATAATTTGTAGTACACTATCCAAGTACAGCGTTTTCAGTTTGACAGCGCGGAGCCGCAGCCGCGGCCACACGGTGACCGGGCGGGTGGGGTGGACGGGGACACACGATGCCGTTCGTCCAGGGCGGGGTTTTCCGCGGACACGCTCAGAACAGCCAGGGCCCGACTGTGGAAGGAAGTGCGTCAGCAAGGCGTTCGCACACAGGAGCCAAGCCAGGGGCAAGAAGACGAAGACGCGGTACAGGGGCCGCAGAATCCCAGCGGCAGGCAAGAAACGAAGCCGACGCGGTACTCACCTCTTCCCTTCGTGCCCTCGGGCCTGATTTGCAGGCAACTCTGATGAATGAGGTTCAGTGCCTTGACTGCGTCGCGGCCCTCGATGACACACGAGATGTTGATCTCGTTCGCGCCCTGGCTTATCATCTCGATGTTGACGTTGCCCTGGCCCAGTGTTGTGAACATGCGCCCGGCAATACCGACGAGGTTTCGCATCTGCTTGCCCACGAGCGACAGAATGGCCATGTCGCGCGCGACGGTAACCTGCAGAACAACCTTCGATTAGAACGCCGCGCGGAATCAAGGCACGCACAAAAATTCACTCACGCTGCCGTACTTTTTGAGCTCTCTCACGACCTTATCCAGCGCCTTCTTCTCCACGCCCTCTTCAATGGCCATACTGACGTGCACCTCACTCGTGCTGATCAGGTCCACGACGACGCCGAACCTGTCGAGCACGCCAAAGATACCCGCTAGGAACCCGTGCGATACGCTCTTCCGGTTGCTGTTCACGTTCAGTACGACGATGTTCTCTTTGATCGTCACCGCTGTCGGATGCTTGTTGTGAATGTTCAACAGCCCACCGCCGTTCACGAGCGCGTGCAATGGTTTGTGTGACCACTGTTGGGCGGTGGCGGCCATTTTCTCCGCGTCCTCGGCCGCAGACCCGGCATCGATGTCGGGGTCTGGGTAGATCACCGTTCCGCCACCCTTGGGGTTCTCGACATTCTTGATGCGTATCGGGATCTTCTTTCGGATGACCTGCGCCCAAGATCCTCGCGTCAGCTTTATTCCAGACGACACTCGCACGTGCACGAACCTGCTCCATCGTGAACGGATGGACGACCTCACTACCATAGTAGGTTAACTCCGCCGCCTCTTCAGGGCTGATGATCGGTATGAGGCGTGCCGTGGGCACTTTTCGTGGATCTGCGGTGAATATGCCGTCGACCTCCTTCCAGATCTGCAGCTCCGACGCTTGTAGGCCAACGGCGAGCAGAGCAGACAGGAGGTCCGTGTACCCGCGGCCGACTTGACGGAGCAGCGAGCCAGGAACCGGCCCGAAGAAGCCTTTGGAAATCCGTTAAGAGAGCACAGGGCAGGCACAGGGACAGACATACCAGTGACAACTGGAACACGAGGGCCGCATTCTCGCACACGTTCACCAACGGCAACGGCGAGTCTGTCGTAGAATTCCTGACCCAAGGTCTCGCCTTCCTCGTATGCATCTGCACCCTCATCTGGGAGGGGAACAATATTTTCTAGCGATACAAATTCGGCGTCGATGCCCTAGAAATTCTGGTGAGTTCACATAACAAGTCCCGACGGTACCTGGACTCACTCTATCTCTGAGAATGGCAGTGACAATCTTACACGCCATGCGCTCGCCATATCCCACGATGCTATCCTTTGATCTTGGGGATATTTCGTCGATGACCTGCATACGACCATGAGACCGACACATACAGGGACCGTTCATGAGGACTCACCTGCGCGGCAAATAAGAAGGAGCGCAATGAGTCGCAATCCCGCTCAATTTCTGCCTCCAGCTCCTTCAAGATCTCTGGGTCTCGCACAGTAGACCGTCCGGCCGTGATGTGCTCCATACGGATGAGGTCAACTGTAGCATTGAACGAGGACTGTTGTGGCGACGACGATGAAGACGGAGACATGGCTAGTGCAAAGGGCGAGTCTGTGCGTGGCGAGGACTTGCTTCTTGGCCGTGGGCTGCTCAGAGGCGACTGGCTTTGCGAGAAGCGCGAGAAGAGACCATTGGGTGTGTTCGTGCCGGGTGTGTCTGATGGACTTCTTGTGCGCTGTAGTGCTTCCGTGGCTGCTTTGAGGAGAAGGTTGGTCGTTCCGAGGGCCTTCGTAGACCCCGAGCGCGCAGAACAAACGACCGCGACTTTGTGTTGGTCAATGTAATTTCTACGGGTCTAGTTAGCACATGTGTGAAGTCGTCACAACGGGTGACAGAATTCAAAGGAAATGAAAGTCTTCTCCGAGTGAAAGCAGCATCCTGGCAAGGGTAAATTTGATCGTACGCTTCATAGCGCGACTTCTCCGAACGACGAGCACGAGCGAACTGAGCACAGAAACAATACTCACGAGACAATGTCCTCTGCAATCTTCACTGCAAACTTCCCAACACTCGTTCCGCCGAACTTCTGTACCAGCCATTTCGCGTCGGGGTCGATGGAGTTTTGGTGAAGGTTCGGCGGAGTGCGGGGAGAGGACGGTGGGGACGAGCGGGATGAACCCGACGACAGAGGCGACGGAGAGGATGGTGGTGAAGGTGAAGACATGGTGGTCGACGTGTCAAGGGCGGATGGGGCGGAGGTTGTATGCGGACGAAGCCCCAGGGTAAAGCCGAAGTTATGAAGCTTCTTGCGGGCAACAAACTATGACTCGCCGGGGTCGAGCGAGCAGGATGGCCTGATCGTAACTATTCTGTACAGAAAATGACACCACCGTTGAGCAATTTCTAGCAGCGCGACGAACGATTGAGTCATACCTTTTTTCGCCGAGCTGTGCTACGGCCGACGGCGAGAAGACGGTGCGTGTAGGAGGATGTCGGAAGGGGAAGGGTAGGTATACAGGGGGTTTACAGTTAGAATACAGAGTCCGGTGTCCCGAGAGGAAGTTGTGGAGGTGCAAAGGGCGGCAGGCTGCAGCTGAACGATGTCGCCATGACTCGAAGGATAATCTCTTTGAATCTGTTCTCTAGGCGCCCATAAAGCCGTACAGACATGGGCGTCTGACCCATGGGTGCAGAATTAGCGTTCGGCCGTTCAGCAGATTCGTAACGAGAGAAAGTGAGGGCTAAGCAACGGAGCAGTCGTTCACATGGATATGTAATGTACATGGGACATAACAGACAGATACGGTAAACAACACGGTAGTACCGCCACCAAAAAGTAAGCGGCCGGTCAGCAGGGAGAGGACGAGAGGAAAGCTCAGTTGGCCCTCTTCTTAATCCCGACTTGGCAATCCACAGGCTTGCGGAGGAAACCTTCCGCTGTGTCAAACTAGGATTGGATGAGTGTCATGCGATGTAGTGACGCCACGCGATTACTCACAGGTTTCTCAGGGTCGGCCAGAACAAAGTCGTATCTATGCAATATAGACGCGACGATGATTAAGAGCTCCATGTTAGCGAGATTCCGTCCTACGCAGCTCCTGATTATGACCGCCACACGATAAGCCGATTTATCCCATGATGATAATCAAAACTTACCTTGGGCCAAAGGAGAACGGGTTGAATGTCTTTTGGATACCGTTCTTGTCTTGCTCGAACCACCTCTCAGGTCGGAAGGCTTCGCAGTCTTCGCCCCAGATCTCCTTGTCGCGGTGGATAGTGTAGGTAGGCACACTGAGCACTGTTCCCTCCTGGAAGTACTGACCACAGACGGTCAGACCTCCTTCCGGCACCAGGCGAGGGAGACCAACTCCCGAGGTAGAGTGAATACGAAGAGCCTCGTCGATAACAGCCTGCAGGTAGGGTAACCGCTTCACGTCTTCGAAGGTCACCACTGGTTCGTCGACATGTGCCCCAAGTGCGTCGTCCAATTCCTTCTGCAGCCGACGCTGGACCTCAGGGTTCTTGGCAAGGTGATAGGTGATGGCGCACGAAGAGCTACATAGCGTCCGTCAACACGACGGGTACACCGAGATCATCTTCAACACCTACTTTGACGTTGTGTCCGAGCCCGCGATCAGCTGTGTCAGTGCCTCGGCAGTCAGCTCAGGCCTGCCCATCGGGTTGCCCTCGTCGTCCCTACCCTGCTGCAGCTTGCCCAGCAGGTCAGTACGGTCTGAGGGCGTCGTGAGACGCTTCGCGACGGCAGCGACGGCGATTCCCGCGAGGTCTTTGACTGCCTTCTGTCCCTTTTTGAACCATGGGAACTGCTTGACGATGGGCCGCATCCAGGGTGGGAGGACTCCCAGGGAGGCCGAAAAATTGCCGCGGTCGTTGAGGATCTGGACGGCGGGGATGTACACCACGTCGCACTGTTTGCCGCCGTAGCCCGCCATCGCGTCCTCTTGCGAGACAGCGACGGGGGCAGCGTCTCTGCACGCCTGGAGCATACCGAACGGCGACCCAAAGGCAAGATCACCTGGGAGGCTTCTATCAACGATCGGGATCGACAGCACCATCCGGGTCATGCGCACCAATGATGTCGAAAGCGAGATAGTTATACCAAGGCAGGCAGTCGAGCCAGACGCGGCCGTTGCGCCCCTTCCAACCGCCTTCGCCTTCGTCGCCAGAGAGCCCCTTTGCGCCGTTTTCGTAGAGGCGGTCCCACTGACTGATGAGCTGACCGACGTACATCCGCACGTTAGGCTCAAACTCGAGCACGCTCTTCTGCGAGAATATGTGCGACACGATCTTTCGTTTGCGCGCATGCTCGTGGCGAGAGCGGGTGTTGAAGAGGCCACGTTGGATGGAGACGAAAGCGTCGTAGAAATTCGACTTGAGTGTGCCGTTGCCGTGCCCGTACACGATAGGCAATGCGTCAGGGTCCGCGATCGAAACATGGTTCGGTGCAATGCGAACGAACTTTCCTGCGCTTGACCGTCAGTCCGGCCCATCTACAAACGGGGATCATGGGGCGCTAGGACGGATCCGTCGCGCTAGCCAATGTTGGATTACCGAGGGCGCACGAGATCGTCTGTCACTCGGCCAGCGCAGCCACCGAGCGCACCGCTGGCTGATGACTCCTGAGGGGATCGTCCCCCTCGCCCCAAGAACCCCTCAGTCCAACGAAACACTCACCGTATTGCTGGTGAAGACCATGCACGACCTCCGAACGGTGTCCGTGCGCAGCGACATATCCGAGCCATGCATCACTTAGCTTCGCAAGTAGCGGGCCCGGATAGGAGCGAATGCAGTGGGGGTCGATGATGAAGTAGACGAAGTGACCGGCAAGGATGAGGCATGGAATGATCAACAGGAAGGAGGCAAGCCCTAGAGAGTCGAGAGAACCGCGAACGTATTCGAGGACGGCCATGAGTGTTCAGTGACGTCTAGAGACAAGGCGAGTTGGTATTTAAGTTAGCACTTCGCGCCAATTCATTGGTTCACGGAGACGACAGCCTCAATCATGTGAGAGCCCATGTGTTCCCAGGAGTAATACGTCAAGACATCATCAGAACGGACCATTGACGAATGCTGCACCTGAGAAGCCCCACGGGGACCAGACCGCCATAAAGCTAATGATGTGGTGCGCTCACCTCAGCTATTGCGAGGTCTATTGCTGCAGTCAAATCGACCCGGTTCTTCACGGAAAACCTCGAGTAATGCGATTCTGGCAGTGTGAAGAAGAATGGAGGTGAGCGTCGGGACGGAAGGCTCAACGTAGGAATTTGGCCTACGCTATTCAACGACACTAGGGTGCGTGGGAGGAGGGTCCTGTCACCCACAGGGCCTAATCCGTGGGCCGTTCACACCGCCCCTTAGCCACAGCTTCCGAGTCCGACGTAGGCTTCGCGGCGAAACGCGGACTTCGCGACACCAGATGGTGTTGGTGTGGAGAGTACACTACCACAATTGTAGACAGCCGCGTTTACGGTGACAAAACCTCGTGCCTGCAGCCCTGTTTTGGGTTTGGGATGAGTACATGAATAATAGCCTCACGCCGGGGCAGAGAGAACGTGATGGGAGAGGTGGCCCGACGATGGGCGCAGTGAGCAACCTGTCCACCTCCGCTCCTGACCGACGCGAAGCGGTGGTCGGGGGCTTGAAGCGCGTCGGAACTCGCACGGCATGCCCTGCGCCGCCGAACACGGTAAAAGGTGCGAGAATAAACGTACTGATTTGAGAAAAAGGGCACAGGCGGGCAGGTGCGCCGATGAACGCTGTCGGTGTCGCGTCGATGGTCGTGGCACAGGGGCAAGACGAGCACAAGTCGCGATCAGGATTCCGCGCAAAAGGACCCCGAACACATCATTCCCCTTGCTGCATTGCCGCAGTTACCATTGGCTCCAACGTCAATCAGTTTCACTCACCCCGAGTGTTGGCTAGGGTTGCGACGTATCGCGGACGTGCATGTCGCCTTCTGTGCAACGTTCAACATAAATACAGCGTCATAGCAAAATATGTAATCCAGGTTCTCTAACTGACATGCGATGCCCCGAACCTGCCAGTTCATCGGCCTTGGACCTACGTTTGTGAAAACCAAATAAAGTAGATCCTCAAATTAAGCGTGCTAATAATATGCTACCATCAGCATAGTGTAAACGTAAGGTAGCATGAACGTAGGGGTTCGTGCGGTAGTGCTACCAGAAGCGATTGCTGTCTGGACGCAGCCCGCGGGCCATCCGAATCATGACTATGTTCGCCGTCATACTCGACCACTGTAGTTTCAGGTCGGTGAGCAAGCATCGCAAGTGGATAAAATTAGAGTACTTACTCCATTGCCGATGATAGCCTGTGCTTTTTCACCAATCATCATGTCAACAGCCTGCGCAACCTCCTTCTGCTCCGCAGAGATGACCAAGTCTCTGCTACTCGCAATTTTGTTCCAGCCGCCCATGGCGTTGAGCGCGGCCTTGAGATCACTGACCCATTCCCGCTTGCCGTTGGTCATTATGTAGATGTCCTTCAGGCCTTGCCCTGCGGGACTTCTCCGTACTTCGTCGACCATGGCGACAATCTGGCCGATCTCCGGGTAACACTTCCTCATGTAGAGCTCCATGTTCTCCTTCGTGGTCTCGCCCCAGCCGCCGCCCTCGGGGCGCACCCACTGATCAGGGAATTCTGGGAACGAGTTGAAGCCCATCCATGCGGCCGTCCAATTGGCGAGATGAACGCAGTGATTTTCAAAGTCACCGCGGCGAAGATGCAAGGCGAGAAGTCCGGGAATGTGTCCATAGGGGTCCGAACACCGCGTGGGAGGGGCAGAGCCTGTTGCGTTCCCAATTCCGGCGAGCCCGTGGCAGGGAAAATAGGGTTCATGGACGGGAATCGTCGAAAAGAGTTCGCGGTTGGTTTCGAAAGCAGAGTGGATCAACGGAGAATATCCAAAGAGCTTTAGCAATGGCGATTCCTTGAGGACGGGCCAGATGTCGAGCATGCGTTCCTTCATTCCGTAAATACTGTTGGCAGGTGAGCCGTGACGAGGGCAAATGCTTGACAATGCACATACTATACGTCAAATATACGATCCACGCCACCGTCAATTTGCAAACATGGGTCTTCGATCGTCCCGAGGTGTTTTATCCAAGCGTTGAGGATCGTAAGGGCGGTAGGATTATCCTGGGCAATGATCTTGTTCACGTCTTGGGTCCATACAGTGACCGGGTTTGGGCAGATTTTCTTCCAGTAGTTGAGGTGAACCGCGCGTAATTTGGCGTCGTCTTCTAAGAACGGGCCTCCTGCGATGGGTCCTACGATAGATTCAGCAACAGTGACAACGAGTCGAGACATTCAAGAAGCATACCTGATATCAAAGCCGCGAGGGGTATTTGTGAAGGTATTAGTTTGCCATTATAATCCGAGTAGACAGAGCCGTCCCGGGCCCACGTAAAGTTGTCGAAGACGAACCTACACCGGAGGTCAGTACGAACGTCCTGACGCGTCAAGGGTCATACCTACGCTCGACCGACGTCATGCGCGAGCTGGGCATTGAAGAGAAGATCCTGGAAGTGATTCCCCCACCCAAGGCCTAATGACGCGATGGGTGTTGGTCAAAACGCACGTAGACGTGGTACTGCTAGCACGCACCTAACACATGGTTCTCCACCCACATGTACTTTTTACCGCCAGCAAAGGGGTCCTCGACCTTGTGCTGAGGGAGCTCGAGCTCGGCGAGATGATACCGCTCGAACAGCGGTGGCTTCACTTGCTCCTTAGGCTTGCTTGCCTCCCGCACCCTCGCCTCCTCCTCTAACCGCAATTTCGCCTGTCTCCGCAGCTCGCGCTGCTGCTCGACGAACTTCTTCTCGTTCCATGACCGAATAGAGTATATCGCCGCAAGAAACAGGAGGACGAGGACGGCGACGACGCGTTTCGAGGGACGGCGTTTTGGCCAGCGGGTGATGGGACGCGGGCTCAGCAGACCCCACTCGCTGTCGGCGGGCTCATAGATGGTCGGCTTGCTGCGTTGTCCAAGTCGGTTGCGACCGCTGTTCTCAAACATACCAGGGGGCGAGGAGAAGGTGGAGGGACAGCAGAGACCGCGTTGGGGAGTGGACGACCGCAGCCATCTGGTCGGCCTGATGTTTTCCGCGGAGCGCTTCCCGATCACTAGTTTCACCGGCCTTCAATTAAATCTCCTCTTCACGCAATGGACCATCGAGTAACTGTACCCACGCATCCTGGAAGAGGAGGGTGGTCGAGCGCTGTGCCTCTCGGCGTCGGCGGTGATCAGATTTTCGTGACTAGAGCAAATCTCAAGCGTGTAAGTAACGACAGAAGTCAGTCATTTGCTCGACAGATGCTATGTAAGGAAAATATCCATTCATCAAAATCCTTCACAAAGGCGGCAACGAGTACGCCACATGGAGATGGCATCCACCCTCAAAACTACTGTACGGGAAGTAACTCGGAGTAACTGGCGAGCGGGTTTCTGGCAGAGTAACTTACCTTGCCAGATACTCGCCAGAAACTGACCGGTGTTTTGGGGGTGCCAGAAACGGACTTAGTGGCACAATTGTAGTATTAATTAAATGCTATCAGTTATGAACCTATGAGTAAGTAGAGAGCGAGCACATTGAGTAACAAGTAGAATAATGACTCAGTGGGCTGACGACGACTCCAACGATGAGTCTGACTATGAGTCTGACTCCGAGACGGATGGCTTTGCCGCTAAAGCATTTGGCGACCTGGCGTCGGATACACGGCGTGACGTTCTGTCATCTGTGCCTCGTATAAGTGTGCAGCGGCCTACTCGACCTTCCAGTACTGCTGTACCGCCCTCCATTCCACGCAAACTTGTCGAAGCCGAGTGGACCATGTAAATGATGAATTTACTGCCAATATTAGTTTCTGGCGTGCCAATAATTATCGCCAGTAACCTAGTTACTGGCACTTTATGTAAGTTACTCGGCCAGAAACTCGGAGGTAGTTACTTCCCGTACAGTACTCAAAACGCCCACCTAGTTTTCTTCAGGGTTTCTCTTCGATTCGGAATGTTTTGGTTTCTGGGTTCGTGGTATTCAGTGTCGAGTCCCGACAAACATGCCAAGGTGCACGGACGACACTTCAAAATGTTGCTCTCAGCACGTTCGCTTCAAGGTTGTGAACACCTATTCCGACGCGTTCTTGGGTGATTTAGAATCCACCAACCGTCGACGTCGCGAAACTCGAAGCCGAGCTTCGAGTCAGAGTCAACCTCACAATTGACTTCCATTCGCCACGTGGGCGGGAGCGTTGTGGCGTCAGGAGTATCCGATGATTTAGAATTGCATTTCTTCAGAAGGTCGAGCCTGGATGAAGCGGAGCACGAAACACTGAACTGGGGTTTATTGAGCGGGGATTCAAACCAGCGTGAGTACAGATACAGAGTTCTCGAATGGGGAGGGGGGATTTTGCAAAGACCATCTCGAACGGAGGAGGGATATGATAAACGAAAACGAAACTGCGATTATGCAGAAGAAGACAAACGTATATACTGGATAAATACAGCCTGTTGAGTTGATGCGCGATTTTTCGACAATACCGTATGAGTACAAGTAGCGATTAGGTAGACACCTGTACGAGGATAGCGTGACAAGAAAGCAGACGATGCAGATACCAAGCGAAAACAGTGTGCGATAGCGGGTCGAGTGCGATATGATTTGATGATGAGCTGTGCGGTCTATTGGATTGCGATGCGATGAGTTTCGGGAGCGGGCAAGGGAGTTCCTCCAGGGACTGTGATGGTAAGAAGACCATCGGCCATGGTAGCGGTAATATCTTCCGGCTAGGCGGCGTCGTCAGCGCATGTCCAGGACGGCATGGACTGAGAACTCGCCTTGGTTTCTATGGGTACATTCAGGGACCTCCAGAGGTTTCCGTATTTTCGTTCGTACACAGTCGTGGCGCTGTGAGGAACTGCTGGACGATTTGAGGCCTGGATGTGGATCTGGCGGCTACGGCTGTATGGGCACACGTTCAGGCTGACTTGCAGGTCGTCCCTTTTCATGCCAGGAAGCTCGAACGTTGCAGTGAGCAAATTGTTGTCTTTGTCGAAGTGTGCATCCGCAGTAATCAACAGACGTGCATGTCGTTTCGGTCCCGGTATTGCTGCTGGTTCGACGACGGCACTCGCGCTAGGAAGAAAGGCAAAGAGAGGTGGTTGGGGACATGAAGACTCACCCGAGACCGCAGAGAAATGGGACTGGTCGGCGTACCTGCTGGTCGATGCCCCTGGTCCCCCACTGCCGGCCGCGGGCACGCGCTGTTCATCGTTGACGGTGTTGTTCACTCTCCACACATGAAATGCCGGGCACGCAACGCTCGACCGAGTCGACAAAGCCAGCGACGCCACCGGCACATCCCTGCCTGGCCGCGCACTACTGCGCTCGGCCAGCGACTCACTGGCACGGTCCTGGGGACCGGCAGAGTCCGGAGCAGCGCTGGCAGACCTCATCATACCTGCAGCCTGCTCCACTCTCGACAACGTCCCCGACGCGCCTGCAGCAGAGCCTGCGGGACTCGTCGCCGTCGACGGACGACGGTACGGATGGGCCTGAGAGCGGCCGCGTCCGTGGGGCACCCTGCTCGGTCCTGCTCCGCCAGAGCGAGGACTCGTGCTCGAACGCATCTCGTCTGCGCCGACGCTGGCACGCGCCGGGGCCTTGGCTGCCCGCCGACGGTGCGCGTGGTCGTCGGTGCGCTCCTGCTGAGGCAGGAAGTGTGACTCATCGATGTTATCAAAGCGGATCTGACTGGAGGGCCGTCCAGGATCGTCCAGGTGGATTGTGTGCGGTGTCTGGAACTTGAGCATTTGCTGTTGCTGTTGCGGAGGCGGGAGCGGCGGCAGTATCAAGGGCGGATCGAACGACGCTGGCGAGTCCACGACGGGCGACAATTGCTGAGGAAACACTGGCGTTGACATGCTGGACATTGAATGACTTGGTGATTCTGCGACATGGACTTGTTGCTGTTGTTGTTGCTGTTGCGGCGGCTCGATGTCCCAGGGCGATGTTGGATTGGAGTAGTATTGCGGATACGGGTATGACATTTCGTACTCGAGCGAAACCTCGCTGTAACGCGAGGGGGCAAGAATCATCAGATGTCGTGGTTGGGGAGAAAGAGGCGGTGGGGGCGGCCAGCCTTATATACTCGCTGACCCGACGCCGCCGAGCATCGCCGCGTCCTGCCCGACAGCCGTGTATGGGCAAGTGACTCCTGCCGGCCCCGCCGTGGGAGACTCATTGTGCCCAAATCCGGATCCCGACGCGGCGGGCACCACGTGATGAGCGCTTATCATTGTTCCCAGCGCCCGACCTCGCTTCGCACAATGCGTCCATGGCCACAAGGTTCCTCATTGTACGCATTCCCTGGTCTCACCACTGTCACAGGGAAGACAGGGATAGGCCCTGTGACTGGAGTTTGATAGCGGTATTCCAACACACGCGTAGTACTACGGGTCTTCAGTCACCCAATACCGAGGAATGGGCGTTGGCTCGACGATAGTAAGCTTCGTAGAGCTCTCAATGAGCTGGAGATCATCCTTGGCCAGCCCTGCACTCAACCTCTCACACAAATTGACCTCCGCCAGGGGATGACCGGTGGCTGCTCTCACCCGAACGAGCTCCGCGATAGAAGTGTTCGAAGCGGTGTCTTCAGCTTCGACCTTGGTGACCGTAATCGCGTCCAGTTGTGGACACCATGTACCGTCATTTAAACGTGGCTCGAAGATGGAAAAGTCGGTACCGCTGAGGTCGAGGATGGTGATGGTGGAGGTGAGCGGTCGGAGATGTCTGAGTTCGTGGCGAGCGGGCGAGCTATCGACGATACGGAGCTCCCGCAGTGCTGGGATGTATCCGATGAAATCGATGGTTATAGTTGGATCGTCGATTCGCACGGAACGCCAGTTGAACAGCTCGAGTTTCCCGAGGTGGGGTGCAATCAGCTGAGCGAGGATATACTCGAAGTCGATACGTGGGTGGTGCAGAGTGAGCGTACGGAGAGCCCTGAAGGTGATGGGTGGTGGTGGGTGTCGCACCTCAAGGGTGACTGGGTCGACTGGACTGGCGAATGAGTCGTACAGAACGAGGTGTGTTAGGTAGGGAGCGCATCCTGCTATTCGGCACAGGTCATCGATGAAGAACAAACCATGATCACAGATGACCAGATCTGTCAAGTTCTGGAGGATAGGCATATCCGGTCCAAGCAGAATTATATCGCGTATTCGAAGCCGTGTTAAGCTCGGGAGTGGTGTCCCCAACGCCACATTCATAGAGTGGTATCCGAGGGATTCCAGATGGAAGGTGTGGAGACGATTGAACTGGGGAAGGGTGTCGACCATATCGTCTACCGCTTGGAGGCTCATTGTGGTTATCGTAAAACGACACCATCGCGACGGCTGGAGGAATAGAGGAGCGTATGCAGAGGTGATCCACTCGACGGTCATATGCCGTAGGTGAACAGATATGTCGCGTGGTTGTGAGCGAGCTAGGTAGGTTTTGAATCTTTGACTCCGGTTCTTTGAACGCTCTAGAGTCATAGGTAAAGAGAGGTCGATATGAATGCAGCACCATAGCTCGGGGAGGTTGAGGGCGATCGCACGGAAGCGACGTGAGACCGTGGACACAGGGACAGAGTAGGTGCCAATTTGAGGGACGTGGTAGTAGCATTGGGTGGGATCGTGCTCGAATGCCTCTTTGAAGATTATATAGAGAATTTCGATGGGCAGATCCGATATCGTGAGGGCGATGAGAGACCTCGATGAGGACATCTTCGCGACAAGGACTCGTCGAATATACTCTGTAATCCCTCACGTGCGGTCTGAGGCTAGTACGACGGCTTAGTTTCGATTACGGGACGGTCGTACAGTAAAGCATACCTAGACAGCGAGTGGTGGAGACAAAGAGGCACCGACAGAGGAATGAGCGGACTCGTGCGCTAAGCGCGGACACTGCCGAGTCCTAACCCCAATGCTCGCTTCATGACCCGTTATTCCTCTGAACGAATGGCTCGCGTCCTCCTTCATACTATGATGATATGAAGAACATGAAAAGTCGAACGCGATGGTGAACGAACTTGTTGCGATTCCCGAACAAAACACTTACACGCTTGGCCAGTATCGAGAAGTATTGCGCCATAGAAGGTAACAGAACCCCCAGTCACATAAAACCACACCACCTGTTCACGCAGAGTGTTCATTTAGGAACCTCTTTGTTTCACCGCGAGCGGACGTTACTATACAAACATTATTGATACAATTCTTCTCGACATTACCTCTACGCATCCTTGACGCCATATTTCTTCCAGTATTCCTGCATGCGATGGAGCTCCTCCGTTCTTCCGTGCTGCTCCAACCAAGCCATCAAGTTCTTCATCTTGAGGATAGTGGGCACTCTGCCCTTGCCGCCAACAAGGGTCTCCACCTCCGCGATCGCATTGCCGCCCTCCTTGCCAACCTCCTGCCGGTCAAGCATCAAGATCGCGCCAACGACCTCTCCACCCTCCCTGCGCACGGTCTCAATCGCAAGGCGAATCGCAGTGCCCGCCGTCGCGACGTCATCGAGCACGAGCACGCGTTTCCCCTTGACGGGTGTGCCGACGATGATCCCGCCCTCGCCATGGTCCTTCGCCTCCTTGCGGTCGTACGCAAACCCGACGTCGATGCCGTGCTCGCGGTGGAGCAGCAACGCCGTGCACGCCGCGAAAGGGATGCCCTTGTACGCCGGGCCGAACACGATATCGAACGCGGGCAGGCCTGGCGCGCCGGCCTTCGCGTTCTCCAGGGACTCGGCGATCGTGGAGGCGTACGCGGAGGAGAGGGTGTCGAGCACAGGGCCGTCGGCGAGGAGGCCCGCGTTGAAGAAGTACGGCGAGCTCCTGGCGGGGCGTGAGGGACACAGGAGTGGGGAGCTCATGGGCAGACAGACCGGCCAGACTTGAGGGTGAAGGTGCCGAATTTCAGTGCGCCGACGGCCATGCTGCGCTCGATGAGCTCTGTCTGGAATTTTTGCAGGTCTGCCATTTTGGTCGGTTGTCGAGGACGTGAAGGAGAGAGGCAGGGTGCAAATTATTGGAGAGGCGCCCATCTGCGGGCGAGTGATCGTGATTCGTGATCGTACAATTGCAACTCACGGTCTTGACGTGCGCACGGCGGCCTCGTTGTACTTGCGGTGTACAATGTACGCCCAGCTGCTATGTACAGTATTTTTATGAAGCATCGGTATGTACGGCCAATTTCAGTTGCTTCTGATTGTCTTTCAGTCGCAACACCAACGGCGAACAGCGGCGGACGCGGGCGAGACAACGTAAGCCAGCTACTGAGGAGACCGAGGAGGTCGAGGTGCTTGTTCGTGCACTGCATGAGCTGAATCACACGAGGAACATCGATTGTGTGAAGAGGAATATAGGCTTTGTCCCGAGGACAGGTGTGATACCGCGGATTGAAACCGGTACCATATTTCGACGTTGCAGTGAGTGTCACTGTTAGGGCTCCTTTGTCTGCTGCTGAGTGATTTCCGCAGGCTTATACATGTCTCACTATCATAAATGTTATTTGATCCGCAACGCCTTGTCACATTTGCGTCTCACGACGGACAGCCTTTCCTTTGTCCTGGCCAGCAGTGGCCAGCCCGGCGAACCTCGACGGCGCTAAAATGTGTGCTTCTGCCGTCGGCATCACGTCCGCAAAAGGCAATTGTCCACATTTGGCCAGGATTGTCAGCCGGGCCACTCTTCGATGGCCAGAATTCAAACTCAACCAACCCAGGCCTATAAAGCAGCAGCAGTGGGCGACTGAGCCACCCATCCCTCCTCTCTTCTCTCCCACCACCATCCTCTCTCCCTCTCTCGTCGTCCTCCCCCATGTTGCCTTCCCCTCTTGTTGCGTCTGGTCTGGTCTGTGTTCCTTTGTTCTTCGTGTTCGTTGTTCGCCACTCCCACCCTGGACCACCCCGGAGAAGACACTAGACGACAAGGTTGGTCACCTCTAGGTTGCTTCTGTTTTCGCTCCTCTTTCGACGACTGTGGCTCTCGCTCTCACTGTTGTTCACTCTATGGCCACTGGTATCCTCGGCGAAACTCACACGGCCAACGCTGGAGAAACTACACTTGTCACCGACCAGGCCATATCATCGGGTACAACGACACGGGCTTTTACTCTGCTGGACGAGACTATGAGGATTGATGCTGCCATTTCGTGCGCTCTTCATGGCTCGTTGCGAGCGATTCTCTCTGGCACTCTCGGTCTCGGTCCTACAACGCTGGGCTCTACTTTCCGTCTTCGCTCGCTTCTCGCTCTGGGTCTTGTCTTTCTGGCACTAGGCTGGGCTCTCCCTCTGCTTGACGTCTTGCTGGCGAGTCGCTGCTGCCGTTGTGCACGCATTCCCGCAGATGGTCGCGGGGGATCTTGTTCAACTCTGGCAGCTACTAGTCACTCCTCTGTCACTCTGCACTTGCTTTCCTCTCGGGATATCTCGCTGCTCCTCTAGTCTCGTCTCGTGCTTGAACCACCTTCGGCGACACTCACTTGGCGACAGTAGATAGTTCTCGGAGCATGGCACGGACCTCTTCGCGGTCTCCGAGACGAGTACCGCGCCTGTGTCGCCACTGATATGTGGCGACCGGCCGGGAAACCAACGTCGTGCCACTGTACTGTATGTAGTTATGGGAATGCCATCTAGTAGTACTGTCTTCGAAATATCTTCAATGCACGCGAGCGATTGAGTCTTGTCGGAAGTTGTATATATAGTGCGGCGTACCGTCTACTGCGCTTACCTTGACTCACACGTACGAACCATTTTCATGTGGAAGACGTTTACACTCGCGAACCCCGCTTCTCTAGGCACGAAAGAACATGGATTATGCTACAGATTAAGCTTTGAGAGGAATAATTATCGGTATCGTGACAACCACTGCGGTAGAAATACACATGCAGCCAATTCTAAAATGACAAAATGAAAACGCCGGATCATGTCATGTCGGAGGAAGAGTGAGACGTTGGTGGCGGTTTGGTGTCGTCTTGCCTGTGCCCATGAGTTTCCTTCATGGCGACCAAGGCATCGCGCTCCGCCAGCGCACCGAGTGACCGCTCCGCAGAATTGATGAGCTTGCGTAACGTGCCTAGATCAACGATGAGGATACGAGTGATAGTTAAATCGTCGAAACCGGACGTACGTTCGATGCTCAGCATTAGTAAAGTCTTCAAGTGTCACATTAGCGGCGTGCAGGTGAATCCGAGGTGGTAGGTGCTCACATTCCGGGTATCGTCATCCTCCATGATCTCCTGCTTGACCCTCTCCCCAAGGTCCTCCACTTCCGCAAGCTCATCTAGAAGTTCCCTGAGCTCCTTCGGAACGGTGGTGTTCTTCTGCGTCGCGGCCTCCTCTGCCACGCCCGCGCCGCTGTTCACGAAGAAATGCACGTGGTCGTGGAACGTGCGCGCTTGCTGGATGATCTGGCGCGGAAGACCCTCGAGCTCGCGCTGCGCGGCCTCTTTCGCAGAATGCAACGCGTCGTCGAGCGAGCTGTCGCTGTGCGCCCTCGGAACATGCGGCGTCGTCTTCGTAGAGAGCCGCTTCGCCTCGGCGTTCTCGCGCTCCCGGAATTTCTTCACCGCGCTGTCGAAGGTCTTCGAGTGCAGTGCGCTCCTGTAGCGTGAGGATCCGACTTCTTCGATCACTTGGGTAGAGGTTAGAAGCTGGAACGAGATGCTCAACGGCGTGCGTACCTGAGATCAGGATTGTCATGGCGGCGACGCCGAGAAGAGCCCATACGACGAAGACGGATCGCCCAGCAGGTGTCGTCGGAGCGAAGTCACCGTACCCTGTCGTTGTGAATGCCAGGAAGCCTACAGGAAGGTTAGCAGGAGTGATACTGCCATGGGAGACGGTTGAGTACTAACAAAAGTACATCGCGCTACCATACGACCATCCTTCGGTAGCACTGAATATGGCCGATCCAACCTGAAAGAACGTTAAAACACGGTCGATGCTCGTGTAAAATCTTCTTACAGTCCAGAAAAGTAGAAACAGCGACCACGCCACAGTGAGCTGGATGGAACGGAATTAGCTCGTCATGGCATTTCCGACGAATGGGAAAATTTACCTTGACCCAATACGCCTTCTTCTCTTCGGCCTCCATATCCTCTTTGTAGTTCTCATACATAATTCCCGATTTCATATTCCGACCACGAGCTAGATCCTTCGTCCACGAAGGAGTTTGGGGGTGCAAGCTATCATCGGGAGTCACTTCCTTCGAAGAGTGTGCTTCGTCTGCCCAGGGACCATTGGCGCCTTGCGTGTCGTCACGTTCAGCCTGCGTTTCGTCTGTTGGACGAGTTTGCTTCGTCGCTGGATCACCATCACCCTCGACAACGGCCTCGCCTTCACCGCTGCCATTTTCCTCTTCGTGCGCCCGCTCCTCAGGGACATGCCCTAGCATCTTCACGTGTGTACCGGTAACCGCCATCGCAAACTTGGTAAGCATGGCCGCCATCCGCCCAACCTGCGCATGTGTCGGAGTCTGCGAGTTCATTGGCCAATTGCTTCCAAGCGGACGGCGGCGGTGGACGAACGGCATCAATCCGCGCACGTTCGGTCTGGTCGAAGAAGACGAGCTGAGCCGGCTGTCGTGTCTATCGGGGTCGGGACGCTTCTGACGGTGCGCCAGGAACATCTCTAATGGCACGCCGGCCTCGAGGGCCGCCGCCTCGAGCTGCTGAGGCGTGAGTGCGTCGAGGTTGAGATGCTTCCCGCGCGGATGCCCGCGTATGTGGCGCTTTCTGGCTTCGCTGGGATCCCGGAGGTTGAGAGAGGTAAGCCAGCGTTTCATCCAATGCACCTCGCCTGCGCCGTGTTTCTCCCCGCGTAGCCCTACGAAACGCACCGCTTCGTCGGGGAAGCGTTTGTCGGGGACCCAGACGGGCTGCCCTGCCTCTTTGAGTCGCCATTCGACCGCCCGCAGCCAACGCGCCTCCCATCGTCTGTAACGTCGCGCCTCGCGGCGCCGGAGCTGCAGGTTCTGGAGCCTCTTCCTATATCCAAGCTCCAGACCTTCGAGCACCGTCTCGCGTGTCATTGCGACAGCGACACCGACGTTGAGGATACCGAAGGCCATGTAGAAGCAGATGAAGATGCGCTGCCCCGTCGTATCTGGAGTGATGTCCCCGAAGCCGATAGTCTCGATGGTCACGACGGTGAAGTAGAGGCCGTCAATGAAGTTGAGATCGTGTATGAGGGAGTTAACGAGAGCACCGAAGGCAACGTAGACGAGAAGAACGATCACAATGATCATTAGGGCGCGCTGCTTGCGCGTGAGGCCGCTTCCTGGTCATTGTTAGGCCAGCCATGAAAATAAGTAACGAGAACACTTACCACTCCGTGCGAATTTCGGCGTGCGAACAAAGTCCACGATGAGGGTGATGTTCGTAGTGGTAGACGCAATCGTGGAACACACTGTCATCCAGAACGATTGTCCGTACGTGAAACCGTCGTCGAAACGATGCTCTACGCCGAAAATAATGACAGTGACTATATTAATCAGGTCTATTGTGCTATTAGAAAACGTCCTGGACACACTATAAGAGTACAACTAACCGTGTATCGTGAGGAAGACGATGGTCAACAGCGTAACTGTCTTGACCCTCTTCTCCAAGAATCTCAATACGAGGCTGATGTTCGCGAACAGTCCGCAAGCCATAGAAAAGGCCAGTCCGACGTCCAGTATCGCCGGATTGCTCTTCGACTCGACGACTGCGTTTGCCTCGGTACGAACGTACCAGTGCTCCGTCAGCCCAGGGATCTCGAGCAACAGAGAGAACGGTATAAGGACCCCTGAGAGAACTGGCGTCCACCGATAGTTGGGTACGAATTTGTCCAGTGCGGCATCGCTTTCCCTTGGGGGAAAGATGTAGTCTTTGACCTTGGCGTACCACGGCCGACGAGAATCGACGTCTGGTGGGCGGTCCACCGAAGTTGAGAAGAAGGTATTGTCCGTGGCGGACTGTAGGCGATGGAGGCGTCGTGCAGGGTCGGCTAGAGGATCATATCCCCCGTCTTCATCGTCTGAAATGATCCCGTCGTGTCCTTCGTCGTCCATGGTCCCTCCGTCGTCGCCGTTTGCGTCCTCATCCTCCTCAGCCGGTCCCTTCTCCGCATCGTCCTGAGCATCCTGCCGAGCTTCTCTGCGGCTCAAGCTGACATGTAGCGCAGCGAGAATGACGCTGAGGCCCATTGAACGTCCTGGCTATGGTCGCAAGGCCGGTAGTGAAAGTTGCGAGCATGCCCCTGGAATGGCTCTTCTCGGAGTGACGTCGTGGGCGCGCTCGGAAACCGGATTCTCGCACAAGTCTCTAGCCAGACAGAGAATTGTTGTGGTTTTCGCCGAGTGCTGAAAAGGTGGAGGAGGTCGGAGGAAATGTCGCGCAGACGTGAGCACCAGTCTCAAGTCTTGAAGCAGCGGAACGAGACTCGGATCATGAATACAGTATGTCTTTCCCACGCCTTCGGTGATTGCCATTCTCAGTTTGGACACCGTGGTCACGCAGCTGGTCACGCTCTTTGTACTTCTGCTTTACGCGCACCGTCAACCGTGGCCACAAAGAGGAGAACAAGCTATCAAACCAGAGAGAACCAAGAGAGCCTGGAAACATGGACGGTGAATACTATCTCGAATTTCCTCGTCAACAGGCGGTGTCTCACTCAAAGTTAGAGTCAACAACCTCCACCAAGTCGCCCAACTCTGCAAGTCATGCGTCTGAATTGGGTGGCCTGTCAGTCGAAGTGGTTGAGCGTATACTAACCTATCTTCCCGCAAACGACATCGTTTTATGCAAACGAGTAAGTGTCTAATATCAGACAAGTGCTTCAAGACTGATCGCACGCCGTCTCAGGTATCGCGGTGGTTTCGAGACATCGTTGAGGACTCCGTACTACTTCGGTACACCATAGAATGTTTCCTTGCAGGCGTTGTTGACAGCCCTGCGAGGCCCGAGGTTGTGCAAGAACGGCTAGAGGGCGTTCGAACATGGCGCGCAGCTACTCAGCATCCACAGTGGACCGCTGGGACGCCAGACCTTGTAGCACACCGACCTCTGGGTGCGGTCCAGATTTTCGGCTCGGCATATATTTTGCGAGAGAAGGGAAAGATAGTCATCATTCAACCTCCATCGAAGGTCAAAGGACGTGCGGAGGAACGATGGGTCGTGGATATCGGTGGCCTGGGATTCAAGCCGTACGAGGTGGCGTACGACCATACCGAGAAAGCGCTGGCTCTCGTTGAATATATGTACGTCTTTGTATCTTTCGATTGCGTTACGAGCTGCTGATAGATGTGGCAAATTAGGGATGGCGATAGCCTCTTTCGTATACACATACTTTCTGTGTCGGGCGCTCCACACCCTCTTGCGACAACCCCAGTGATAACGATTCAATTTCCGTCCTTCCATGGCTGGTCTTCAGACATAGACATCAAGATTCTCGGTTCAAAGGCACTCTTTTCTGCCAAATCAGGCTTTCTCGGTCATCGCGTCGATCATAACGTCTGCGTGTGGGATTGGCAGTCCGGGGATACCTTTGTGAGTAGCGTCTCGTTCCACACGCATCTTCACCTCTAATCTAGGGTGTATATCACAGCCTCAAGTCCAGGACGTAGTATCAAGTCACCTCGACGTAGCCGACCAAGTTACCTTCCTAACGTCACATTATGTTATTGCCGGAGCCGTATCGCGCATGAGAAGCCCACTTCCCACTGGAGCCCTCCTGTACAAATTCGATGGGGTGGCGGAACAACAACGTCTTGGTCATCCATCCAAAAACACAGCTATTCTCCTGGCACTCCCAGAGACCGCGCTGGGGATGAGGTATACAAAAGTGCTCGTCTCTTGCCACCACCCTTCTTCGCAAGGCAATAATGACATCTTCCACCGACCCGCTGATCGCGCCATGGTTCGTATATGGGCAGACATACAACTCAGCAGCCAGCACTGGGTGAACTCTGCATTAAGCTTTGGCATCTTCATCTCAGTCGATGCTATCCTCGCCGTCGCGAAGGAGGCGATGGCATACCGCGGAATCATCGCACCCGGCATCACTGTGCTTCCTTGGTCCAAGTGGGGCCATCACACGAGGATTATGGACGTTGGGGTGCCACGACATGAAATTGTGGACCCGGGTCCTTCCACCTCTGCTTTCTACCACGACATGTACAGATCCGAAACAGTGTTCTATCGCGACTTCAACACCGCCGACGCGATCAAGGCCGACCAGAACTCTCCACACTTCACTCCACAGTCGAGCCTTGTTGTCGAACCTTCGAAGGTGGAACGACCAGATTGTTTGTCCCAAGGTCTCATCTCGACGAGCCTGCCGTACCGCGAACATACCTTGCATTTTGATAGTGCGGAGAGAGTGATGCTCGGGGAAGACTTTCTCGTTACGTACCGTCACAACGTCGTACCTGGATTTACAAGGTATGGTTGTCTCTGACTTCATTTGCAAAGCTAGAGTCTGACGGCGCTGTCGTCTGCAGTGTCACTGCGTACACGATCTAAACCGCGTGGACCCTTCGGTGTCGCTACCACATACCACGGCGCGTCCCTGTAGCAATGCTGATCTGGTCACACTGCGTCGTGTTGTATTTTGTATTGAGGAAAGCTAGAACCATAATTTATTGTTCAAAAATCGACAACGGTAGCATCCGTATCGCTCGTGGAAAGTAACCAACCATTCGAAGGTGCGTAGCAGCTATCTAGAGAAGGGAGTCAGAGCGAGCAGAATTTCGAGGTACTTAACACGATGGCTAGAATTCCGTATTCCACTCACGAGTTGCGGGCAGTGATTCGATAAACTCTCAATAGACTCTGCGACCGATGGAACTCGAACCGATCTCGAGTGTCGAAACTTGAGATAAATGCAGTATGTCTTTCCCACGCGGTCGTCTATTCGATCAACATTCCGGATTCGGACATCTATCCTTCGTCCCTCTAACTTATTTCACGCACGTCGCAAACCGCAACTCATGCCGAAAGACAGAGCCAATTGCAAGAGACAGGAACGAACAGAATTTGGGGAGCCTTGGGGCTGGAACGGCGGCCATGATGTTGTGCTCACCCGCGAACAGGACGACTCAGACTCAGAGTCGGCGACCTCTACAGCCCAGTCGTCCAACTCCGCCACCCATGTGTCTGAATTGGCCAGCCTGTGCGTCGAGGTCGTCGAGCGCATCTTATCATTTCTGTCTGGGAACGATATTGTCGCGTGCAAGCGGGTAAGTGTCCGGTCTCGCGTTGGTATCAGGATAACACTTCCATGTCAGTGGCTTCACAGGTGTCGCGGTGGTTTCGAGACATCGTCGACAGCTCCGTACTACTACAGTACATCGTGGAATGCTTTCTCGCTGGCGTCGTTGACAATCCTACCCGGCGAGAGAGCATGCAAGAACGACTGGAGAGCGTTCGGCGGTGGCGCGCAGCTACCCAGCACCCACAATGGATTGCCGGGACATCGTCGCCTGTTTCAATTCAAGCCTGGCATTCAATTCTCATTGTTGGCGCGGTATATATCGTCCAAGAAGATGATAAAATAATTATCACTCAGCCCGCGTCGAAGGTCAAAGGGCGCACAGAGGAGCAGTGGGTTGTCGATACCAGTAGTCTGAAGTTCGAGCCATATGAACTGGGGTACGACCATAATCAGAAGCTACTGGCTCTTGTGGAGCGCGTGTATGTATTCTGTCTTGCATCCCGTTTGCTGGTGCTGATAGGTGTGCCCTGAAGTGACGAAGACAACATTTACCGTGTTCATATGCTTTCTGTCGACGGCTCTCCACATCCCCTCGCATCAACGCCAGCAATGGAGGCTCATTATGAGTACAACTCAATGCTCCCCATAGAAGTGGACGTCAGGATTTTTGGCTCCAAGGCCCTCCTTGCGGTTAGGGAAGCATACAACCTCACCGAGCACAGTCCACGCGTCTGGGACTGGCAATCTGGGGATATATCCACGGTTAGCATTATTTGTTCAGGCCGAATCCCTCACCCGGTTTACATTGTAGCCTTAGATCGGAGGATCGTTGTCAAGTGGTTTGGGCATCAACTTCCTCTCGCCACACCATATTATTACTGGGAGCGTGTCAGAGGGCGAAGACGGTCTCAGTGCAGTCCTCGTGTATATTGACGAAGACATCCCACTTTCTGAACAATACCCCCGTGTCCATGTATCCCACAATACGGTCGTTACTTTTGAACTCCCAGAGCCCGCACAGAGCGCTATCTACTGTGACATCGACGTGTCTTGCCACCACCCCTCCTCCCAAGGCAATGCCGACATTTTCTACCGCCCCGCAGGCCGTGCTATGGTCCATATTTGGGCCTTCATGCGGATCAACGGTGGGGGCGAGATCAAACAGCTGAGTTTCAGCATCTTCGTTGCGGCAGACGCCATCCTCTCCCTCGTCGAAGAGGCACTCAAGAACAAACGCACTCGACCGGATAGTAGCCTCGTTATACCTTGGTCGAAATGGGGTTACCATACGAGGATCATGGACGTCGACTTGCCATGGCATTCACTTCCAATGTCCGGCCATTCTACTTCTACCTTTCGCTCCCCGGAGTCCGGCACCACCTATTATTACGACTTCAACACCACCCACGCGATCAAAGCGGATTGGTATTCCCCGCGCTTCACTCCACGATCAAGTCTCGTCGTCAACCCTTCGAAGACGGAACAACCTGGTTATTGGGCCCACCCGCGGGTGTGGACGAGTCTTCCGTACCGTAAACATGCGCTGCAGATGAGCGGTGCGGACAGCGCGAGACTGGGTGAAGACTTTATCCTTACAATTGAGGCTGGATCTGACGATGAATTTGCATGGTGCGATTTTCAATACTTTACTCGTAGAGTCAGCCTCTGACCATACCGTTGCCGACATCATGACTGTGTACAGTATTTGAACCAAGTAAATTGCGTTTGTTGTAATTCTTCTCGATGTGAATGATCGAAAACAAAGTTGTGTCCTTCCAGTCCGCTCATATTATAGAATACCTGCAACCCTTGGGACGTGCGCGATTACTGAATGTGTAAGGTCTGATAAAACACGTGTTTCGCTATGCCACCGCTCTAGGAAACTGCGCGATTCTCCACCGACCCCTCTCCCACCAAGTTACTTTCGCGGTATGAGATGATGGAGCTTGGCGTCCTCGATGACAATCTCGGCCTTGGGTGCAAGTTGCTTCATAACGGGACGAAACAGGTCGGCCATTTCGTAGAATGAAGCTGCCGTTGCAAGATGCAATGTCAATTTGCGTACGTTGGACATGGTCGGGACGTTCGCCGCAGAGAGCGTTTGCTGCGAGACCATTTCGACGTCTAGACCGGCGGAGAGGCATATGATCACGGTCAATGCTCGCAGGGCGCACGCGGGCGGGAGAGACGCGATGGATCCACCAACCCATTTGAGTTCATCCATCGCATTGTAGTTTTTCGAGTACTTGTCGCCGAATTCCAAATTGACGACCGACCCGCAGTTTTGTAGGTCCAGTCGAGTTTGTTTGGGGACTGGGCGTAGAATCATGAGTCGAAGTTGCACTCGTTTGAATCAAGATGTATGACTCACGTGCTCCTCTGGTGACATGGATCTTCAAATCCCTGAGCGAGGGGAAGGCGCCAGACAAAAGAAGAGTGTTGACTTCGGCTGTGGTTGATGTCTGAAGTATAAGATGCCTGAGATTCGTTGTCCAGTTTGGGCCTAGGAGTATTCGGAAGAGCGTCGGCAGATAGAAGTTACCCTCAGTAATCGCCAAGAATTGAAGAGATGGAAGTAGTTTGACGCCATACTTCTTCAGCACATCGCTTTCTTCCTCGTGTTCTCTAGATAGACTGAGTACGTTTGTTCGCGTCACGCCCAATTCCAACGACACGAGTGCTTTGAACCCGCGGACCAGTCCCAAGAATTCGGAGCTCCGTCCGAACCGAACGTGCTTCAGCGTGAGGGCGCGTAACTCCGAGAATGCGATGACAAGGGCGCGAGCGAGGGGGGTGGTGACCAGGGCGGATACGGGCGGAGTGGCTGTGAGGGCCACGCTGCGGACCGCGCGAAAATGGCAGAGAAAAAGGCAGATGGCAGGGAGATACCACTCTCGGGTCGTGACGAAGAGTCTGAGAGTGATGTGCTGCACGTATTTCTTTACGCCAGAGGAAGCGAACGTGGCCACAGGTCCCTGTGCGACCCGCGCGTCGAAGTTGAGCTTCCAGGTCATGCTGCGAAATAGATGATACTGGGCTCGTGTCGACCATGTCTTGCAGACCAATGTTGTCGCCTTGAGAGCTGTGGATCTTGGTGTGTCCGCGGCCAGACAGTCAATAATTGTGTCCGTCAACTCGGCCGGTAGGGGTGGGATACGTCCAAGGCTATGTAATTCAACCTGGAGGCACATTCCACTGTCTGTTAACTCCAATCCTGAACAAATGAACCCCGGTACACACCTGCATGTGTGAGGACATGGTGGTCGATTGTCAAGTAACGAATTCCGAGCTGTGGCCACTTAACGCGTTCGAGACCCCGGAACTTGCGGTAGACCCAGGACACCCCGCCAGTCGAGTCGTCCAGCGAGCACCAAGTTCCCAGACAAGATCAATACTTTGTATTACTTTCGTGACTAGAGTACACAAGTTACAGCAGAGCTCAGATAACAAAAATTACACATAAAACTACAACACGGCGGAGTGTCCATTTTTGCCGAGGGTCGATTAAAGTGCTGGGGCAACGTAGCAGTTCAGGGATAGTTAAATAATCGTCTTCTGGTCAGACGGGGCCCCTCCCCCGCCGTCGTTTGAGTTCATATTACTCCCTCGTCGCTGCCTTGGGACTAGTGTGCCCGTCTCCGCAACCCTCGCGCCGCGCTCAAGGCTTTCCATCCGGCTTCGCGTCCTTACCGGACTGATCGAGACGCTATTATCGCCCGTCCGACCAGCCCGTTCGAAACTCGACCGCCGGGGAACACGCGTACGAGGACCGAATGTTGGGGACCAAGACGGGTCATGCGTGTGTCCGTTGGTGTGTCCGTTGGTTGGAATGGCGATTGGTTCTGCGATGGTGTCGAGGGCAGGGAACGTCGGAGAGCGTACGGGGCTTCCGATGGAGGGCGGCTCGCCAAATGATGATGAAAGCGAGGGCGGAGGCACCGATGGATAGGTGAGCTCCATTGCGCGGGGCAGAGTGGCAGGGCCGTCCGTGAGCGATCCAAGTGACCCCGGGGTAGTAGCACTTGTGCCATTGCTCACAGGTCCCGCTGGTGGCGAGAAAAGCGTAGGTGACGGTACTGAGGCGGATGCAGAGGACACGGATGGAGGAGTGATGGACGGACTAGCGAAATCCTGAGCGTGCGTGGGACGGTGAATCTGTGAAGGCGGTCGCGGTATTGGTACGCGTGCGGATTGAGTCATGATGGGAGAATGTGGAATGCTTGTTTGTGGGGAAGAGGATGTAGACGGGCGGCGGTGCAAAGGTTGGGATAGAGGGTCAACCGACGAGGGCGCGAGTCCTATGAGGTTGTCTACAGACAAGCCCAGCTGCACCAAGTCAGCATTCAAACAACAACAGACATGGCGGGATGGGGACACAGTAGACGAAAATACTCACCCGCCGTCTATGGTCAATGAGCTCCTCCCTGTAGATCTCGTTCAACCGTGTTATTCGGATGTAATCCCGCTCAGTGGCGACAAGCCGAGCCCTCAGCTGCTCGTTCTCCCTTCTCATAGCATCCAGCATGGTTTCTGTGGTGGGGTCGAGTCTGTTCGCACCTGTGGCGGCCGATCTAGTCTCGACAGGAGAGAGCGTGCCGCTCCCGTTGACAGCCTGCTGCTGGGCCAAGCGCAACGCCGAGATCTCGCGCGAGAGCCTGTTGACATGGCTCTCAGACTCGGCCTCGAGGACGTTCTCGAGCTCGATCTTCTCCTCTCTGAGCTATGTACCGACGACGGTTAAAACGGGCGACGGGCGAGGGGTAACGCGGACTGACTTTCTCGAGCTTGCGGGAGAGAATGTTGATGATGCGCTCCTCCTCGGCCTCGTATGCGTTGATGAGCGACTCTCTGCTGCTCGTGCTGGCCTCGGACAGACGGCGGAGGGGCGGCGAGAACGACATGGTCGCGGATGAGGACGAGATGCAACAAGCGCGCGGGACTTGGTCGGTTCAACCGGATCTACGTTTATCACCGTCAGGTGGGACGTCATACTAGCGGGCTGAGACGAGACGGCCAGCATACGGTTATACATTCGAATCCTCCTCAAACAAATACCAAGAGGTGGCAGGCCAACAGAGCAGTGGTATCTACGGGTAGCAGAGAAACCTCGACAACAGAATAAATCAGAATAAACGGAGGGGATAGGAGTAGCCAGAAGTGCAAGTCCGTTCAGAAGTCGTATCCTTCGACCTTGAACACCTTCCCGTAGTGTAAATAATTGTTCATGATCTTCTGCACCTGATCGGGAAGGCTCATGCTCATCAGCGTGTAGGAAATCTTTGCATGGCCATGGATCTGGCCGAGCTTGAACAGACAGCGTGCGATTTGAGTAGGGTACTGCGCGAACAAGAATTAGCATAGAACTTGACAAACGTGGGCGAGGTGATTTACCGTCATTTCTGTATACTCGCCCCATTGATAGGCAGCCACCCTGATGGCAACTTGTAGCGTTCTTTGAATGTCGCCTTCTTCTGCGTACACGTCGAGCAGCTTCATCCACGGTTTGGCTGCATATCTGCTGCAATCTAAGCAGCGCTGGTATGCCTCCTTCGCCTCTTCTTTGTGGTGCAGACGAAGTCCCAGGTCACCCAGGATCTCCCACTCCATGCCCGTCTTGCGATACGCCACATGCTGTGTCTTGAAATGTGCGACTTCGGCACGGAAGATTGTCCATACACGAAGATCCTGTGACACAACAGTGAGTACAGAACCGGACAAGAAGATAAAACAATTGTACCTCGTACAACACCATAAACAAGTTATCCAACCAGCGTTCGCACAGCCGCTTATTCGTGAACGAGAACGCCTCTTGCTGGGCTGCCGAGGTCCCAGACTCTGTGGTGGTGTCCTGCGTCGCATCTGCAGCTTGCACGGGCTTCTCGAGGTTGCTCTCTGGTGGCTGGTCGCCATTTGTTTCGGTACCATTGGTCGTTGCCTCTCCTGTCTTCGATCTCTCCCGGTTGCTCTCGGTCGAAATTCGAATGGTAGGGATACCGTTGGTGATGGCATCCACATCGGGATCATTGCCACCCGTACCGTTCTTCGTGGAGTTTTTCGGAGACTGTAAAGGCGTTCCAGCAGTTGACATTACGCCTTTGGTTGATGCGTCGTCGTCTGCGTCCTTGGCAGCCAGCGCGGAACTCTCGCCGTACGACACGGTGCCGTCTTCATGGATGACGGGTGTAGCTGCAGGGGTCTCGGTTGCAGCTTTCTGAGCGCGATATTCTTCCTCCATGACGAAAACGGCACTCCGCGTCTTAAGGAGCTCGTCCCAACCAATTTTCGAAACAAGGCGAGTGAGCAGCGCGTATGCACGAGCCCAAGTACCCCGTAGTCCTGGAGCCGGGAGGCGAAGGAGGGCTGGGTCGGCCTGAGTAATTTGATCAGTGGCTATATCTGGACGCAGGTGGTGACCATACCTCATCGTCTTCTGTCTTTGCTTTGTCCGGAAGTATATCGACGATAGGGCTTTTTGGCGGAAGGTGCACTCTTGCAGCAGGGAGGCTGCGATGCGAGTCCCGCCCGTTATAAGTGAACATCGGACATGAGTTAAGCGTCAACAATGCCTATGGAGGCGTTAGCTAGTGTCGATGACAGATGCTGCAGACGTACCGAGTCGTACATCCCTAGGTCGATGTAGATATCTGTGAGTTTTTCCCAGGTAACAAACTCGCTGGGGGCGCAGTTGACAGCCTGCCGAGCCAGTCGGAGTGCCCACTCATAGTTGCCTTTCGAGCGTAAGAAGTCGCACTGTACATGCAGCAGTGTATACGACTGTGGCGTTTGCTTCATAGCGGCAGCCATGATTTGGACGGCTTTAACTTCCTCATCTTAGGGGCAAAGTTAAACACTGTAAAAAGGTGATAAAACACAGTACTCACTCATCCCAACGTAGGATCGCGCAAGTAATGAAGAGACTTCTGGCTCTCTGGCACTGAGCTTTTCGAACAGGTTGGCCGCATGCTGATACCTCCCACTATCACCGCAGTACTTCATGACAGCGTTGGTGAGGTGATTCGAGACAACAGTTGCGACTTGGATCTCTGGATCAGACCCGACTTGCCAGCCTTTGGTGAACAGCGCCTCAGCAGCTTGGAGGAACCGGAGTTCGCCTTCTGGAGTGGTGATAGGGTCCAGTTTACGGTACGCTTCAATCCAATATGCGGGGTCGTCGGAGTAGAGTATAGAGCGAAGAAGGGCAGAGAGATACGTTTCTTGCCATATTTCTGCCGTCGCTTCGTGTCTATGTAGAGTGAGTAGCATGAAACGTCAATAGGAGGGCACCCATTCGATAGAATTGTACGTGCCGTTCTCCCCGCAGATCCACGACATACGCGTTGACTCCTCCAGGAATCTTCACGTCCACCCTCACATCGACTCGTGAGAACGCATTGAAGCAGCTGACGCGGTCTCAGTCGCCGCCACACCACACCTCCACAGATGGTGTGCACGTACCAATAGCATCCATTCCGCACTTTCCAAGCCGAACCCTTGGTGAACCAACCAGCCTCCTCCTCAATAGCATACGTGAGCGAGTTGATGTAAGCCGCCAGGGAGGCGGATGAAGACGCGTCGACACCAGAGACGTAGTGGTAAGAGCCTAACTGTGCAAGATGTCAGTACAACGCGCAGGTCGTCGTACATTCCGACGCACGTCACGGTTTCCCGCTCGTCCTGAGCTCTTGACAACATGGCAGAGGTCTGGGGGCCCAAGCTCCCTGAAGGTTGCTGTGCGAAACGGAAGGCGTATGAGTGCGGGTTGCTGAGGACATCGCGAGATTGCGGCACGTACAGAGGCATTCGGTACGCGCAGTAAGCGACTCTCCCAAGTCGACCTAAGCGACGGTAAGCCTCGCGTTCGTCGTTCGGAACGGCGAGCAGACATACCTCGAAGATCTCAGGCACGTCCTTGAACGACGCATCCGCCATCGCTGTGAACGACACGCAAAGGGTTACATGGAGACCCCGAATTGCGATCGCGGTGTCCATGGGCGCTAATGGTGTGATGGTACGTGGAAAGGCCGGGACTCCGGCCACCCTCCTTCGTCCGGACTTCGAGGCTGTTCGCCAGGCAACAGTACGTGCATAGCGTAGCCTCATGGTTCGTAGCGTCCATGCATATGCGATCCTCAGGAAATTTAAACGCGAATACAGGTTTTAATAGAGGAAAGAGACGACGCTGGACACCTGCGTACGGTGTTCACACTCGACGATTCGGGTAGTGAACGACTCGGCATTGTACGTGGGTCAGAGAAACACGACAATTTGAGCCAACAAAATCCGTAGCGTGCAGAGAATGTCAGCAAGAGTCGCGACTTTGTACATCTGCTCCAGGGGATGTTCCTTCCCGCTGGCTATCCAGCGAGCGTGTCTTCAGGTGTGTCATTCTGCATATTATTCTCCATTTTCTAACGTCGTACAAGACTACATGAAGTACATTCTATGGTTAGCATTGATCAGCAATGTACCTGATATCTTAGGATAACAGGTACCAAATTTTGAATGGATTGCAAGCATTCTGCAGTTCTCTAGCAGGTCTCATTGCCTCCAGGGCAGTCCTCCAAGGTCTGTGCAGCTCGCGCCATGCGATTCAACAACTAAATGACATCGGTCAGGTCATGGCGTTGGGCAAGCTAAGGCTTCAGCAACTAATGCCCTTCTGTTGACTATTTTCCAGGACGTATTCAGTCGTATTACCAGTCAGTTTGCTCTACCTCATTCTACGCAGACATGCCAATAACCGTTTCTCCCGTAGCTATTAGTTCTGCATATTACCTCGGCACCTCACTGTCCCCAGAAGCAAAGACATATCGCCTTCTTGCCGACCTATTCAACGATTCCGCCCTAATACTAGACACACTATCACCGCATTTCTCCAACCTCTCTATACACTGGATTGCGGTTTCTTGGCTTCCCGTTTTACTACCTTCCCTCGTCTCCAAACCTGGATACCTCCGCGGCGTTGCACTATGTCTGAGCGGGGCTCTCCGCGCGCTTTGTGGGCTAGCAGCGGGAGGGTCCAAAGCAGCTCTGACCCTGCATTTCGCTCAACCAGATAATGGAGCGTCGACAGGCGACATAAGCGACCTCAGCGCGAAGGATGGAAGCAAAGAAACCGTACTGGCTTTGGTCGGGATGTTGGTCAGTTGAGAAATCCGCCCGTCTTGGCATCGCTTTGACTTCCGAGTCTGTCCACAGTGCGGGTCCGCCTTGATGCCCTACGTCGAAGGCCCGCGGGCAACATATGGACTCTTGGCCCTTCTCGTCACGGCACACATCTTCTTCAACTACATTGCCGTTCGTGGCGTAACCCTTCGCTCCTTCAACCGCCAACGTACAACTATCCTATGGCAGGCCTATCGCGACTCCGCGGGAAAAGTAGTCATGACGCCACCGCAGGTCGCCCGTCATGAACGGATTTTCGCCCGCCCGTCACTCATGCGCTACTACGAGCCTTCAGGCCATTCTCGCACCATTGGCCAATGTACCATCGGCTCCTCGCTCTCATCTATTTTATGCACGCCAGATAGCAGTTCGGTGTTGTCGAGGTTCAACTGCCTTGGGCGAAGAGAACGACCAACATGGTCGCGGACATCGGCTCCTGCCACCATAGCAGCGACAGTGATCGCCGTATTTACGGACGAGAAATATCTCTTATGGTTCGACGCGCGTTCAAGGCGTTCGTATCCTGAACTTCATATCATTCTCAAGGAAGGACACTCCCCCGTGGATCATGTCAAGGCGTGGCTCCATGCGCTTGAGCTAGCCAAAGTAGCGAAGGCTGACATCCAAAATTCGGACGCTCAGACTCTGCTGGCTCATGTGCGCAGTGCGAAGAGGATCGTGGACTCAACATTCGACGAATTCATGGAGGCCGCGCGAAAGCGTCAGTGGGATATCGACTCGGCCGCTGGGGGGTTCGTCGTAGGACTTCCTGGAGTAGTCAATGTCGTCCCTGGTCCAGAGGGCGAACACAGGAAGCATGCTTGATTTACTGTACAACTAGATTGGATACATCGCTAGCGGCAGGAAATGGGCTGAGAACACTTGAGTCATGTAAAGATACCAGCTACCTCAACGTGTGCAGTATCTTCAGGTCAGTCCTATCAGCTCATTGGATGCCAGGCTCTGCATCAGGCTCTTCAGTCTCCTCGGCCGCAACCGGTCCATCTCCCTCGTTCAAGTCCTCTTCTTCATCTTCTTCACCCTGTTCGCCTCCATCATCTTCATCTTCATCCTCCTCTTCGCCGTTGGCTGCGACTACCTCGCCCTCTCCCTGAATTCCCGGCGGACTATAACTGATTCCTGGCTGTGGAGGACGCAGCCAATAGCGCGGCATGGGCGTCGGCACAGCAGACGTAACGCGCACAAGAGGCTGTAGCCACTCCAGCGTTCCCTTGTCCATCTCGTCCTCGAGCGGCTTTCCCAAAGCGAGCTCCGTGATCGGATGCCCAGCGCGACGTCTCTGGTTGACAAGCTTCATAAGCAAAGAGGCATCGTCCAAGCGCGTGAGGGTAAGCGTGGAAAGCCGCGGCATCCATGACTCCGGGGTCACCAGCATTTTCAGCACGTCGTCCGCGAGAGTATCGGTGAGATCGAGGGTTGTGATAGTAGACGTGAGATGCTCGATGTCGTGGATGCTGGTCCCAACCATATCGTCCGCCACGATCCGTAGATGGTGGAGGGAGGGGGTCTGGGTGAACCAATTGGGAGGAAGGCCAGGAGAAAGCGCGTGGTCGCGGTAGGCCAGCTCGAAGGTCTCGAGATCGGGCGCAACGATGCGCGCCAGGAGCCACTCTAGGCAAAACCAGGAATGATGGAGTACCAGCGTGCGCAAGGTAGGGAATTCGATGGGTGACAGAAGTGCATCGACAGTCTCGTCGTCGTCCAACATCTCCACGGAGACGTTGTCCAGGGTCAAATGGGTCAAGTGAGGAGCTGACTCGATGACTCCGCGAAGGTAGTGTACCGAGACGTTGTGGTCGCATAGAACGAGGGTGTGCAGGTTTTGCAGCAGCGGAGAGTTCATCCTCACAAACATTTGGCGTATGCGAAGGCACTTCAGAGATGCTGATTCACTTTCAAAAGCCATGACCGGGAACTGGAGGTCGGGCAGCGCGGGTTCTATCTGGATAGTTTCGAGGTTTGGGAACTTCTTGAGAAAACCGGTGATTGGTTCTATCAGCGATGGGCAGGCGGTAGTAATGGTGCAGCTCTTGCAGCGTTCCCTTCTCATCCAAAGAGGAAAGGTAGGAGAATGTATAACCGTCCTAGGATCCCGTTCAAGTCCCATGCAGCGAAAATGGACGGAGATTTTGAGCGGCTTGGCGCGGTCCAGCAGCCACATGAACTTGGGCCGATGGAAAGTTTTTGGGTGATCTACATCTATGTGTACGCAGGACCATATGCTTGGTATGCCGAAGGCAACGTCGCGAAAGCGCTGCGAGACATGCGTGATCGTAATCGGGTCGGCCAGCTCGGAGGGGTCCTCCAGGTAGCAACGATCGGGGTCGTGTTCGTATGCACTCTGAACGATCATGCAGAGTAGTTCGTTTGGTAGGCTGTATATCGACACCAAAGTTTCATCGTCGACGACGTCTAAATCCGAGTCGGTCCCTGTTGCGTCAATTGATGAAGACGCCATGTCGATATTTCGTGCAACCTAGATCGTTGTGATGTTCTTAGCTGTCAGTTTCCTAGAGTGAGGGTAACCAAAATATAACATACACAGTTTTCCTCCAAAGCTGTGGGCATGAGGGTGAAGCGCTATCTCAAGGTGGAGGGCGGGGCGCTCTGATCATCCAGCGCTCGGCAATCTCCGATGGTCGCCTTGTGTTATTCCCGTATCGCGATCGACCAGTGACTGACCACGATGTCTATTCAAACTCAGGTTCGTCTCAACTCTCAACGGTGAAACGAAGCCCCATACTCATACAGACCAACTAGGATGCGCAGGGGCACAGCTTGGCTCTGCCAGCTGAGCTAACGGACGCGATCATCGACTGTCTAGCTGCAGACCTACCAAATTCCAAACCTCTCAAGGCGGCGACTCTGGTCTGCAAGACATGGTCGCCACGGGCTCAGTTCCATCTATTCGAGCGCATGACTTGGCGTATTGGCTTCGATGCGCGGGTTGAACAAGAACCGATGGCTACCTTCGCGTCCTCTAGCGTGAAGAAATACGTGCAGCACATCACTCTCAAATTCTTCGTCAAGACGCAGGAGTGGAACGTTGCTGCTGCCCAACTATTCCTATGCCACTTCAGCTCAGTTCGAAGCTTGACTCTCGCATGCACCGCAGACCCCCTAACCGTGATAGGCCCTGACTTCGCTCAGGCCCTCTCGGGAGCATTCCCCGCCTTACGTGCCCTCGAACTCGGAAACGTACTCTGTGAGAGCGGAGCAGACCTTTTGAAATTGGTCTGCTCTTTCAGGGCACTCGTATCCTTGGGCTGGAATTGGCCTTGGCAGATGGCCATTTCCAAGGAATGCAAGGCCGAGCCGCTCCTTTCCCTTCAGTCTCTGACGGTGTCTCGCGTCCCACTCCGTATGGGTGACTTCTTCCACTTTCTACTAGGAACAAGCGGAATAGCACACCTCGAATACCTCACACTTGAAACATATGCAATATCCGAAATGAACGATCTGCTTTCATCTGGCCCGCTACTCATGAAGGATTTGAGGGTCTGCGGATACCTTGGTATGGCGTGTCTTCCTTCAGTGAGGAGTGTTGCTTTGACTAACCTTCCCCCAGACAAGCCAGACCCGCTTGTTCTACGAAACTGCAGGTCATTGATCAACTTGGAGCTTGGCGTTAAGGCAGCCGTAGACCCAGTCGAGGAGATCGAATGGGTTGCCGCGACCCTTGCAACACTTCCTTCTCCATGCGTCCTGCAAAGGCTGACCGTCTCCATTCGACTCTCCTCAGTAGGCGTAGAGGAGGCACTTCATTCATTTTCCCGGACCCCTGCCATTGCTAGTCTGCGCAACGTCACCGTTCACCTCACCCTGGTTGACCTAGCTTTTCTGCGGCTTGCGAAAAACCTGTTTCGCGAGGTCATGGACAAAATTGCTCCTCAGGCTGAGCTATCCATGCACTATCACTACCTTCATCGTCGTTTCTAGCAAAAATGCGGGGATGATAAAATGTGCGTGGTTTCTTCGTCCTTACATCAGCTACACCGTACACTGATTATAGATCCATCCTCTGGGTAGAGATAAGAACTCGCAGCAGGTTCCCAGCCATCCGTCGAATTCATGACCCCGTGAGATTCGTTGCGGCGCTGTAGACCTCCGTTGACTACGACACATGTATGGTTTATCCCAAACGATATTATCGGTATTTTGAACATATTCTTGTGCTGAAGCCGATGCTCGCGGGTCGATGCTCACCAAAAGTCAGATGAGTCGCGTCACTCGGAAATCCCTGCACTGTATAGCACGTATCTACCCGTTGATCCTCTGTCATTCTCCGGCGTCACGGTGGTACGTTACTGTCGAGATGGTGAAAAGCCTAAGCTCGGTTTACTTCAGACGCGATTCAAGCTGAATTCACTCACCCGTTACGATCGTGAGTGGTCCAATTTTTTTTTTTTTTTTTTTTCAATTCGCTGTCTCCCAGCCCTTTTCCGTAGACGGGTGCAATCTTATCATGGTCGTCGCCATCGGGCTGTTCAATGAATACCACCGACAGGGGTGCTGGAAGGTGAGCCCTTGCTGAATAGCCAATCAAGCGTGCGTTACAGCATGGAAGAGCCGTCTAGCCCCACTGACCGGACTTAGATTATCACCCTCCATGAATTCCGGTGTTCACACCTATTGACTGTCAAAGCTTAAACATTTTCCAGGCTTATCGGTCAGCAAAAGTCGTCTTCGTCACCACCTACCTGGTGCGGAGCGCACGCCGTGTACGTAACCCGCGCGAACAAGATGTTTATTGGACACAATTTGACAACCATTCCTCAGCGGCCCTCGACATACGTTTCTCCGTACTTTGCTTCTCGGAACAGACAGACGGCGATGTCGATGATCTCAAGGGACGCCAGTAACGGTCAAATGCGGAGCGAGCTGGAAAGCACACAAGCTCCCGAGCAAGATGTCAGGATGTCGTCGGGGGTAGAACATGTTATAGCCGTGGCGCCATAAAGCATTACATGGGAAGCGTTGGATATACTGGGGTATGCTCGCGCCACTTCCTTGCGCTGTGGCTGACTCTCAGTCCTTTCCAACCCAGGGGCCATACCCTTCGTCCATCTACGTCGCTCGCTGCATTGCACGTTCGCTGCGGGCTGCTGTGTACGTCGGTGACTGACGCGGGGGTCTGACCCCGAACGAGAATGGTCCCATTCCTACCCCCGACGGGGCGCGAACGGACCACGAAGTCTGCATTGGCTGGCCCGTCGACAAGTCTGCGACGCGCTGTAAGTTACGGCGGACGGACCATGCCCCAGCGCTGCATATTGCGCTCCACGCGCTGCGGCAGGCCGTCTCGCCGTCTTCTCTGCCCAACCAAACTCAGTTCTGACGCTGATTGGCAGACAGGGCGGCGCCAGAGCCTGCCAGAGCGCGGTCTCGAGCTGGATGACGGTGTGTGCTCGTGTGGGCGAACCAGCCCTCCGCGCCGCCGGCGAGAGGCAATCGTGGGTGCTCGGTCGGCCAGACAGACGATCGCGCGTGCCATGTCGGGTTAGGCTGGCCCTGCCCCTCGCGCGCAGAGAGAAATATATAGAAATGCGATCCGGGATCTGGTGCGACGATGTAGGTGGGGTCGTTATTAACTTAGCTCGGTGCCGCGAGCAGCACCCGAGGTTCAGCCGGCGCGAGGATTCCGGCGGCACGCGCTGGGCCGGGGGGAGCAACACATGGGGTGCGTCGGGGAAGCAGGTCGTGGTCGCCTCTGGCCCTCTGGCAGATGCTGCAGCATGGGTTTGACTCGGGGAAGGTCGAGCTCTGGCGCGCTGCCCTGGCTGGCCGTGCAGATCAGAAACGTCTCGCCGTTCGCAGACGTTCCGCACTGGGGCCCCACAGCGGCCCAGCCCTGCACGCCGCCCCCGCGGGGATTCAGAGAGAACGAGGGGGTGTCCCCCATCGACACCGTCCCCCGCCGCTGGTGTCGCGCACGAGCGTGCATGTGCTCCGCCCGCCTTCTCCGTTCCTGTCGAATCCCTGACCCCGGCGCCGTGCCAGCATCAGAAAACGCGCGCGTGGCGCGCTCGAGGGGCTGCATTTCGTGTTGTGATGGTGGGGCAGAACTCATTTTGACTGTTAGAGTTGCGGTCGGCCTCTATGGGGGCTCGCGTTCAGGGACGCACGGTATCGCTGCGCGTCCGGCGTCCTCTGCAGCACGTTTTCATCTGAGGCGCGTCTGCACGGTCATCGTGAGTCCAACGCGGCGACCTACGAACGCGCCAGCCAGACGGTCGCAGACGAACAAACGACGGCACCGATTCGGAATGCAGGTTGCGGCGCATTAAAAGGCCGACGCGGGGGGCGAGCCAATCGGGCGCGGTGCTGCTCGTGAGTTGCATTGAGGCGGCTCGGCGGTTGCGGTGCCTTTCGCGATGCGAGCAGGTTGTGCGGTTGCTGGGGAACACGGGCTGGGACGCGGTGGGTGTTTGTTCTCCATGGATCCACTTTGGAAGGGTGCCGGATTCGGGTAGCGCACGGGTGCTGAGGGCGTTAGGGGCAGAAACGACGCTAGGACGCGGCGGCGCAGCGAGGCGGTGAGGACGCGCGACGCCACGCGAGCCCGCGTCTGCCCTGGCGATCCTCCGTCGCGTCGCACGGCCAGCCTCACCGTCGCGCTTTGCGACTGACACGCTCTGCACAGGGCGTGCGCACAAAGCGACGTGCGCGGTACGTAATGGTGGGCTAACGGGCACAGAGGCAGGGGCGCGATCGTCGTCGCAGGTGCACGGTAGATTGATTTCGCGTGGCGGGCCCTGCGCTGCCAGGCCCTGCCATGCTGGGCAGCGGACGGAGGGTAGCCTCGTGGCGCGCGAGAATGCGACGCTCCTGATTGGCGCGAGCCGCCCTGCTGTGGGTGCTAGCAACCAACGGCGGCGGCGTCGGGCACGCACGCTAAATTAACAGTTGTCGCGGCGGAGGAACGGGAGGTCTGAATCGAAATCGCGACGCCCCTAGCGCGAGTGGCCAGACGGATGACGTCGGATACGCCCTCACGTCCGCGTCACGCACGCCGACGCAGCTGCCATCGCGTGTGGCGGGCCGCGCTCGGGGACCCAGGCCCAGCGCATGTGCAATGGACGTGTGCTTGATTCTCCGCTGATGCCGCCGCGGACAATTGTTATTATCCGCGCGGTGCGGGGTCGCGCAGCTCGCGTCCCCCGCGTACTGCGCCTCGGTGCCCGCCGCCGTCGTAGCCAGACTCTGACACGCTCCTGTGTCGTGGGTGGGGGCGCAACTGGGAAGCTTATCACATCGCGTGTCGTGCGGTATGACGAGAGGCGCAGGGCGGCCGGCCTGGGCGGCTCAGCAGGATGAGTCAAGGCCAATAAGTAGCGGGTCGCGAAATCCGTCGTGCCGGAAAGGGGGGGCGTCGATCGAGCTCGGCTCGATCACGCCAACAAATGCGGGGTGCGATGGGCGGTGTGGGGTAGCCACAGCGGAGGCTGCGAGCAGCGTGCGTTGCAAAGCGACCGAGGAACAAACGGTCGCGATAATGGAGGCGAAAAGCTTGATAACGCGGATGGGCCGCATTGGTGCGAGCGGAGACGGCGAGCCCGCTGGCAAAGGAGATAGGTACGCCACTGTTGGTGAAGAAGGCGGCGGGACAAATTGGACGGTTTCGTATTTGCAGTGTTGCTTGTTGGACGGGTTCGGCCATGCGAACGTACGAGTTGCATCAGCGCTGGTTGATGAGGGCGGGCGAGATCCCCTGGAGGACAGATCGGTTCAATCTTGCCGCCAAGACCCCGCAAACACCGTGGAGAAATCTTCACAAAGCGGGGTTACGCTGGTTCGTTTGCTCCTGGACGCTTGTCTTCGAGTTTCTGTGTGTAGATGGCAGAGGCAGCAAAGCAGATGCTACAGTCGATCGGTCCATTCAGCATGCTGGTGACATCTGAGTTGTCATACATGGGGCTCGACATGATGACCGCAGCGGATGCTAGCCTGCACGTTCGTTAACTCATGGAACAGCATAATTCACCGGTACCCTCACTTTTGCAAACAGAAGGAGTTCGAAGGGAGCAACGCCGTTTGCAGAGATAGCGCAGATTTCGAACGAGATAGCAGAGCTTGTTAAGCAACTTGCTTTCATGTAACAGGGAAGCAAGGAACGGGAAGCGCGCACAGGCCGACAAGTCCTGTCGGGGCTCGTTATGCGAAGAAGACGGCGAGACGTGTTTGGGGTCTTTGATGATTGTCCCTACCCGAGGTACGAGGGCGGCAGTGGAGCGTAGAGGCTCAACGTCGGGGCAATGACGAGAAGCTCGGGGCGGCGAAGGCACTGGCGTCATGGAGGCTGTGCTGGATAATGAAACGGAAATACGATCGAGGACGATGCGGGGCGGGACGAGGAAGCGGGTAGAGTGCAGTCGAGGGGAATCGTCAAGTCTTGTCAATTCTAACGCTGGTGGGATGTTGAGGGCAACATCAGCCTCGATGTTGGGTGTCGGCTACGACGACGATAAGCGCGCTTCAACCGCCCCAACGTCCGTGGGTGAGATCCTGTCCCCCCTGTGCTGAGGGTCTTCGGTCAGGGTATATCCAAGTATTTGTGTTGCCGGGACCCTAGCCACGAAGTTCGATGTGCCCCACGAAGACAGAGGACCACGGGCTGGAGCCCGAATGCTACCGCAGATGAGGATCTCAAAGCCGGCGTTGTGAGACTTCGGGTTCGACTGTCTCAAATTTCGTGCAATATGAGGTTTAACTAACCCGCCCGGGTAGAGTTGGCAAGAGGGCGCGACGATCCGGAAAGGAAGTTGAGGCGGGGGACGCTAGAAGCGTGCAGCCAGGGCAGGAGATGACCATTATGCTCTGAGGTGCGATTCGTTCCTGAGTGCGATCGGGTGAATAGATTTGGAGCGCTTGCTGGAGAAAGGAATTGTATTGCAGGGAAACGGTTCGATGTACATTGTGCAAAGAGACAGCTTTGCAAAGCGATAATGTCGCGAGAACGGCGGAAGTGGTGGCGGCGGGGATACGTAAGAGGGCGAGGGCGAGCGGGGAAGCGGAGGGTTCTCGAATGCGAAGTGCAAAGGGGAAAGCGATGAAGCGTCGTATGTGCAAAGCGAATAGTGAAATTGAGAGGGTAGGTGTGGGATGGTAGTTGGAAGCTGGGCCCGCATGGCTGTGCGTCTGAAATGCGAACCCTGGGCGGTGGACAAGGTTGGAGGATGACGCGCCTGAGAACGGCGATGGTGATGAGATGGACGGGGATCATCCGTGATGTGGGGATGCGGGGTCGACGCCGGGGCGTCGAGGGGGGGCCGCATGCTAGGTGTGGCGGTGAGGGCAACGGCGGGGACGACGACGAGAAACGCGGGGAGGGTACGTGTTTCGGGGCGAAAGACTCTTGGCCTGAGTCTGCCTGAGCCTGGAATCGGTGGATATTTGGTTGTGTTTGTGGGGTATTTGGTCCTGATGGACCGAAACAACGGAAACGCGGGGTGCAGGAGACCGGTGAACCGGGCCTTCGCCTGAAAAGGAAGGCGGAGGTCCCCCAGACGCGATTCGGCGAGAGCTGAGAGATGTTATTAGCTCCTGCTGCTGCGTCGTCCTGCCTCTACCTTGCCCGACCCTGCACCACCACGCCCGACGATGGCCACCTCCCTCTACTCATCGTACAAGCCGCACCGTCAGGAGGGCTTCCATCTCCCATCGCCCGCCCCCTCTACCCCGCCGTCCAGCGACGGCACCCCCGCAACCAACTTTGACACCCACAACCTCTTCATCTCGCCCCCCACTTACCTCTCCGTCCCCGAAACCTTCAGGAAGTTCCCCGGCAACGACCACGGCTCTAACGGCAGCATGGATTTCTCGGACGAACTCGCCTCTTTGATCACTCACCCCCATCCGAGCTCGCAGGAGCGATCGACGCAGAGCCCAGTGAGCCCATACGACGACTATCGCTCGTCGACCCACAACATCTTCGACATTTCTGCGCCAACGAGTCATCACCACCACAGTCAAAGCGGAAGCAACCACTCACCGTATACGCCAGGCGGGAACTCGCAGTTCTCGCTCCCGCCCAGCTCGTCGTTGCCCATCGGCACCCCGACGCACCCGTTGCATGAGTTCTCCACCCATGCGCACTTCAACAGCACCGTCCCCGCCATCGGCTCGTCCATGCGGTACGAGCCGCCGTCGTCCTCACACGGCCATTCCCAGAATACCCCCTCCCACCCGTTCGCCCTCAACACCTCGTCGTCCAACAACAATGGTAGCCACAGTAACAATGCTGCTGAGCCATCGAGCGTCGGATCCTTCTCCTCCCATTTGTCGGGCCTTTCTGCCTTCTCCTCAGGTACGACGACCACCAACGCAACGAACCCCAACGACTTCCTCAACCGACACACCCCGTCCCCTTCGGACGGCCACCCGCCGCATCGCTCCCGCTCCCGCAGCCGATCCTCTATATCCACCCCGCCGCAACCGCCACCAAGCACAAACGGGGGGCCCACGCGGCGCACCCGCACAAAGCGCGGGAGCGTGTCCAGCGTGTCCCCTCCGCCGCTTCACCGCGGTCACATAACACAGCCTCTCGTCATTCCCAACTCCTCAGCGAATGGACCACCCAGCGCTGGCGGCGCTTCTGCGCGGTCTCCGTTGGGCATGCATTCCACGGGCTGGTTCCACGGCGGCTCGTCATTGCCCGGCGTCAACGGAATTGGTGGAATGGCGTCTTCTTTGTCCTCGTCATTGCAGGGCATGGGCGGTATGGGAATGGGGGAATTCAGCTTGCCAACGCCGGATAGTGTTCATGGTGGATTCTCTGCGTTCGGCAATGGTCTTCCGCCGATCGGAATTAGTGGAAGTCCCAAGGAGCTGGGAATGGGTTTGGGTGGGATGAAGGGGGATAGCCCGAGCAGTCCGACGGCGGCTGGGGACATGGCAGCAAAACAGTGAGTCTTTGCTGGCTTTCCCCCTACGCAACGCTCATCAAAAGGCAATGCAGGGCTATGATTGCTAACGAAAAGCGTCGGCGGAGGCGCGAATCCCACAACGCGGTTGAGCGGCGGCGGCGAGACAACATTAACGAGAAGATTTCCGAGCTTGCGACGTTGATACCCGAATGTCTGCTTGATCCCAATGGTGTGCTCCTTGTCAGTCGTGCACGGTGGTCGTAGCTCACCTTATCCGTCTGTTGATGTAGCAACTATGGCCATGCCACAGCTGTCGGCGACCACGAGTGACGATGTTCTGCTGGGGAACACGATAACGTCCTCTGCGATCGCCGCGTCGGACGCGGATGCGCCGACGAAAAAGGAGGAGGCCGACGAGAAGGATACTGAAGCGTCCAACGCCGTCAAGGCGAACAAGGGCATGATTTTGCGCAAGAGTGTCGAGTACATCAGGTGGGTGTCGAAATTGTCTGTGCGTCGTCGAGTGAGGGGGGACTGCGAGAGCAGAGACGAGCGGGGGGTGGTTATATGCGCGGAAAAGCGAACAGAAGTCGACGTGGCGAGGAGGCGGGGCGTCCTCGTGATTATTGCGACGTGTCCTGCTGCGTTCTGCGGCGTATAGGGCCTTTGCGAGTGCGCGGAGGAGTATACGCTTCAAAACCTCGGGGGGACATATGGCACGGCGGGTGCCCATGTGAGGCCAAGCGCCCGGCACGTGACGCGTCTTCTTATGATGCGAAGCACCGAGCACGCCCGCCTGACCCGCCAGACACCAGCGACGCTCGCTGGCGGGGCTTTATCCCATTTATCTCCGGGATGGGGTGGATTCAAAAAGAGCGATGTATTGCACTGCGGCGCCTCGTCGTACTTATGCTCGGATTATGCTCTACGTGATCGAACGACTTATTGACGAATACCGCGATTTTATAGGTACCTGCAGCAATTGGTTTCCGCCCAAGCCTCGCGCAACAGGGATCTCGAGAAGCAACTCCAGTCAATCCGGCTCAACGGCGGATCTCCATCGTCCACTGCGGCCGATGCTAACGACGAGGAAATGCTTGTCCTCAGCAGCGAAGACGACTTCAACCTGAACATTAGTGGGCACACTAGCGGGCAGAGCGCCACTCGGTCGAAGAAATTCGGCGGCTTCGAGCTCGAGAGCGTCGCTGAGATGGAACAAGACACTGATGACTTTTACCCGAACGGCTACCATCGTCACGGGCGCAACGACGAAGACCACGACATGGACCGGCCGAGTACGGCTGGTACGGGAATTGGCGCAAGCCCCCTCAGCGCAGGCAGTGGTTCCGACGAACAAGATAACGATCAAGATAACGACGACAACAGGCAGGCGAGGGAACGAGAGGAAGAAGAGCGGGGACGGAAGGGGCGGGATGGCCGGCCAATGGGAACCTCAGCTATGAACGGCGTCGCGATGAAGACCGAGGAGGGTATGGAAACCTCGTAAGGCCTTCGAACGGGGCGGCGTCGCTTGCCGTCTCCCCTCGAAAATGCGACGCTCAAGATCGGACATGGATAACGGACCCGCTCTGTTCTTGGGTTGCCTAAGCCCTATCGACTCGCCCGTGCGCGTCTCCGCACGACATCGTTTGTAGCTTTTCTCGTTCTCTCTGGCGTCGCACCATCTCGCTTCCGCGCTTTCATTCACTTCAGGACTCGACTCTCCGACGCACTGTATCCATATTACCCATCTGCCCATCTTGCGTACGACGGTCTTATTGCCGGTCCTTGACTCACCGCCCAGGCCTTACCTCAAACCTCACGGCGTCGCTTCCCCCGTTGTCTTCTTGGAACCCTTCCCACGCTGCCTCCCTTAGCTTTCATATTCTGTTCTCTCCCTCCATTCCTCTGTATACTGCTTCGTCATCCCCTTGCTACTCTTCATCGCTCTTCTCTCTCACGTCCGCCATGCGCATGTCCCTCACGATTTTGTCGCCCCGCATCTAATTAATTGCCGCCTGTACCATATCCAAACCCACTCCATGATCCCCCGACCCTCGTTTACCCCCTCCCCCTTCACACCTTCCCATGCATCCACCTCAGCGGTTCTTAGCTGCTGGGGTGCAGATACCGTCTGGCGCGGGGTCCCCAAAACAGAATCTGACGAACCTAAGTAACATGCTCACGAATCTAGGCGTTACCACATGTGTATTGTATGATAGCTAGTGCCCACTTTACATCGATATCAATCAGCTCTTGACATCATTTTTACTGTGCGCTCTTGAGTTTGCTGCGCTGAGACGTCTCCCGTTGAGCAATCGATGCCTTCTGATCTCATTTCGTTCTTTGTGTCGCCATCCCTTGTACGTCAAGATCTCATCTGCGCTGTCGCAGGGTCATGGCGATAGGAAATGGACGAAATGAAGGTTCAGAGCTGCTTTCATTATAGAGCATTACGCGACGTACTACTTAGGTACGAGCGCAGCTTCGCGTGCAAACACCACAAAGCTCCCTATAGCGGCGCAGCGAAAATCCTACGAAGGCCCATCTCAAAGCCGAGGGAGCAATTACGCTGTGCAGGGTTGCTGCAATGCTATTGGAAAGGAATTACGACGGGAAGGCCGTCTGCGTCCGCGGAAGCGATGGGCGAAACGCACGGCGAGGCGCCGCGCCCTTGCACGTCCCATCCGGCTCCCCTTTTCTGTGCCTCCGGGCTGGGGCACCGCGTCGCGTCTCCGCGGCAGGGCGACAAGCTCGCAGCGCGTGATGCGCGCGGCCGCTACGCCCGCCAGCAAGGCGGGAGGAGCGATCCCTGATCCTCCATCGCTCACTGGCAGGCTCGCCGCTCGGCTGCCGCGCGCGCACGCGCGCGCGAGGAGGGCCCGCAGCGTCATTGGTGACACGGGCTTGGGCGTGTTCGGGCACGGATGAGAGGTGGACCATGGCACTGATTTCCGGCCGTGTTCTATCGGAGGACAAAGAGCGTTCGCCCGCAGCGTGGGACGCGCCGTCCAGATACGGCGCAGGGCCAAACAGCCCGCAGAGCGAGGAAGACCGCACACCCCCACCCTGCGGGGGGGGATCAACGGTGATCGGAGCGGTTGCAGCAGGAAGGAGAAAGGGACGGCGCGAGTCCGGGGGCTGAGCTCGCGCGGTGGGGGACTGCGAGCCCCGCGCGGGCGGTTCGGCGGCGCGGCGCAAGGAAAGGGCAGCATTGGTCGGAATTCTTGTGTCGCCCCAATAGCTTCCAAGGCCGAGATACCGAAAAGCGCCAAGGCGTGCAGAGTTCATTCGAGTCAGACAGAAGGCGTGCAGCGTGGAATTTCGAGAAAGGGAAGCACCGCGTTGACGAGTATATTGGGCACTGGCAATAGGGTGGTATCATTGACATTTGTTGCAAGGGTCCATTGTCCGTCGGCGTTTTTGTCTAGACACGTCGCCCGAAGGTGTAGCCGCATGTCGACCGGGCAACGAGGATGTTTTTGGCGTCTTGTGGCGTTGTGGACAAGGTAGGAATGCGAGTCGGCCTGTGATTGCACGGCCGCCGCCCGAGAAACCGTCCGAAGACATTGGACGATCGCTACGACGGCGCGAGCTGGGCTGTAGGACGTCGGTGCCTTCTCACGGCGTACTTCTGCTTCTGAAGTTGGGGCAATGCTCTCCAATGACAGTCGTGCTGGGGATGTCGGATGCTGTGGAAGCTGTCAAGATTAGGAGATAGATGCCTCACGGCCTTCCCGCGCGTCCTAGAAAGATGACAAATGAGCCCACGGAGAAGTACACACATTGGCAAACTCGGGTACTTACGAGGCTCATCAGGAATACGAGACTCGGAAGGTATGTGGATCAAGTCTGCAGAGGGGCATCCTCTGCTCTGCATGTGGGCCGAAGTAAGAGACGCAATCGGCTCAACGTCGGCCAACCGTTGGGGCTGAAGCAGGATCTTCCGAAGTGCGCAAAATCAAACACAATCACAGGGGAAGAGGAGAGATTGTATGGCAAGCAGACGGAATCGACCTTCTACCCCGCAATCGTAACACAGCTCAGCGCTTTACCCCGCACTAGACTGTATAGAGGGTGCGTGGGTACAAAGGACAGCGACAGGGCGAGGCTTGGGTAGATGCAGCCATGCCGCGATCCTGGAAGAGGCAGTAGTCAACCGAACCGCTGGGCGTATACTGGGAATAGAGCGGCATACAGGGAGCCGGCGGAACTGTGATTGCCATACTTACAGCTATAGGGGATGAGCATAATCCAGCGATGACATACGTCCGCCGCAGCTAAGATGTCATTGGCAACATGCCTGCAGGCGTTTGATTCACCTGCGCTGCGATTTCGTTCACCCGCTAACAGCGCTACAGGCAGAATGTGAGATCCCATCCAGGCACGCCGGACGCTGTAACTCACCGACTACGAGTTTTACGTCGTTCTGGAAGACGGAAACGGGCGGGACTTAGCAGAGTGTCGGGAGGTGCTGAAAGTGCCCGACCGTAGCATCGTAGCCAATGGCGTAAATGAGCATCGAGATTGATGGCCTCTGTGCGATGAGGCCTTAAGGGCCCAGGGAGACTTGATGAACGGGGTCTGATTGCACTGATTGTCCACGATAGGTAAGTATCCAAGAAGCAAGCCTGGCCTCCCAGGAGAAGCTCGCCCTCCCGCCGAGTCCCGCTGGGCCACACAGCACAAGAAGGCACCACCACCTCTTCAACGACGGTTAATCTGGGAAGTGTGTGTCAGTATAAAGCCGCAAGGGGATACGAAGCGGGCGTACGGGGCACAGATGCGGATCTACTCTGGTAATTTTGGAGTCTCGAGCTTCGCGGAGTGGAACGCCCCAGCACATCAGACAAACGGGCCCGTATTTGTCACCTCGGCCTGGTGGGAAAGAAGAGCGACGGCATCGCCAAGGCCATGCGTCGTGGAGAGCTATGAGCGGAAATGACTTGAAGAAGCCGTACGCGTCGATGCCGGGGCTTGTGGTGTCAAAGAGCCCATAGGCTCAGCGAGGGTTCGTCGTCTGAGGCGGCGCATTTCAGCATCAAATTAATACTGGAACCACCCCCTCTCTCAAGATGAGGGACAGATCTGCGATAGGATAGGGCCGGTCCACATGCTTTGGGGCTCCTTCAATTGAGCTGAGGAACGCGAATATGTATGAACGTGCTCGTTCCCGATCGATGATCGAGAAAGTAAACGTGAGGAGTATTCACGATCGGTTTGAAGAGCCTAGAATTGCGCGCGAATATTTGAGTTATCCTCACATAGAGATTGAGCTGAACTTGGACGCACCAAAGGTTGTACATACGCGTGAAATTGATGGAATAAACACAAGTGAAATTCGTTTGGGCGTATGCCTGAGCTGGCCCATCCTGGTAAATTGGTCGTGAATATGATTTGTGCGCATTCTAAACCGAGAGGAAAGGAGCGGGTGATGTATGTTAGAAATCCAATGAGAACAGTCGTAATTTGGTGGAAACCGTGTTGGTGGCGGCCCGACCCCGCGACGGATATGTCGCGGACGGGCTCAATGCAATAAATGTGCCGGCAAGCGCATGATATTCCCTTCGGCTCCCAAAACCTGTCCGTCCATCCGGAGCCGGGGGCCCAATCAGCGCGATCATCGTGTCCCAGGAAACAAACAATGGTTCGAATGCGAACTTTAAGAAAAAGGCTCCTATCATCACCAAGTCGCTTCGTGCTGAAACCCCTGTGGAGACCGTGATAAATGGTAGCTTGCCTATGAATAGGACACCACGGACCGTACCTCGTCGCTCTGAGACAGTCCGTACGTGCCGTACCGAAGATGTTGCGGGTTTTTCAACAGCCCCCGGCATTCCAAATGATTAGAACAGAACGCTGATATTGGCCTGCTCTGTCCGCGTGCGGCCCGCTGTTTAGCCTACTATGGTTAGCGTCGTGAGTAAAGGCAAATTCTCGTCTTGTTTCGAGACATTCGGCAGCATTAGGGATGGGCAGGGCTAGCGTTTCAGAAGGGCACATTGGTAGGCTAACCTCCGCGGCCTTCGTCCCTGTTGGGCGGTCAGATTCGAAGTACATCTTAGTATCAAGGCCCAGGGGTGCCTCCTTGCTCTTTCGCGATGAATCCACCCAACGTCAGGGCGTAAACAGAATTGAACGGTCCCGCCTCGACGTCATCTTAGAAGGCTCGGTAGCCGATCCGAGTTGTGCTTCCAGTATTCATCTGTCAAAGGAACCAATTGCTTACAGACTCAGAAACGCAGAAGACGGAACGAACTACTCACATAGGCAAAGCGACGACCCGCCTCGACCGCCATTCACAGCTTTCCGCGCCGGGGGCCGACAACGCGCATCACCAAGCGGGCCAGAGATTCTGCGGACACGCAACTCTAAAGGCAAATCCCCCGCATTGCGCAGCTACGGGTGCGTTACGCATGCCCGCACCTAGCGAGCAGCGTGCTACGGAGACAATAGCGGATGCAGCGCGCCGTGAAACGCCGACGGGCCCCCATATTTGGGCGATCTGCACGACGTCGCTGCTTGCTGTTCGGATACGCACCGACAGCCCCATATGTAGTGCGCGGGGCACACGGGCCAAGTGGTTCCTACGTGCTCGTTGCCTCAAGCATATGATTATAACATTGATGGCCAGAAATATCGTGGAACCACTAAATCAGAATATGCACAAACAAAGGACCGAGCTCGTACCTCAACGTGAAGAATTGCGATGAACCGCGAGACATGTTTGATGAACATTGTTGAGAATCTTTGGGGCATCTGCAAAGAAAGCTGCAGTCGGTGAATGATCAAGCGCAATCAGATAATAAAACTGACTGTATGTCGCTGTTGCTTGACGTGTTACATTCTAATCAGTAAAAACCTCGTGAGAGGCTAAGATGACATTGCAGTGAGGCGCGTTTCCAGTCCCTAAGTTACAGCGTCAAATCAGTTTTGGTAACGAAAAGCACTAATGCGGCCAATCAAAGTACGACTTGCGACGTCAACCAACTGCCATAAAAATGATCATGAATGGAGTGGACGCATCGTCGGCACGATTTGAAGGGGACAACGATGCAAGGTATGATAGACATCTGTCTGTCAGCTTGATCATCGATGAGTGACAAAGGAGGACGATTGCGTGCTTAGAGACCTCCGCTTTAGTGTGGAAACGAGTACGCCGCGAAGAGGCTCATCGAATGTTGATATACACCTGCCACTCACGGCGTGCCCTCTCATAAAGATAGCGCGTAGTAGAAGTATGCGTTGCGCAGTCGTATATGCTGGATAAGCAGCCCGGTTCGAGTAGCAGCGTCAGTCCGCGTGTTGGTTTAGAGTTACGGAGGAGAGTCGTTTCAGATCAGGGCGTTCCGTAGCAGGAGCCAAGAGAGCGTAGCTCCAAAGCAAACGAAGGTTGACCGTCTGGAGTAAAACACTTGTCGACCCTGGTGTGGCACTTCTACACAAAGCGCGTGCAAGCGTCGTGGTTAACAGGTATGGGTGATTTACTGCGATAGGTGCCAGCCGTCCATATCGGCGCCAACCGGTGTTGACAGATGGGCCAGGTTCCGTTGAATGCAGTATCGGCAGGCCATGAAAATTTGCCTCGGCCTACGACGATCTTTCGCGAGTTGGTTACGCCGGCTACGCTTCGCGGAAGTTGCGCCTTGGCAGCGCCATCCAGGAACGCGTTTCAACCGAGAAGGTTCTCCTATAGTGGATATGAATAGGTGAGTAGTCAATATACCTGCGAAATGAAGGAAACAGCAAACCACATTGTCGCTCAGGATTTCATACGGAAGTTTTAGGTTTCGAATGTTGAGACCCGAGAGAACAAGAGCGTTCACGTTCATGTGATAGAGTGCAGTTGCGTTATCGACGACAAGAACTCTGCATTGTCACTGAAGTACATGCGGGTCGATAAGGTTCCATGAAAGCCAACTAACCCTGAATGAGTAAGCATGTCATTGATTGAATTATGCAGACTCACTGTGATGCTCTCATTTCTTCACAACATGGAGCCTCAAGGCCTCAACGAGTGTGTAGTCACCGAGGAAGGAGCGCGGTGACCGGAGTCACGACGTAACTGATGATCCTTATTAAGCGCTGTAAGACCCCGAAACTAAGTAGCAGGTATCCGAATTCTCTAAAAACCATAAGATAGCCCAAATCCATTCTCGACTACATCACATGACTGATGGAGGCCACGTGGGAGGCAGTTTGGCTGGCGGAACACACGAAAATCCTCTCTCCTCACTCTCTGGCACATTTGAAGATAAAATAAAACTAGCAAGTTGTAGTATCATTGTAACCTCAAATAACGCTAGTTCTCGATTTTGGCCGAATGTCCCATGTGTGTGGGAGAGAGACGTTGAAGGTTCTCGGCGCGGCGTGAAAATGCCGACATTTCGCCCGCGTTCAGCGTTAAGGGTACTTATCGGGTGGAGATTGATGAAAATATGCCTATTTCGGGGACTTAGCGCATCATCTCCCACGGCTCACGTGCCTCATGCTAGACGCCGATAGTAGCGGGGAATGGATTTGGTATATCTTATGAATACCCGCCACATGTATTGGACGACACCAGAGAAAGATGCGTCATTATAAAGATCAAAATATTCGCGTTGGGAATCGCCTATGTATATTCCAACCTGAAAGTACAACATACTAATGCCACATGCCAGTGTTCCCGCAGGGCCTGCACGTAGCACCCCGAATACCAACACCTACGTCCTTCGGGAGCAATTCTAGGCGTCCAACGGAGGAGTGTCAATGAAGTGCATCTCTTCATATCCAACAGCACTGCGAGATATCTTGTCCGCTCCAGCTTCCATGGTCGCAGCGCGAACTTCTTCAATTTCCTCCGGAGTGAGCTTTACGTTCAGAGCCCCAAGATTCTCCTCCAGGTACTGGTTCGACAAAATTGATAAGTTCATAGAAACTTAGAAAGTCAAACCATGTCGTACCTTGACACGTTTGGTCCCTGGGATTGGAATGATCTTGTCACCCTGGGCAAGAATCCACGCAAGCGCAACTTGCCCTGGTGTAGCGTTGTGGCGTTTGCCGATCTCGCCTATCCTCTCTACGAGCTTGAGCAGCTTCGGAAGGTTTTCCTCCGAGAATCTATGAAATCCTGTTAGTCTACGCTCGACCGCGTACACGCAAAACTGCCAACCTGGGGAAGAGACTACCCGACCGGAGGTCGCCATCCACGAAATCATTCTGGCTCGTCTGAGAGGATAGGTCAGCACCGTGCAAGTAGGTGCAATTAAAACCTCATCTACGTACGAATTTTCCCGTGAGAAGCCCACGGCCGAGCGGGCTGAAGCAGACGAGTGTGATGTCCAGCTCTTTCGCAGCTTGGAAGATCCCGATCGCAGGATCCTCGATGTCCAATGTGAAAGGCGCGTACTCGAATTGCACGGCAGCAATGGGATGGACCGCGTGAGCGCGGCGCAAGGTGTTCGCAGAGCATTCGGAGATGCCGATGTACTTCACTTTGCCTGCCCTGTTGAATAGGTACGACGATCAACTTTGGAATCGCAAGGGGAAAAGAAATAAAAGACTCACTTGACAGCCTCCGCCATTGCTCGCACGGTAAGCTATTGAGAAATGTCAGGCTGTGTTGCGAAGCAGCGCCAAGAGGAGACATACTTCGACAGGAACGGTGGGGTCAGGGCTAGTTCTATCGTGAGTGACCGATTTGATTATTCAGGAAGCAGCCTTACCGATGCATATACCACAGGTCAATATAGTCGGTCCCCAATCTCTTCAGAGACCTCTCGAGAGCCTTGGGGACATAGTCAGGCGAGCAATCCAACCCCATAGTCGCTACAGAGTCCCCGACGAAACCGAACTTAGTGGCCAGGAAAACCTCGCTACGTTTTCCAGAACGCTCAAACCTAGGGTGACGGCATTATGAGTAGGTATCTGACGATCATGCGGAGGGCAATCATATCTCACCATTTCCCGAGAATGTCTTCGTTGTCGCCGTAGAAATCGGAAGTGTCCCAGAACCGGCAACCGCTGGCAAATAGGTCATCGAAAAACTGGAAGTGGCACTGTTAGGAATTCCGGATGAATACAAAGTTATTGCTGCTTACCTTTAGGCGTTCTTCATCCGAAGGAAACGGCGGATAAAACGTTGATAGTCCCATGGCACCGTAGCCAATCGCTGAGACGTCTGTGTTGCCGATCTTGCGAGTAGGAAGAGACATTCTGAATTTTTCTGATGAAAATATGGGGATGGGGATGGATGTGTTGGGACTTGAGTTCTTGGAGGAGCTAGTTGGGTGAGGACGTTTCCTCCAACTGCTCTTTTATATCACCTCCTCCCTCATCTCGAGTAGAGTTTCTTAGGCCAACAGACGTCGTCAGCGGCGGCTGGCCATCAATACCACACCGCCCGTTCCCGTGCATCTTAGCAATACCGTCCTCTCGAAGACTCGAAGAAGAGTGTGTGGCAGAATGCGCGTCGTGTCGGCAGAGCGGGATGAGACCTCCCGAACAATGCGAGATTCGCAGGGGCGTCTATTAAATTCTGTACCTTTGGGACCAAATCGGCGATAACGATTCCGGATATGGATGCCACCGCGCCTTTATTGGAATGGATTTACACTAAACGCGTAGCGTAAGATCATTACACAGTGGGGTTGACTGACGGAGCCGACGGTAAGTGCAATGCATTGGGCTTCTATCAGCGTCGAAGGCGTTTGCGACTCTCTACGGAGGGAACGCGTTAACTTGAAAATCATCAAGTCGGGGATTGTCTCAACGATCCATCGACCGCACGCCGCTGATGCCGCCCGAAGTGTCTGTTCGTCAGACCGGAGGAGGACCATCCGGAGGGTACGCTCACCAAACAGCCATAAAATTAGATTTTATACACGTTCCAGGGATTATTTCTACACATTGTATACGCGGTTCAATTCCAGCCGCTTCCCTCAAACACGGATGCCGATGTTGACGTGTACCACCTTGAGGGTCGTGTACCTGCGCGCGCCTTGTCAGCCCTAACACCAGGCTATAAACCAGCGAGAACACTCACGCTTCTAGTGCCGCCTCACCCATCTCCTTGCCCTGGCCTGACTGCTTGACACCGCCAAACGGCACCTGCGGGTGCAGCATCGGGCCCGAGTTGATCCACGCCGTGCCCGACTCGAGCGCGTGCGTGACGCGGAGGGCGCGGCTGACGTTCGTCGTGTACACGTAGCTCGCGAGGCCGTACTCGGTGTTGTTCGCCTGCTCGATGACCTCCTCCTCAGTCTTGAACTTGATCACGACGCCGACCGGCCCGAAGATCTCCTCGCGCACGATCTTCATGTCCGACTTCACGTCTGCGAAGATCGTCGGGGTGACGAAGTAGCCCGCACCAGAGGCGCGCGTGCCGCCGGCGACCACCGTCGCGCCTTCGCTCTTCCCTGATTCGATGTAGCCAAGGACGCGCTGGAGGTACGTTAGCGGCGTTGAGATGTGGTGAATTGACGGCGACGCACGTCGAGTTGGGTCTTGGAGACGACTGGGCCGCCCTGGTCTGTGGCGCTCTGGAAGCCGTCTCCGTGCTTGATCGTTTGCGACGCAGCAGCGAAGGCCTGGATGAATTTGTCGTAGATCCCCTCCTGGACGAAGATGCGAGAGCCCGCAGCGCACATCTGTCCGCTGTGGTGGCTATAGAAAATGAAAAGAGTGAGCCATGATTACAAAGCGCCAGGGAACACGACTGACAAAAGACCCATTGAGACCCACTTAACGGCCTGGTCGAGCTCGGCATCGTCGAATACAATGGTGGGGCTCTTTCCCCCGAGCTCGAGTGTGACACGCTTGAGGTTAGACTTACCCGCTGCTTCCAAGATTTTCCGGCCGACGAGTGTGCTGCCTGTGAACGACACCTTGCGGATGGACTTGTGTTCGGAGATGGCTTGTCCGGCGACTTGACCGAGACCAGGGACGACGTTGACAACACCTTTGGGGAAGCCAGCCTCCTTGACGTACTCGGCGAGTTTGAGAGTTGACAAGGGGGTCACTTCAGATGGTTTCAAGATGACAGCGTTTCCTGTCGCGAGCGCAGGAGCAAGCTTCCAGATTGCTATCATGACTGTGGAAAAAGTGAGCGAAGTCACTCGGGCCAAGATTTGATTGAAACATACGAGGGAAGTTCCATGGGACGATCAGACCCTGCCAGGAAATCAGACATCGAGACTCATACGTGGTAATGATACGAAACATACGCAAACTCCGAGGGGCTCGTGGCGAGTATACGCCAACTTAGCTTCATGTGTCTGTCGTAAATAATTCAGCTTAGGATCTACCGTCTATGATAATTGGGTTTGTCTCACCTCAATAGTTTGCCCGTGGTGTTTGTCGGCCCAGCCGGCGTAGTACCGCAAGTTGTTGATTGCGTCGGGAACGTCAAAGTTTTTGGCATGCAAGAAATGTTTGCCTAGCACAGCCATGAAGCTTTTCGCACAAAGCGAGGCCGAACAGAACTTACCTGCATCGAGAGCTTCCAGAGCTGCGAGCTCGTCCGCGTTCTTCTCAATGATATCGGCCAGCTTGTTCAGGAGACGTCCCCTTTCGTTGCCAGGCACTTTGAGACCCCAGGACGTCTTGAACGCCTTTTGTGCGGCCTCTACTGCGCGATCCACGTCCTTTGCATTACCGCCGGAAACCTTCGTAAGCACAGACCCGTTTGCTGATCAAAATAAGTTTAGTGAACGAGTGGCGCATGACCACCAAAACTCCCACACACCGGGGTTGAAGATGCTGCCCCCATGATGTCAGAAACAGACACAAGTAATACTTGCGTGAACGTACTCGATGGTCTCTCCGTCGAGAGAATCGACGTATTCGCCGTTGATGAACAGGCCGGTGTTGACGGTAACGGAGCCCTTGTAGAGGGCGGTGTCGAACTGGTGGGTAAAAGACGAAGGCATGTTCTAGACGTGAGCTGCAGGACTGGGAAAGATCGATGAGCTCTGTGCCCTCGGGGAACGTCCCTTTATACTGCCCAGCCCTTCCAGGCGCCCCACCGAATAGGCCGTGAGTTTGATGTGGCTGCGAATCCCGGCCTGACGTCAAATGGCGATGGGTCCTGACACACCCCGTGGCCGCTGACACACTAGGAATGCGGCAGCCCCGGTGAGGGCAACATACCCAGCACACACCAACGGGACACACAACAAATTTCATAGGCTTGTTACCGCCCCGGGCTCTCGTAGAGGCCGAGGAACACCGCCCGCGTTAATCTCTGCGAGCTGCAAGTTGGCTCGAGGCGTGCATCGATGAGGAATCAGGATTAGCCGTATCGCCTCGCCTCGACGTGCGGCAGAACTGTAAGTTCACTCTGGAAGAACAGTCTAGGGCGACATGAGCTGATATGGAGGGAAAATACGTGGCGAGGAAGCTGGCTCACGATGTGGTCGCAATAACATCTGGAAGTGCGTAGTACACTGCGAAAGGGTCTATTTCACACGTTTGGCACAACAAGCATGCACGAGCACCAGCTTCTGCATCGACGGAAAGGGTATGGTAGCTTTGATCAGGAGAGAACCACGACCGGCGTTTCCCGATCCGCGAGAGGTGCTGCGTCTTGCAGTTCACCGTGACAATCCCAAACAACAACAGGCCACGCATTGACCTGACGCTGTAAAAACTTACCACTAGGCGTTCACTCACATCTATTCGGATCCTTACAAATGTAGTACACGCTCAAGTACGCAGATTCTGCCACACGGCGGCCGCAACTGACCTTCGGTTTGCCCTCGGAAACGGGAAAATGCTAGTAGGTACAGTGCCTTGAAGATTCAGACGCCTCGCATGTCATGACCTTTCACGATCTTCACCAGACCATCATTGCCGTACGTCCACGCGTCGTGCACGGCTCGGCTCGAGGCGGGACGCTCTCGTCTGAGCTATGTTCGGAAACTCCGAATAGCATGGGCATCGTCTTTCGCACTTGGACGGTGCCTCTCCACCGGAAATGAAGTTTGTTCGTTCACCATTGCATGTTCTTTGACACTGGCGCCACCAATACGGTATGCCCTTTCCGAATGCTCCGTCCGACGACACGCCATACCTTGGCGGCACAACGACGACGATTTCCACATATGCCACGGCCGCATACACGGAATTCGTGAGATGTCCCTGTATCCAGATCGAATGCGAAATGTACAGGATATAGACACGGATGGCTCCACAAACGCTGCATCTTCTGCAAACGCTTGAAAGCTTGTATGACATGGGAAGCGGCTGAGGAACTTGAATGCGGGGAAGTTATGACGCCCTTTCTGTGTTATAAATATCCTGCGGGGAGAAATCAGGAAACATCGGAATGTACGTATGTCGCAAATTTGACAGTGGCTATATTCGATGTCATTTCGTGCGGCATTCTTTCACCGGGGAAGGGTCAGCTGCAGAATGACCTGTCTAAGACAGCAGAAGAAATTGCAGCCTCACCAAGAAATGCAAGGAGCTGCGGTTAGAAATGCGTGCGCTGCAGTAGGCTACAGTGCTGGTGGGAGAAGCCCGGGCCGATATTATATGTTTGGCGCCTACACGACCGTCTTCGCTTTGCTTCACCTTGCAAATCTCCTCTACCTTCCACCTCCCAGCCACTCAACATGCTACGCCAACTCCCCCGTGTAACAGCTGCACCCTCACGTGCGATATATTTTTCCCGACGCTCGATCATGTCGACGGCCTTGCGGAGAAACCACGTCTTCCGGGAGCCAGCAAGACCTCCGAGTCGCCCGCACCCAACCCACCCGACACACCTCGGTCGGACACAACTCACGCTGAGGCAGGCGACTCGCTCGTATAGCTCGTCTCCACACACTCCTGTCGCAGATCCCGACCGGCCAGAATTATTCTATCATCTCTTCGACCCTCCTACGCCGGTATCCCATGCCGTCCCGGTCTACGCGCTTTCTTTCGTCGGAGAAGTACTCCCGTCGGCGAGCTCGTGTGCAGTCATCGGGTGGCTACCCGCCATTGCTGTATCAGAGTCGGAGGAGGCGGGGCTGAACGACTTTTTGCCAAACGGTACGTCGCACGCATCCTTCTGTTCCGTTCGTTAGCAAACTCACCATGTCGCAGAGAAATTCTTGGACGTGTTGCACGAAGCAATACAAAGTGCGCTACGCGACGGTGTCGACGAGGTGCAAAGGAACGGCGCGATCCAGACACAGCAGGGATGGATGCACATCCACGGTACTTGTTCCCCTTCCATCGTCGTACCTCTGACTCTTGCGCACTGATCACGACTTGGCTGAATGCTCTAGACGACCGGAATGTGCCTGCACTTGGCCGAATTGGCGATCCCGACGACATCATCGCGTCTGTGCGCGTGGAAGATGGCCAGGTCCGTCGCGTTTCTGCCACCATAAAACCGCTTAAAGAGAACCTAACATGTCTTCCAGATTCTTCCCGAAACATATCAGCGTATGCCCTCGTACCGGCTATGCACCAGTGACGGCATTCTCAAGCTCACCGACGGGCTCGCCCAACGCCTTCACGAAGTACTTTCCGACAGAGTAAAAGCGGAAGCAGGCTCGCGATGACACTTAACGCTATGTCATTTTAGACGATATCCCCACTCCATAGAAGAACGTTACCCGTCAAAAAGTATTCTTACATTACTTAGATCTTGTATAATCTCGAGACAACTCGCTTTTAACACCTGCTACCAAGTCAAGACCCATTCGTAGGCTCCTCAAGCACATGACGACTTCTTCGTCGTCGTCCACATCGACTAAGAAGGGTTAGCCGTAGTTATAAAACCAGGATACTGGTATCACGTACCGGATTCCCACTGGACCAGACGCTGCTTCAAGGGCTGTATGAGATCTTGTTGCATTGCCTCGATCGTTTCCGGGCTATGTATCCCAGTCTGAAAACAGTTCAGCTGACGGTGCTGAACTGAAGAAGAAAGCTTGACCTTATTCAACCTGTCCCGCTGCAACAGGACGTAAAGCAGGTTCAGGGCCTCGACGAGCCGTCGAGGCTCGGGTGTCTCCAAAAAGAGCTGTAAGACTTCTTCGGGATCTTGACTATTACTAGGCAAATATGCCCGGAACAGAAACGGTACGAAGGTCTCGGCGAATACCTGCGACGCAAAGACGTTCGGGTCGGGCGACGCCAGGGCCTCGAGGACCGCCTCCTTCAACAATCCGACGACAGCCACCCTCATCGGCGGCGGACACTCCCCCTTGGCCGACATCGTGTCCCGGAGAACATCCATCCGGAGCAGCGGCGGGCTCAGCGCGAGAATCCCCGACAGGACTCTGAAGCAGAAGTGCCGCATCTCGGGGTCGGGGTGCGTGCTGGACACCTGCAGGAGGATGTGGATGAGCGGCAGCGCGAAAGAGTCCGGGAGTTCAGTGTGTGGAGTGATGGATTTTAAGGAGGCGAGCAGCTTGAGGAGGAAGGCGAGTGTGGAGGAGAGGGCGGTGTTTTCTGTGAGGGATACAATGAAGATGGGGAGGAAGCTTTGTGCGGTGTCGAGGGAGGGCGTGTAGTCGGGGACGTGAGCGAGGATGATGAGGGATCCAATGGAGGGATTGGACTCGAGATTGGCTACGCTCATCCCTATGTGTTGGAGAGATGCCTGATGGTGAAGCGTCAGTGTTGGAGCCGAATGAGCGAGAATTGAATTTTACCCAAAGCCCTTCAACCGCATTTAACGATTGAGTATCAGTCGTTCTGCCCGGCATTCTCAGTCGTGGATGGCTTGCCATAAATGCTGCTTTGGCAACCTCGATACCCAGGCTCGACTGAGCAGCCTCGACGGTGCTCATGATCAATTTGAGCAACAGAGACTAGCGGTAAATCAATAAACAATCATGTTGTCGGACAAAAGGAAACATGCCTTGACAGTAGCACTTCCCGCGCCTGCTCTATCAGCCCAATCCCATACACCGATATTGAGGCTGGATATGGCTTGGAGGGTTTCAACTTCGCAGACCGTGTCCGCTCCGATTGACACAACGAGCGAGTCCAAATCTTTGAGCAGTGGGTCAGCAATATCGGCTGCAGTTTGCTTTCCCGGCTTCAATCTTGGAATGACTGTGAACGAGGGTGAGCGATGAGCCATTCATCATACCAGTATGGGTACCTTTGGCATACAGATTGATCAGGCGAACTGTTTGTGCTGTGCGTTTTAGAGGCTTAGAGTCTGCTAAACTGCTGGGACCCGGGATTTCATCATCGTCGTCGTCATCCTCGTTATCTTCCGAATTTTCGTTGCGAAGACGTTCTGTAGTTTCTTGTAAGGCGATGACGAGCTCCTTTGCGCTGCATTCTGTCGCGATGAGGTCAAGTAGCCGTAGTACTCCGTTTTGCCGAAGAGGGAGGAGTATGGGGATAGCAGCGAATACATCCTTTTGAACAGGATGTCAGTTCTTCGAGATTGTATTTATTGGGTGGCTTTGGAGACTCACTACGTACGAGACAGTTCCTGTAGCAACGAGGGCGGCTTGGAGACGAGCCCAAGCCATGGTAGACGCGTTTTGCTCCTGGGCCCATAACAGAAGTTGTTGAACTACAGCTGAGAGGTCCTATTTCAATATTCAGGTGTAGTTCTTCCTCAAGAGACAATAGCGACTCACATCGTCCGGTATGTGAGTTTCATCGAGCCTGAGGTGTTCTCTAAGTTGCTGAATCGTTCCCTCGGTTGCATCTTCAGCTTTTCGTATTTCTGATACAGAGACCGTGTACACACCTGTTGCGACATGTTTGAGAACGACTCCCGAAGGCAGCCAGTATGTGGCACGAAGTAAGGAGGTGGACGAGATCGAAAACGCGGGCCGGGACCGAGAGGGGTAGCCTTTGTGGCGCTGATGATCAGGAACGTGGCCAATCTGCTGGACGCTACGCGGTAAATCACATGCAGAAGACCTCCCTCGAGTCGCGCCAATCGCCTCGGTCTGTTTCAATCTTTCTCTCAACCTCCATCTCGTCTGCCTCCTCCACGAAATCGCATCGCCGGCTGAGCGCAACAGCCATGGCCTCCACGCCGCTCACCAGGCTCGCGCAGGTCCTCCCCAAACAGAAGGGCCCACGCTTTGCGCTGGCACTCGCGGCCGTGCTCGTACTCCGGTCGCGCCTCCTCGAGCTTCCCCAGGAGGTGCTGGCGGGCGTGTTTGAGCGCACAGCGCGGAAACACAAGCTTTCCCCTGAGGAGCTGTCGGAGACGCTGCAGAACCTGTATGTGAAGGAGGAGGATGGGCGGAAGATGCTGCTTGTGCCTCACCGCGAAGGAGTCTCCAAGGTACGCCTTAGCAACTTCTGTGACCCATTCCCCTCCCCTTCGCACGAACCTACAGAAACGTGGCTGCAAGGCCTTTGGGGATCAGGGGCGTAATGATCTGGCGTGCTCAATCACTCGCTTGCGCAGGTCCCAATCCAGGAGGTTTCTGCACAGAAGCTCGCCGCCGACGCTAAACACTATCCCCCGATACCTTCATCACACAGACCGAACCTCGATAAGACCTTCTTCCGCCAGCTACGCGCCATCCTCAGACTATCATTCCCCTCATGGCACTCCAAAGACGCGTTGATCCTCTACATGCACTCGTTCTTCCTAGTCCTGCGGACAGTGCTTAGTATTGGGGTAGCGCGTCTCGACGGCCGCCTCGTCAGAAATATCGTTAGCGCAGACGGAAAGGGCTTCCTGAAAGGCTTGGGGCTCTGGTTTCTGTTAGCCATCCCCAGTACGTACACAAATACGATGGTACGGAGCCCCCAATCATCACTAGCGATATTACTGATATTGGTTCAACTAGATTCATCATTTGCAAGCGAAAATATCGCTTAACTCGCGAACACGCCTCACGCGGTACATACACGACCTATACTTATCGTCCGCACCGGACCTGCGGTACTATCGCGTCGGCCACGAAGGCGGCCTCGAGGGCGTCGATCAATACATCACCTCCGACGTCTCTGCGTTCTGTGATGCGTTTTCACAAGTCTAGTAAGTCTACACGGTATCAGTGCAAGACTAGCCGGCTGACTTCACACTCAGTGGAAATGTCCTCAAGCCTTCCCTGGACATGTTCTTCTTCACCTCCCAGCTATCGCGCACCCTCGGTTTGCGCGGAACCGTCATGCTCTTCGCGAACTACTACGTTACTGCCAAGATCCTGCGGTTCGCTACTCCAGCCTTTGGCCGCCTCGCTGCCATTGAGAGGGGGCTCGAGGGCGACTACCGCGCCAGTATAAGTCGCGTCGGTCGGGAAAGCGAGGAGGTCGCGTACGTTGCCTCTCATGCTTTCGGTATTACGTCGCCTCACTATGTACCAGCTTCTACAACGGCGGCCCTCGAGAACGGAATCTCGCGTGGGCGACGTTCGAAGATGTTATCGACCACGTCAAAAAGATCTACAGAGTGAGTTGTGTTTGGTATCAACTCAGGCCTTTTGTTGACCGCATTCTGGTACAGATTCGAATACTCTACGAGTTTACAGAGGACTTCGTCATCAAGTACCTCTGGAGTGCTGCAGGGTACTGCCTTATCGCGATCCCTGTCTTGTTCACTCGTAAGAGGAGTCTCGGTATTCAGACCGGTGAAGCTTCCGACCGCGTGGTGGACGACCAAATGGCAAACCGCACAGAGAGTGCGTACACCACATCTCTTCTTTCCTAAGACCACAACTCACACACTTTGCAGCATATATCTCGTCAAGACGCCTCTTGCTCTCACTGGCTGACGCGGGTGGACGGCTCATGTATGCTTATAAAGATTTGCTTGAACTCGCCGGTCTCACAACGCGCCTGTACACCCTCCTCTCCACTCTCCACTCTCTCAAGCCCCTCCCGAGCCCGTCAGGCAAAGATGAGATCGTTTCCCTCGATCATGTCGACGTCGGCATTCCCACCACCTCTGGCGTGCCCCTTGTCCTCGTCAGGGACCTCTCGTTATCGCTCAAGTCTGGAGACCACCTCATGATTACCGGCAGCAACGGTGTCGGTAAGACCGCCGTTGCGCGTGTCATTGCTGGCTTGTGGGCTGCTCAGGGCGGAGGCGAGGTACGCCGTCCGGCTGGGCATAAGGGCGTATTTGTCGTCCCGCAGAGATCGTATATGGTTGCGGGAACGTTGCTCGACCAGTATGTCTTGTTCCATCTTGTCCGGGGGCTAAGCTAAACGGGAGCCAGGATCATTTACCCTCATTCGTACCCCGAGTTTGTGGAATCCGGACGCACCGAGGCCGAGCTCATGGAAATCCTCGCTGCCGTCAACCTCGCGTACCTCCCCGCGCGCGAGGGCGGCTGGAGCACGCGCAAGGAGTGGCGCGACGTGCTTAGTGGTGGCGAGAAACAACGCGTACGTCCCTTCGCTCTTACCAGTTGTCTTGCTCACGCTGATGCTGTGCGACACAGATGGGCATGGCGCGCGTGTTCTACCACCGCCCCAGGTTTGCGGTTCTCGATGGTACGTCCCAGTCCATTTATTTGCATCGCAAAGCGCTGAAAATGGTTGTAGAATGTACGAGCGCTGTGTCAAGCGACGTCGAGGGCCGGATGTACGAGCACGCAAAGTCCATAGGCATAACGCTTATCACGATCTCGTTGCGGTACGCCTCCATCTACTTTGCCGCATACATCCACTGACGCGATACACGACCACACAGGCCCTCTCTAATGAGGTATCACACGCAACTGCTGACTATCAACGGCGACGGCATCGGCTCGTGGCACCTCTCACGCGTCGGCGCGGCGGAAGAGCGTATGGGCATCGACCGTGAAATCGTCGCGCTCGAGCAGAAGTTGGCTGACGTCGACGGGTGGGAGGTTCGGTTGAACGAACTCACCAAGTCGTTGTCGGCGCAAGTACAGTGAATCGCTATAGATGTTTGGATGTATGTATGATGCTATACCACTGGACCGAGGACACACAGGAAATTGCATGATAAGTCTTGAAGGTGTTTGCGAGAAACTGCCCAGGTGGTAAGATGAACACACAAGGCACACGAATGGAGCAGAGAAAACCATGGCTTGTTGTTCATGGAAAAGAATGGATGAAACAACCAGCCAGTGTCTAGATACGCGAAGCAGCATCACAAGAAACCAGCCCATCGAGGCACAGACCGCGTCTTGGTCTTCCCAGGCAACGTAGGGAGCGCATTCTCCTTCCCGCCCTGCGACTTTGCCTTCTTCCCGAAAATACGTCTCGCCGTTGATCCCGACTTCCCCTTCGCATCGCCAAGGATACTCGGAGTATTCGTAGGCGTGGTGAACTGCGAAAGCGGGACCCGCGCCGGTGGCGGAGGAGGCACGGGCTGGAGGAAGTTGTAGTCGAGCGGGACCTCCATCGGCGAACACGGCAGCACGGGCGACGGGCTTGACACCTTCAGCACCGGAACACTCATAACAGTCCTCTCGCCGTCCTTCTCCGACTCGCCCTTCTCAAGGTCCTCGCCGCGCGCGAGGCGCACGATGCGGAAGCGCTGCGCACGTGCCCTAGATCCCGGGATAGTGGACGTGGTGGTGTCGACGGTGTTGACGGTGGAGGAAGACCGGAGGGGCGCGTTGAGGATGGTGTGCGTGAGCCGCGTGCGGCGCCGCGCGTGCAGTTTCCAGAGGGCGAGCGCGGTGAGGAGGACGAAGAAGAGGACGAACCCGCTTGCGACGAGGAACGTGCCCAGCGAGCCGTTCAGCGGCATCGCGTCGGCGTCCGCCACCGCCACCGCGCGCCGCATTGCGGGCGGGGCGGTCGGAGTGGGCGGCGGCTGGTCCATCGGGATGGAGGTTTGCAGCTTGGAGGCGTCGTTGAGGTGGAGGCCGCCCATGGTTGGAGAGATTGGGTTGGAAAGGAGTGTCGGGACGTTTGTCGTGGTCGTGGTCGCAGCGGTGGTTGGGTTGTGGGCAGTGGGGACTCTTGCGTGGGGTATATGTTGCTGGAGGCTGACTGCAGTCGGGATCGATATTCAGGTTGGTCCAGTTTGCAATGGTAGCCCGCTCGTCGTCCATACGATTCGGGCTCCTCGGCGAGTTGACTTGCCTATCCTCCCCTCAGAAAGGATGGAGTGAATACGATAGCCCCAGGTACACGTAGACACAAGTCCTCCATGAATGCCGCGTCGATAGTACTAGCCCTATGCTCGACCGTTACTCGAAAGCCATGCGACCGACAGCTTGGGGGGCCTGCAAACATCCCGGGCCTAGTCGTGCATACTTTTGGAGGATACGGTTCAGGCCCAACGGCTTTGTAGAGGAGGTGGTGGTTGGTTCGAGAGAGGTGTGTGCAGAGTCTGGATAGGTTTGCAGGTCGTTCCATGACCGATCGGGATCTCAGTTACCATCACGCACACGACCGATATAGACGCCGCCGGCACCTGGCTCACAAAGCGGGATGAATTGAGCCCCTTGAGCTCGAATTGGTGTACCGACCGGGGGATGGACGCGTCGGCGAGAACTGAATGATATTGTGAATTCTGTCTTCCCTCGGTTGTGGTGAATGTGTCAGTTGAAGAGGTCTCCAACGTACGCTCGAAAACGCCACCAGTACTTTGGAATCTCGAATGGAGATGGAATAATATGATTTGTATGCCGTACACGATATCTGCGCTAGAACGAATGGAAAGGACCGGAAGCTGGTGGCTATGCAACTCAATCTTCTTGCGGTCACTGCGTCGCGAAAAATGGTCTCCGTTGCTGACTGTAATGATTTGAATCACGAAATCTGGTAGATGGAGCGGCTGTAGCGCGGCGCGAGCCGTTGCAGGTCTTTTTGATTATGGGATTTGTCGGTGAAGGGGAAAACGAGTGAACGGGAAGTATAGCGAATTACCATTATGCACGCTGTCCCAAATCGTTATCGAAAAGACGTTGTGACAGGGGCTACGAATATCGGAATGCATCGTGTGGGCTTGGTGTCAGTGTAGAGGGGTTCCAACACGAGCTAGCGGTAGCACGCTCGGCAGTCCTTTTGGAAAGCTATCGCCGGCCATGGCGGAAACTGCAGCAATTTTGGGGAAGACGAAGTCAGGTAGGCGCAGCACCGGCTTACCCGAGCCCGATGGCAGAGAAACCCGTGGCATTCATTTTCCATGCTGTTTAGAAAGACAGACCACCCCAGGCAACGCGTCGGGGTAGCGTGTATCTGCTCGGACGTTGCGTAAGCGCGTTGAGCAATTGTGGATCCATGCTGCGTACCGATGGTGTGGGGTGCCACAACGCGTCGAAATTGATGCGCCGTTATTCGACGGCGACCGTCGGGCTCGGCCTGGACGTGTAGGCCGGAGACGACGACGGCAGGGAGCAACGCGCAGTGGGACGGCTGAATTTGAGGATGAATTTGGCGGGGATGATTAGATAACCACGTGGCGACCGCTTGGCTGCCCCACACACATCCCCAACGATTCAGAATGGCCGGCCACGTGGCAAACGCCGTCCCCGCTGAGCGCCACGACGGGGGCGGCGGGCGGGCGCGACCCAGAGCGAGCGTGGGCGGCGGCGGGACTCGGCTGCCCGCGACGAGAGCTGGGCTGCGAGCGACGAGCTGGGGCAAAGAGGCGCACGCGAGCGACCCAGGCCACGAAACCGCAGGCAAATCCAGCGTCACGGGCGTCTGTCGCGTCTCCCCAACAGATGCTGGGGTGGCGCGAACAGGCGAATATAAAACCGAGCATTGGATCGTCGGTTGCTCACACCCCTCTCCCCTTCCCTCTCGCCCTCTCACCCTCTCCGCCCCGCCCGCCATGTCTTCGGTCGTCGAGACCCGCAAGGCGTCGCCGGTCCAGGCCTCTGCCCCGAAGCCCAAAGCCACCAAGGAGGAGGTCCCTGCCGACCAGAACATCCCCGACAACTATGTCTCCTGGACCCTCAAGAACCAGAAGCCGTTGCCTCCGCTCTCCCTCGACAACCTCCTCCAAAACATTCAGTGGCTCACCCTCATCATCCTCACCCTCACGCCCACCATTGCCATCTATGGTCTGTGCACGGTGAAGCTGCAGTGGAAGACATTCGTATGGAGTATTGTCTACTACTTCATCACTGGTCTCGGTACGTCTCATCCTGGTTTCTGCCTCTCACGCAAGTGTTTTGACACGTTATATGCGCAGGCATCACTGCGGGGTACCATCGACTGTGGGCTCACCGCTCGTATAACGCCTCGAAGCCGCTCCAATACTTCCTCGCCATGGCGGGCACCGGTGCCGTCGAGGGCTCAATCAAGTGGTGGTGCCGTGGCCACCGCGCCCACCATCGCTACACCGACACGGACCTTGATCCGTACAACGCGCACAAGGGTTTCTTCTTCTCCCACATCGGCTGGATGCTCGTCAAGCCCCGCTACAAGCCTGGTGTTGCCGACGTCAGCGACCTGAGCAAGAGCGAGGTCATCCGGTGGCAACACCGGTGGTACGTGTACCTCATCATTGGCATGGGTCTCCTCCTGCCAACTGCCGTTGCCGGACTCGGTTGGGGCGACTGGGCTGGTGGTTTCTTCTTCGCTGGCGCCGCCCGTCTCTGCTTCGTCCACCACGTGAGTTCTGCCAATATATGCGCGCGAAAATGACCGCTAATGCTGCTATTAGTCGACGTTCTGCGTGAACTCGCTTGCTCACTGGCTCGGCGAGACGCCGTTTGACGACAAGCACACTCCTCGCGACCATTTCGTCACCGCGCTGGTTACCGTCGGCGAGGGTTACCACAATTTCCACCACCAGTTCCCGATGGATTACCGTAACGCCATCCGGTGGTACCAGTACGACCCGACCAAGTGGTTCATCTGGGTGTGCGCCAAGTTCGGTCTCGCCAGCCACTTGAAGGTCTTCCCCGAGAACGAGGTCCGCAAGGGCCAGCTCACCATGCAGCTTAAGATGCTCCGCAAGACACAGGATGTTCTCACCTGGGCACCGGACGTCGACAACCTGCCGGTCATCAGCTGGGAGAGCTGTAAGTTGCTTTGCCTTGTGTTTGTGGTGCGCGGTGCTGATCAATGCCACAGTCCAGGACCAAAGCGTCAAGCGGCCTCTCATTGTCGTCGCTGGCTTCATTCACGATGTCTCTGACTTTATCGACGAGCACCCCGGTGGTCGCCATCTACTCATCAAGTACATTGGCAAGGACGCGACAACCGCGTTCTTCGGCGGTGTCTACGACCACTCGAACGCTGCCCACAATGTACGTCTATTTCTTGACACGCTGACACGCATATACTGATCTCCTGCAGTTGCTCTCAATGAAGCGCGTAGGTGTGCTCCACGGCGGTATCCAACACGGTCTCCAAGACAAGTCTATCCCTCCCGCACAACGACTCCGCATTGCACGGTACAACGAGCTCGGTGGCTCGCCATACAACTCGTCCACCGCCGTGTCCGACAGCGAAGGCATCCTCGGATAGAGAACCCGTGGCCCCGCTCGCGTCAAAATGCGCTCTCTCGTTCCTGCTGTGCTGTGGAAATCGCTCTTGTGTATAATCATATATGTCACGTCCTCGTCACGGCTTAGTCAATCTGTTCCCGTTGCTTTTTTAAACGAATCACGCACCGCTCTTGTTAGAGGAGGAGAGATAGAATAGGCAGAGGAGGGGAGGTTGGGGTGTAGAAGGAATGTGAATTGTCGATGTTTTACATACGCGTTCAATGGAGATGATGTGCATCTCATTTTGTATGTCTTGAGGTGTGTTTGATACTTCGCCTCCGTAGTGCTATCCCTTCGCGACTCTGGTGAGTGTGGCGTCTATCTTGGTCGCGTGAGGGCGGTTGACGGCGGCCAAGATCCCGATCGAGTCGCGTGCCTCTTCAAACGACTTTGACTTCAGGTTGCTCGGAGGACATAGCGCATCCACAAATATCTGTGGTATGTTTTCTTTACTGCCCGTCTGTACGAATTGCACTAACATTTACTTCGTTCCTGGAGGTCTACGGCGGCCTGCGCATGGAGAGTCGCTTTATTCCCGTTCCTGCTGGTTTTCCTCGTGCGGCGAACTTGGTAAGGCGGCGTATGGGCACAGTAATTGCAATTGCATGTTTCTAGGCGTTCCGAAGGGGACACAACGGGGCTTATGCGAACGTCACGGCGGGATTCCGTGTTTCGAACCTACAAAGAAAACTTGAAAGTTTGATTTTTGCGTAACCGTCGTCGACATGTTCATTTTCGAGCGCAGACCGGTGTGTGCACGTACCGGACGTCCCAGAGCTCATTCCATTCCGTTTTACGAGGCCGCCAGCGCGTCGGGCGCCCGCCGAACACCGTGTTGCGCGCTCCCTCGGTTGGCCCTGATCAACCAACTCCCGCCGTAGACCTGCTCTAGTGAGTAAAGCAAACACATCAGAACATCCCTTACAGTTCAACCTAGTCGTTGCTCCAGTACAATTGACCTCATCAGTGACAGTTCCTGACAACCGAAGTCGCGCGGCGCCTGGAGGCTGACCCTTTGCACCTCCTTACGCCATGTCCGCACTTCGCGGAACAGGCGGTCGGTTTCACATACCCCTTTAATACGGTGCTTATTGGGTCTTCTAGGCGTGCTATTGGGCTGTACCCTTGCAGCACCACACCACTCAGTGCTGCCTTCCACAGCATGGTGATGGTCGGCCGGAACGTGGTCCCCAGTACAAAATCCTCACACAGGCGCAGGCCGATAGATAACCTGCGCCAGCCCCCCATGGCACTCTTCCAGCCGCTTAGGACACATCTACCCAACACGACGACCGACAACACGAACCCCTATGATTTGTTCTTCGCCCCGGCATCGTCCCAGTGCGCCCCCGTCGCGGACGCCGTCGCGTCGCTGAAGCACAAGCTGACATGGCCGTGAGTTCCCCCTGGGGCTCGGGCGGAGGTCGTGCTGACCTGCGACCTAGCCGTGGCAAGCCTGTCCGCGTCCACCCCCTCGCTGGCCTGCACTCAACCCTGGCCGAGTCGCCGCCTGGCCACGAGCACACCACGCCCTGCGTCCGCGGGCCGCACACGCAAGCGTGCGACCAGCGGCCCTGCTGCTCGTGTCGAGGCGGCGACTTCACGCCTGAATGCTCCGAGACGGAAGACGAGGCGGACGCCCCCAGCGCGACACGGGCGGGCTCGACGATCCCGAGGTCCGTCTCCGTCGCTGCCCACCGCACTGGCCCTCACACTAATCGATCATCGTCCATCTCCCTGCCAGACGCGCTCTCATGGACGCCTTCGCTGAGACGCAGTACGCGCGCCGGGAGCGCGCGCGCAGCGCCACCACGCACGCGTACGCGCAGGCCCTGATCTACCGCGTCGCATGGGAGGGCTACATCTACGATACACAGTGCAACCTGGGACAGAACCAGTGGTGGTGGTCCGAGGTGCTCTTATCGCAGCGTCTGAGGACGGAGGAAGCGGCTGAGGCGGCAAGGCAGGCAAACGCCGACCTCGCAGCGGCTCACATTGCCGCCATCGTCTCGAGCAGGCTGTAGCCCCTCCTCCTCCATGTTTTTCGAAATTTTCTGGGACCCCAAACGTCCTCGCTGCTGCATTGGTTCCTCGTGCTGAAAAGCGCGTAGGAGTCGAGCAGGAGCGTATACAAAGTCACACGAGTTAGCGCAGTTTCTTGAATATTGTTTGTAACATGCGGTTGAATCTTCTAAGTTTGTTGTCGGAACTCTAACGCATAAGAAGGAGAACAGTGCTCCGCGAACCACGGTACATTTCATCCGCGCCGGGTGCTATTACTGGAACAACTTTCGGTTTACGCTTCTATGGATCTCGGGGTCCTTACGCGATCGGCGGTGCACGGGGTCTATCTCGCTCTATGCTTTGAGTCTTTAACTGCTCGCGCCAGGCTTCGCGACTCTCGCTCATCCTCGTTGTCCAGAGAAAACCCTGTACAACAATACCATGTTTTTCTACCGTACCACTCAACATATATGTCAAGCACCGCCGCGAATTCCTTCAAATTAACGAGGATGAGAACGCGTACTACGATAACCGGGCCGAGTCCATCTCTCTCAAGTTCCAGTGAGTGTCGGAAACACGTCGTCTGTCGAGCAAACACACCTTTCTAACTTTCTACCATCTCAGCCCCGTAAAACCTCATGCTATAAGGCACCCCTAGCTCGGAACACGGACCTGACACGTCGGAACGCACAGATTTGCGAGAACCTCGGGGCGCAGTCGCGTCAACGACAATTGACACTGGCATGATATGTGACAGGGTGATCCTCGATTTGCGAACTTCTCGGAGATATTAGCCTTCTAGGATTCCCGTCGGAGGCGGGGCGGCTGCGGCTGCGGAGACCTCGCAATTACGCTGCGGGCTTATGCTTGCTCAGGCTCCGCGATGCCTGGCCGCGGACATGAAAGGTCTGTCTCACAACTTGGCCTGAAGCGCTCTTTGCTGGCGCGTCGGATGTGGCGAGTACCGTGCTACGCGGAGCGGGATCCTAGACTAATGTATGGTGTTCTGTTGCGAACGTGCTATGCAGATAAACGACTCACCAACCGTTCGCCATATAGTACCACGGAGCTAAAAACGCGCGAAGTATTTCCTCGACCTGGGTTCAGGTCTTGCACCGGTGGGACACGAGAACGGCGAGGATCGTTGGGAGCTTGACTTTCCAGACAGCAACGCACTCTCGGCAGACTCTACGAACGTACGGCGCCACAAAGCGATAGAATGCGCAGGATAAGCCTCGAGACGTCCTTCATCTACTCTGGCGTGCGAGAAAACTCTGCGCCATGGATAATCCCTGAGCTGAAGTTGACGTTTTTGAGAATCAGGCGCGATGTGTATGAATGGATAGATGTGAGATTCTACGAGACAATAATAAATACAGGAGAAGTCATTGATACAATGTGGAGGACGCTTGGGGGTGGGGGAGATATAGTACAACGATGGCGCCAGGATACATAAAATAATAAACAGCCTATGCTGTACAAACGGATCGCGTTATATCCCGGAGGAGGCTTTGTCGGCGACGTTCATGAAGAGGCACTTGGGAGAAAAGGAAGTTGCTCGGGCACGAAGCTCGGCGGGAGAAGGCGAAGGAGTAGAAGAGACAGGAAGGGCCTTCGACGAAGACGAGGCAGAAATGACAGGAAGGAGTAGAGATGCAGGAGTCTTCGACTCGGCGGACTCAGGAATGATTTCTCGTGGACGCTCGACGTCAACTTGCTGGGTGGGAGAGGCGACCGCGGTGATCTGCGGAAGAAGCAGTGGTGCATTGGACTCCGATTCGCGCTGAGAACTGGCGAGATACGGAGGCTTGGGAGAGAAGACCACTGCGTCGGGCCTAAGCATTGTCGACGACTGAGAGCTTGGCTTAGAGACGACACCTCGAGGCACAGACTCGGAGATCGGCGCATTGAGTCGAGGTGGCTTGTCGCTCGGAGAACGTGAGCTCGAGCAAGCGGGACGTCTGGAGACTATCGGGGGAGGCTTGATTTCAAGGGCGAATGGACGACGCTTCACCACCGAAGGACTTGCGTTGGAGCGAGAGGAGAACGCCGGTGCATCTGTGCAAAGCCCAGAGCCAGACCCAGTTGCAGGGAGCAGCAAAGCGGATCGCATGGAGGGGCTAGAGCTTGCATTTCTAGGCTCGGAGGGCCCGGAGACCAGAGATGGCACAGTTGTTGGCGGCGCTCGCAGAAGGCAAGCCCGACTCGGCGAGAAGGGCAGAGCTCCAGAGTTCAGAACAACGCCAGCAAGTGAAGACTTGGACAAGCCAGAAGCTTGCACACCAATAGCGAGACTGCCAGAAGGACTCGAGGGAGACAGCGGACTCAGATCAGAGATAGGCTTCGGAGAAGACGGCCGATCCGGGACATCGAGCTTGGAAGAGGCTCCAGGAGAGAAGACAGCAGCTTGAGGACAAAGCTTGCTGGTCGAGGAACCAGCTTCGTTGACGAGCTCGGGCTTGGGAGCAGCCAGAGAAGTACCAGAAGAGGTGTCTGAAGTCGGGGGCGTGCGCTTGAGGACTGAGCCAGTGGCATTGCGCAAGGCCTGGGCGAAGAGTCGCGGGTTGGCTCCAGCAGAGGGCTGGAGCGCGATCCTTGGCTTTGGCGGTGTCAGCTCCTGCGGCAGGTTCACGTTGACAGGCGCTTGAGGCGATGCAAGAAGCACAGTGACTTGAGGCAGTTGGGCAGAAATCTTGGGCGAGCTTGGGACGGGGGCGGGAACGGGAACGGGAACTGAAGCCGGCGCTGCACTTTCAGGGACGTCGAGTGCAGCGTTTGCGAGGGCAAGGGCACGGGCCCTCTGCGCAGCCGGCTTCAGTCCACGCACGCGTTTCCTTCTGGTCCGGCCTGGTGGGACGACAATGTTCGTGTCTACTGCGCCGAGCGGAAGTGGTGCATCGGAAATTGACTGCAGGACACATCAGTACACTGCCGAGGGCCCAGAAGCACTACTACGCACCTGGGTGACCGAGGAGACTGGGCTGTCATCGGGTGAATCACTGGGAGTAGTGGAGTGAGATGGAGGTTTGGGAGTGCCGTCTTGTACCGCCTGCAGACTTGTCAACATATGGATAAGAGCAGCGAAAGGATGGTGCTTACCTCCGCTTGGAGACGGTCTGCATGGACGGTGCTGCGACCTATGTCCCCCAAATCGTGCTCCACTGCTGCTACCGCGTGACCAACCTTTGCAATCACTGTCTCTTCGATGTTCGTCTGCATGACCTCGCTCGTGATGACCTCGAACTCTTCGCCGTTGACCGCCTTGTTGTCTGCTACTGCACCAACTTCGACCTCGACCTCGATGCTCTTCTTGACTGTGTCACCGATGTTGATCTTGTTGTCCTCGCCTCCGACCTCTCCAACCACGCGCTCCTTAGTGTTGTCAGCCTGCCCAGCGAATTCCTCCATCGCCTCTCCGTCCCCCTTCTCCCTCTCGCCCTCCATGTCCTCGTCGCTGTCCCCACAGTCCATAGTCTGCTGAGCGAATACCTCCATCGCCTCCGGAACACTGGCATCTTCCTTGGATGCCTACACAGTAGTGAGCACGAGCGGTGGAAGGCAGGTACAAAATGCGTACCTCGATTGTGAATTGGGAATCACTTATAATCTCCTTTGCCTCACCGCCGTCGACCTCGTTGCCGAAAGAGAGTGCTGGGACAATGCCGAGAATGCCAGGAATAACCGAATCCAGAGTGATGTGTTGGAGAACCTCGAATGGAACATATAGGACGGAAATGGGCTGCTGAGGCATAGTAAGATAGATCGGTGTGTGTGTGAATTGGCCAGCAGAGACCGTGGGGCCCAGTGCCTGCGGTGGATCATGTCAGCCGGCGAGGGGAAGGCGGCAACGGCAGGGTGCTCACCGTGATCATGAGACGCGCGTGGAAACAGATCGCCTTGCGAACAGGGATGTAGACTGTGTTGGTCCAACGGATGCCAATCGACGTGAGCAGAAGCATGAGCACCGCTTCAAACTCGCGCAAGGTGAGGATGGCCGCAGGAGCGGCAGAGGCATCCATAACGTATGACATCTGCGCACGCTGTGAGAAAGAGATGAGGTGGGATGTGGGCGCGACTCACCTGAAGAGACAGAAGAGAATAGTAGGTAGATGTGATGAGAAGCTCCTCCAAGCGGGACCGGATGAAGGCCTGCACCACGCGAGGGACAACGATGGCGGAGGGCATGCCGAAGACATTCTTGACGTCGTCTCCGGAGGTCCACTGCACTGCATGTCAGCAGATAGCTCGCTACAGACGGAGACGAGACTCACTGTGAGAAGAAGCCGCGGGACATGAGTGATGGACTTGGGGAACTGGAGAACCTCAAGCGGGATGTGTAGGATAGACATTGATGGCCGAGCCATGTTGCGGTATAGTGGGGCGTAGTTGAATGGGCCGGCAAAGACCGTGGGGGTAAGCGCCTGTGACAGACCGAGTCAATCAGTGAGTAGGAGTGCTGGTCTAGCGACACTGACCGTGATCATGAGACGCGCGCGGTAGCAGATCATCTTGCGAATAGGAATGTGGACGATCTTGTTCCAGCGACCTTTGACCGACGCGAGCAGGAGCATGAGGACCTCCCAGAACTCGCCCAGAGTGAGGATGCCCGCAGGAACGGCGGCGGCATCCAGGACGTGGGGCATCTGCGCACACCGCAGTCAGCAACCACACAAGTTGGTGTATGGACAGTACTCACCGGAACAGACAGACGAGGGTAGTATACAGTTGTGAAAAGAAGGTTGTCCAGGCGAGACCGGATGAAAGCCTGCACCACACGGGGAACGATGATGGCGGAGGGCACAGCAAAGACACTCTTGGCATCGTCTTCGGCGGCCCACTATACCACGAGTCAGCGGAATGCACAGCTCAGCTGAAGAGGATACTCACTGTAAGAAGAAGCTGGTGGGCGTAGGTGATAGATGTGGTGAACTTGGAATATATCGGCGTGACCATTGCCTTCGTCGCCTGGATCAGCTCAGAGGACCAACCAACCGCCCGAAAAACGTCGGACAGGACGAGAGGGAATTCAAAGGTAGTCGGGATGCCGGAGTAAATTGGAATGTAAATCGTGTGCCGCTGTGTGGAGCGTAAGTTGACAATGCGAAGCAGCTGGCCAAAGAACTCACAGTCAGGAAACGCCGTTCGAGACAGTAGGTGATAGTGTTGGAAAATGTTGCCGCTGCGGTCACCGCCACCACTACTAAGGTAAGCTCGACGGCTGCTTCAAGAACCGCAGTCAAGAGGTAGAGGAATCGAAGGACGGTGGCAAGCTGGATGCGGAATGGAACACCGTAGACGCGCGATGCTGGGACCGTGACCCCGGTCGGAATCCGCTGTGCCTCGAGTCAGAAAGAAATGCAGGAAAGCACAAGAATCAACTCACCATGATGGAAAGACGGTGGAAAACACGAGTAACGAATGTGAGGAGTCTCCACGCGGGCACCAGGGTAAACTTGAAGACGGCCGTGACTACCACCCGGAGAACGCTGGGTAGAGTGGCGAGGAAGCCCAGTGCCGTTGCGAGGTGCAGGTATGCTTGGAAGATAAATTGGGTGAGGTAAATGTATAGGCTGGGAGCTGGCGGCGCCTGAGAATGTACTCGTCAGTAGGGGGCTCATCCCGACGATGAGAAAGGACCCTCACCATGATAGACAGAGAACGAGGTTGGTGGACGGCAGACAGAACAATGCCATCTTGCACGACGGCCTCGATGGGCGACCACTGCACCAAGAGTTAGTTGGTGTCACTAGCCGACATGCACATGCACTCACGGTGATGAGCAGACGCTGGGAGTAGGTGATAGTCTTGACGAGCGACCTCCGCTTGAACATCGCCACCGCCTCCATTGCCTGGAGTGCCACAAAGATGCCGGGCAGAGCGAGGGGGACAGTGACGATCTGGTAGTAGATAGGGAGGTGTACGACGATCTCGGGAACGACGATGGCTTCGACGGTCCACTGCAGCAGCGATGAGCACAGAGTAAGACAGAGGGATGGCATGCTTACTGTGAGCAGGAGCCGAGTGGGGTAGCAGATGGCCTTGGTGAATGTCTTCCGTGTGGCGGTGTACGTCTGCATGGCCTCGAGGATGCCGGGTAAGATGAGCGGGAACGCGACGACGATCCTGACGGTTCCGGGACCGGCAATGTCCGCGAGGCTAGCAAAGATGACCATGCCAGTGTTGACGGGGGCCGCCTGTGGATGCCGGTAAGTTTCTGTCGATAGAAGAACAATGAGAAGCACGTACCTCGATGAGCAGGCGGGTGGCGTGGGCAATCAGCGCAACAGTCGGGACGGGCTGCATCGCCGTCAGCACTCGGACACGGCGGCGGACGCGCGTTGCACTCACGAAGACCATGAACCAGTTAACAAGCTGAAGAAGGCACCACAGGATGTAGACGAGATCCGCGTCGACGTCCTGCGCCACGATGAGTACGCGTTGGTGAGCACAAGAGGGCGCCGACTCACCATGATCAGCTTGCAAACGCGGCCGCCACGCACGGCAGAAAGGCCGACGTGCATGTCGTCGTCGTCCTCGGGTTCCTCCACAGTACCGTGTATGACCTCGATGTCGTCCGGCAGCGGCGACGACGGCGACAACTCCGTGACGCGGAGCCCGTCAGGAGTGTCGTAGAACTGACCGTCGTTGTTGAAGAGGTTGCCGATGTTGGACTGCGGGGGACCCTGCAAAGCGCGTCAGCAAAGCGTCGGGCGCATGTTGGTTTTGGCGCGAAGCATGAGCGGGCGCGCCACACGTACCTCGATGAGCAGGGGACCGCGGCGGAAGACCATGCGAACGATGTCGAGTGCCCGAGAATCAATGACCATGACCGTGACCAGCGTAGCGATGTAGTGAACGAATGGAAGGGGTCCCTGCACAGCA